>OX621197.1:15844403-16239703 GCA_951640565.1 Petrophora chlorosata
GTAGCCGAATTTGTATTTGTAATCGAAAGACCGAAAGTACGACCTGCCGGCCTGCTTGTATGCTGTGCTGCTGCTTTGGTCGTGGTTGTCAACCGCTGCGCACAAGTGCATGTCATTCGTTTTGAATATAATAGTCATATCAGTTGCACGTAGTGATTTTATCTATGAATGTTTCTAGGGCTATGTCGCTGCTGACGGGCTTCGTGGTCCGCACCAGGGAGGGCGCCGGCAGCTGGCTCGGCTACGTCTCCCGCTCCGACCCTCGCGGCGCGCTGCCGGCCTGGCTCGTCAACAGGTGAACATATACCTGATATACCTTTTTCCTTTGCTTTACCTTCTACAGGTAAACTATGCAGGTGAATAGAGTGTTGAAGTTTGAGCGTGCTGATGAAGAACTTATTTCTTCATGATTGGAACATAGTCGAGACCACCTTCAAAATTGTCGCGTGTAAAATCTTGTATGTAAAGGAGAGGAGTGGAGTACAGTTCTTGATTTTCCTATTTACATTTAAGAGTGGCCCTGGATCAACACAATACAATACAATAACTATTAATTTTATACCAATAACATAAAATATAATTTATAATAGATATACCTGTTACAACTGTTATCTACGGGGATGAGCATCATCATAAGGCGTTCGACAATGCTAATCTTTTCACCTTAGATACTATTCATCATCGTCATCATTACCACCTTTCCATATATTACACATCATTCCACAGATTTCTTACCCCCTTCACTATATCATCGGACTTATTTTAGATACTATTATTTGTTGTAAAATACTCTCTAACAAGGTTTTTCGGGAAGAAAAAATTCGTCCACCGGCTGGGACTCGAACCCGCAACCTAATCTTCCCTCAGCGCGGGACGCTCTACCAATTGAGCTACGGTGGACACCAACTCGAGTGTCGAATTTCTTCTTCCGTTATTTAACCGTCTTAAGGGTGAAATACTCTCTATACGGATGTTCCGTTTCCATGATGTTGTCCACATTCCAGGGTAACAGCACAGCTGGCCCCTCGCCTGGTCCATCAGCTTCACGCGGCGGCGCGGCGCTACCCCGGGTGGAAGGCACTCACCGACTTCCCGTACCACAAGCCGTGGCGGAATCCCGAGCAGGTCCCGCCTTATAGGATCTCACTGGAAGACGTGAGTTCTATTACTGTTCTGAAAGCGAAAAACAAATTCAGCTACATCACTTTCCACTTCTGCCAAATAGTTCTTTAATTTCTTTACTAAGGATTTTCTGGAAAATGCACGAGACAAAGTAGTCGTCGAGTGAGAATCAGTGAACAATTTAGAAAAACATTTTAGAATTTCGACGTACGAGTAGAAGTTAAGAGAGATTCATTATTTATCATTCTGGACATATTGAACACGTTTACTTGTATCTAGTTTCAAAGTTCTGGTGGTGGTGAGAGCTGAGAGCCTAATCCACTTAAGTCTCGCTCCGGCCGGCAATCGCTAAATCACATTACACTAATCAAAAGTTTCCTCGTGTGTCAATAACTCCGTAACTTTTCAAAGTCGAGGAAATATCGCTTGTATTGATTTTATTGGTTCTGTGTACATATGGGAACAATTATGGGAGTGATTGGCTCTAAAGGTGGTTTTGCTCTGTTGCTCTCTGTTGTTGCTTAGAGTATATTTTATACATCATTACTATGTCGCTCTTTCTCACGGGCTATACACCCGGTCCTTTGGAAGGCTTGCGCGGGGACATGAGTCCAACACGCAGAGGCCTCATAGAGCATTTAGTTTAGGTATGTAATGGGCAACACTTATCGGGGATTGTCTCTTAGTGCGTTTAAGAAGATGCAATCAATTATTATTATATTACAAGACATTATTATTATCATTTATTTTTCTTACGCTTGATAGATCTATGTTTGGCCACTATCTCGCCTGATGTGAAGCGATGATGTGGCCTAAGATGGAGCACGTAGATCTAGAGAGAGACAGCAGTTGAGCGGCTGCTCAGACCCGTCTCCCCGACGTATTATTTGTTGTTGTCACCAGAATAATAGTTAAATTTGTATTAAATACAATTCCGAGTTATTTTCCTACGCCTACGTGTGTATATAATATATTTTAACAGGCTTTCTAGTTAATATTCTCGGCTCTTCGAAGGAAATCTTTAAATCACATTACACAAACATAGGAACAAACAAAGAATAACAAAGTTTCCTCGAGTGCCAATAATCCCGTAACGACGGATACCGGGTTTGCCGAAATCTCTTCAATTTCAGCTACTATTGATTTTATTGTTACTAACTGAGTTTTAAGAGCTCATTGGGGAACGCCGGATTTGCTTTGAATCGTTTCCATTCTTTATAGCTTTTTAAATTACAAACATCGGTTTATTCCCGCTTGAATGAATCGCTCGCCAACGGAAAAACGTGAATGTTATTATTTAAAATAATGATGTTATCTAATTAAAATAAATATGCTCATGATCATATACATAGATCCTGGCCCCTAACTAGGGTTCCCTGTATCTAGGGAACCAGGAAATATGAGGACCATAGTCCCACAACACCCAGACACAAAAAAATGCTTGGGCTTTTTCTGTGCGCAAAGATTCGTTCCGCGTCGCGGGAATGGAACCCCACTAGAGCTAATTTGCTCAACCACTAAACCACATGTTATAATACTTTAGGTATAAAGTACACAGTATCTTTAAACTTTTAGATTAGTGCGATATTTTGTCTTCTCATTGTGATTTTTCTAAGAAGTACTCTATACCAATTTTACAATAACATCGTTTTTTAACCCCCGACGCAAAAGGAGGGGTGTTATAAGATTGACCGCTATGTGTGTCTGTCTGTTGCGCCGTAGCTCTTAAACAGGTGAACCGATTTGGATGCGGTTTCTTTATTTAAAAGCAGGTTTTCTTGTGAATTTTTACCGTTGTTTACTTTTTATAGGTTTTTTAAATTATAGTTTACTGTAATTCATCATTATCTACTTTTCAGTGCGTCGACCCCGACGCGCCACCGCTGCCCCCTGAAGAGCCGAAGCCCGACACGTCCAAATCCAGACTCGAAGTGCCTCCTCCCAAGGAGGTCGAGAGCCACAGCGTCGAGGACCTCGGAGACCTGTCTTCAGAGTTCAGCGTCGAAGTCGAGGAAGACGTGCCTGACACACACGACCCCATCAAGAAACGGGGGAAGTTCTACAAGCTGGTGAAAACTATGAAGAACAGGAGGAAAAGTGTTCAAGTCGCCAAAAGTGCGGACAACCTGGCCGATAAGCCGATGGAAGATAAACAAGAGAAGAAGAAGGGATTCAAGTTTCATCGGAGGTTCAGTCTGAGCAGGGGGAGGGAGGATTGAGCTTAGAAGTGTTGTGCAGGTTTTTGAAGGTATACATGGCGAGTGTAGTAGGTATGTTAGGCAAGATAAGCTGTGGTAACTTTTTAGGATGTTCAGTAACAGCGCGATAAACACAGGTCGCATTTCATTTGTCAACCAGCGCCGCCTCGCCTCGAGGGGTGGTTAATTTTTTATATTAAATTCCATACATGTACACTCACTATCAACGTCTTAACACACTCGGTGACAACCCGCCGCCCGTACGCTTACCGCGCGGTGACCGGCCGCGGGTTAAAGGTCACAGCTCATTAGAGCCACCCGGCACCCACTCCGCACCGCCTCGTCGTACGGCGTCCACTCGTTGTCGACAGGTGGTTCACGGGTGGACGCCACGTTATCACCAAAACGTTGCACGATCAACCAGTGAACCCCGCGCGGTCAACGAGTGAACACCGCGTGGTCAACGAGTGAACGCCGCGTGGTCAACGAGTGGACGTCGCTTAGTCCACGAATTTTCGAGTAGTCTGTTAACAATTGGCATTAGGTCTACACGTGTGTTTCGTAATGTCAAATTTTACAAGCCTTGAATTGGCACTCATAGCAGTCGCGCTTGATGAAGAAGAAAATGAAAGACGCGTGAATCACTCGCGGGCAGCGCGCGGTCCGCTTCGGACCCGCGCGTTGGCGATGCGCAGTCAACGCAGGGCAGCGAGTTGTCACCGAGTGGTCCACCCGCCGTCCGCGCGTGGACGGCTTACGATAGAGGCGATCCGGTGACGCTACGGAGTTGATGTAGTGAGCGCATACCCATACAAGTCCATATCAAGAATACTAACCGCACGAGGCGAGGCGGTGCGGAGTGGGTGCCGGGTGGCTCTAATGAGCTGTGACCTTAACAACGCACGGGTTCAGAATGGAAAGCGCGCCGCCCGTGAGCGGTGAAAATGTCGTCCACCCGTTGACGCCGTCAACTCGCCGACGCGCGATTACAACCCGCGGACAACGAATGGACACCGAATGATGAGGCGTAGTGTCGTTGGTCGGGTGACGGTCGACGAGTTGATTAATGAGGGATAATTAATGGGATGGGATGATGTACTGATCAAAAGTAGGTAATAGATCTGGCTTGACTTAAGCTTGTCTTTAGCATGTTAGTTTGTCAGGTTGGAGATGGTGACACTAAGGTTAGATATGAAAATGATTAGTGAAAAAGGATGGCGACGCTAATGTAAATAATTAAAACTTCTATGTACCAGTTAATGTTGACCGTGATTAACAATATAAACAATAACAACACAAACAACATAACAATATAAACAATATAATCTATACAAATGTATCATCATCATCAGCCCACATCAGTCCACTGCTGGACATAGGCCTCTCCCATAGCACGCCACTGAGCCCGATCTTCGGCTTTCCTTCTCCAGTCGCTACCAGCAACCCTACGTATATCGTCGCTCCATCTAGTCGCAGGGCGTCCTACGCTACGTTTGCCGATTCGCGGTCTCCACTCTAGAACACGTCTACCCCAACGGTTATCGGTTCTGCGGCAAATATGACCAGCCCACTGCCACTTCAGCTTGCTGATCCGCTGAGCTATGTCGATAACTTTAGTTCTCTGGCGAATAATTTCGTTCCGGATTTGATCCCTTAGAGAAATACCGAGCATAGCTCTTTCCATAGCTCGCTGAGCAACTTTCATTCTGTGGACTAGTCGTACCGTGAGTGTCCACGTCTCGGCTCCGTATGTCATAACAGGTAGGACGCACTGATTAAAGACTTTCGTCTTTAGGCACTGGGGTATCGGCGACGAAAAGACCCGACGAAGTTTCCTAAATGCTGCCCAGTTTCCTAAATGATACAAATGTATGTGTGACCGTAAATAATAATTTTATTATGTCTCATCGTAATATACTAACAAATTAAATGTATAACTTCATGCAAAATCAATAACAATTTATTCAAAGTGTAACACAGCAATACCTACATGGCACAGAATATTTTCAGGGTCTCTGTGGATATAATGAAATGATTATTGCTTTGACAGTTGTTCTAGTGAAGTCACACTTTTAAGGCAGAATCAGAACAGAAGGTTCACTCGAGTAAACATTTTAATTTCGTTCCCACTTCACGGTACACTTTTATTTCATTTTCTGTTTCGACGTTTCACTGTGGTTCACTGCGTATTCACACTCCAAGTAAAACAAGCAAAATGAGCGACAAATATAAATTTAGAAGGAACTGCCTGATTCCACCTATACCACAGTTAAAAATATATTTCTCTGAGTTAGTGTAATGTTTGAGAGAACGGCCTTTGATAAACCCACCTGGGAGGCAATTCTCACTTAATAGATATTTCCTTTACGATAGGTTTTAATAATTTCAGCTTTATGTCTAAAAAATACATTATTGTCTATTTTAAAAGACGATTTGGGTTTCCTTTCGACATACCAGGCGAAAATAGAGATAGCGTAGACATGATCGACTCTGCTAAGATTTTTCAGGGTCTAAAGTGAAAAAATATCACTTATATGTTTAGTTACCTACATAAGATCTTACGTGATGTACGACCTACGGCATGTAAGATATTATGTAAGTATGTTCAATATTGACATGTCATTCAAGCGCATCCTCAAGCTATAATAAGGAGTTCGACAAAAAAGTGTGGATTAAATTATACAAAATGCCAAAACACCATCATTTGATAATGCATTATTATTATTATTTTATACTATTATTTATTGTTTTGTACTATATTCACTTTTATTTGTATCCATTGATACAATTTAAATTTAAACAGTACCTTTAAGACGTATAGGTAGGTAAGTATGTTTAAATAATCTCTTAGAATAAGTAAAGTGGGGGGTTGATTGCAAATGTAAAATGAATTAAAATTAAAATATATATCTCTTAGAATAAGTAAATACGTAAAGGTATTACACATATTTTATAGGTTTAATTTAAATATATAATCACAATAATTACAAATTAATTTTTAATAAATAATCACAATAATTACAAATGTGTAAAATGTTATTGATAAAGGCTTCTTAAAATGGAATTATTTACCCAATATTTGAGAGCCGTAATCAATCCTATACCATAGGAATATCAATAGACAATAACACGAGTGTTTTGTCTATTATTCCTATGCCTATACCTAGATACTTTATCATTTTTAATAGGCCGTTTTAATTCAGCCTTATTAAACGAAGTACACCTACCATTAACTATCTTAGTATTTATCACGATATTTCCATTTCAAAAAGTATAACGCACATATATTCATATCAAAAAAATATTTATCACCTACTGTCAAGTGCATATCGCTTTAGTTGTTTTACTTTAAGCTATTACTATAATATATATGTATGTATATATATGTATATGTATTATTATTTCGCACTGATGGCTATCACGCCATCATCCGCAAGAAAACTGCATTCCTGATTCACAGAGTCCGGGGCAGTGCCAATAGAAACCTGATGACGGTAGCAAATAGGTTCTCCTCTGGAAGTGTCAGGTTCGGCGAGGTTTACCTATTTATAATATTAAATAATAAACCTATCTTTTGTTATCTATAGATATCTTTAATGGTCCATCTAAGTATTTTGCTAGTCTTTCAGTAAAGAAATGTCAGCGCTTAACTAATGTAAGAGTGAACATTTTCTTTTTGGGATACTAGGCGTTGAAACATTCCAACAATGTTTATCACATAAACACAAAATAAATAATAAATGTGGATACATATTAAAATCTATTCTGTGATTCGATAACAGGAAAATATATCACATAGGTAAAACTATCATAACTTTATGCTACCTATATCAAAACATTTATCAGTTGATTTCAATAAAAAATGTCTAACGAATATACAAATAACTGAAGAGAGAGATAGCTAGATATAATTGATTGATTTAAATTGATTTGTATTACCTATAATTATAAATATATAAATGTTGAAGTAGGTGTGCAATTAGCGCACAATAAGAAGTTATATTCTTTGTAAACTGTGTTATTTAAATATATATAAATATTTAGGTTATGCGTAATATACATAACTATCTATGTTCTTGTACGCTACATATTGTTTATTGTCTTTAATCGCAGCTTGTAAATAGGCGGTACCACCACGATTTTAAAGCACCGGCTTTTATCTTATACTCTTATGACAATAAAGTACTTCCAAATCCAGTTTTAAACATTTTCCCTCTTTTGTATACAAAATCGTATCCTAAAAATATAGAAATAACGTTAAAACTAAGAGAACTGAACATGGATTTCGGGAATTCGAGGAAAATCGTAAGTAATCTTTTCAGAAAAAAATCTATCAACTTTTTACGCATTTCGAAGATACCTAGTCTTTTTGTAAATAAGCACTTCGTCAGACGTGAAAAAACGTTAATAGACCGTAAAAAATAACTTATCCACTCGTAGCTCACGTAATTTCAAATTTAACAATAGATTTTTTTTACGATTGGTTCAGACGAATTCCGCGTTATATGAAAAGATTAGCGAATAAAACGGCTCGATGGTTTTGCCCTGCGATAGGCAACGTTTTTGTCAAGTTCAAGGTTATCCTAGCTCGATGTAAGTCGGTACCTGTCTATAAAAACTGTAAATAATGAGAATGCAACAAAAAAGTTGTGCAAATCAGTTGTGCGAATCTGAAACTTACATAGTCTAGCTCATTCCATGAATTTCAGGATGAGTTCTATATATTTTTTTTATTTATACACATTATTTATTTTCATTCTAAAACCATTTATTTTTTTACATTCGTTTAAGTTTTCTACAATATTTCTACAAAAAATATTATATAAAACCTAAACCTAGTGTGCCGCCGGCAGCGGGGCAGGGCCCAAACTACTGGTGGTTAGGGCTGCAGAGTGAGGAACCTCCTGACTATACCCGCCGTGTCAAGGAGTACTGCCGCATGCATCTGACCCTTAATCCAACCTTTATTTATATTATTATTATTGGGTTTCTTGTCTAAGTGGTACATGTAATTTGAAGAGTAGATATAAAAGTATTATTACGATTGTTACATAAAGCTATGATTTTTTTTTCAACGGGCGAATGCCTTTATTACTGAAAACAAACTACACTCTACTTACTAAAACTAAACTAACTACATACAAGGAGAAGCAATTGCACAACCCATAGACCATTAAAGGCCTATATATATAGCTCAAATGCTCCAACCCACTACCAGTTGGCAGCGTACCCAAGATGCTGGCAGTATTGCCCCGTTGGATTGCAATACTGATACGTTGAGCCAAATAAGTCCCAGCATTTTGGTCACGCGTCGCATCGATCAGGCGCTCTGACAGACTTTTGAAAATACGATGAGCTCCCGGTCCCCACGGACCCAAAGTCTCCACACCAAACGGCTCAAATATGTAACCGCTACCGAGGTTAGCATATTTCCGCCGCTTGAGCGCCTCGGCTGAATTAGCCGACTACAAAGAAAAAAAAAGCTATGATTACATTATAATGTAACATTAACTCTTTTTCATAATCTCTAAATACGTTTAACTTGTGCCTTTAATTTAAAAATTTTATCATATTTTTGACTTTATTCCCAGTTGTGATACATAAATACATGATGTACAAAAGGTGCAATATATAAATTGCAAATTTTACAATAATTATCTTCTGAATACACTCGAGAGCAATGAATCCGGGTCACTTAAAGAATCCTAAAAATCTCGGAAACTAAAAATGCTAGGTTAATGCAATAAATTGTATTTAATAGACAATGTAATACTCCTTAAATGAAGGTATTAAAACTTCTTAGTTATTGTAAAGTTATATCATAAAAAAATCAAATTTGAAAAAGGGCCACTTTCGAAGATGGAACTACGAAATTACAGCATTTGGTTTTGCTTTTGTTTGTAATCTGTCATTTATGTGGGTACATAAACCATGTTGATAGTGCTCTATATTCATTATTCAAGCTGAAATTATGTCGCTTACGCCTGAAGAATGCACCAGAATACTTACAATGCTGGAAACCGGCCGGAGTCAGCGCGATACAGCCAGGACTGTCGGTGTGTCGCTGTCAACAGTACAAAGAGTTCTCCGACGTTACGAAGAAACTGGTTCTAACCTACGCAGACCAGGAACGGGCAGAACCAGGTGTACCACAGCACGAGAAGACCGATACTTGGTGAACACCATGCTTCGAAATCGCTTTCTCACAGGAACTGAACTCACCAATCAGTTTTGACGCCTCGGAGGAAGTAACCCAAGTGCATGGACAGTAAGACGTCGGCTTGCTGAATCTAACTTAAAACCCCTTAGACCTGCAAACGGCCCTAAACTGGAGCGTGGGCATCGTATTTCGAGACTAAGATATGCCCAGAGCCACGTAAATTGGAGTATTGAAGATTGGTCAAAAGTTATGTTCTCCGACGAATCAAAATTTATGCTCTACAAGCACGATGGAAGACACAGAGTGTATCGAAGACCAGGGGAAAGATTCAAGCAAGCATGCATCGAAGAAAAAGTAGCCAACGGTGGTGGGTCTGTACTTGTGTGGGCCGGAATTTCTTCTGAAAGTCGCACAGAGCTGGTGATCATAGAAAACGGCTCTTTAACTAGCGTAAAATATGTGGAAGAAATCCTCAATGATCACGTTGGTCCATTTATGGTCAATTTAGGTGAGGATGCTATATTTATGCATGACAATGCCCGACCTCATACAGGTAGGATTGTGAATGACTACCTTCAAGAGATGAACATTACTCGTATGGAGTGGCCAGCGCGCAGCCCGGATATCAACCCGATCGAGCATGCTTGGGACGAGCTAGGCAGATGCGTAAAACAACGAAACCCTCCCCCAATCACGCTTCGTGAGCTCAAAATTGCTCTCACAGAGGAATGGGAGAATATTCCCCAAAATCGTATAAGGAACTTGGTGTACAGCATGCCAAACCGCGTAAACGCAGTAATGTAAGCACGAGGAGGCAATACGAAGTATTAAAATTCAAGAAAATCGTAATAAAGTTCAAAAATTTCATGTTTCCTATTTTTGTTTTAAGGAGAGATCAGCAGTTTTTTTCTTTATGTAATTTTGTGTTAATAAAATGTATGGTGACTCATATTTTTTTTACTTTCATTTAAGGAGTATTACATTGTCTATTAAATACAATTTATTGCATTAACCTATCATTTTTAGTTTCCGAGATTTTTAACATTCTTTAAGTGACCCGGATTCATTGCTCTCGAGTGTATAATAATAAATACAATTAATGTTAAAAAAACGAAAGTTGTCGATCCCTTCACAATCGAAAACAGCAAGAAATGTTTTAGCATTTATGAGCTCGTACTTAGCAGGCTTGAACCTAAAAGTTGTTAGGTTCAAGTTAGCAGGTAGGTACATGTAGTGAGCAATCGTTTAATTTTTTGTCATAAAATATAGTGGAAAATATTTGAAATGGCTAAACTTTTTATACAATACCAATTTTATAATATACCACTATACCATAATTTAAATTAGGTATAATAATATACTGCTAGTTAATAAAACAAAATATCAACTATATAATGTCATTTATGTACCTAGGGTGTATAGATTGCCTCCTCCCAAAATTGTAAGTGAAATTGTAAACCGATATGTATGTATTTACGATAAATGTAAACTTCCAGTCTGGTATATAAAGATTGTGTACGATCCTCTTTAACCTATTAATCGTCACAGTCGGATATACTCGACATACGAAAGTGCTCTCTACGCCAAAGTCAGCATACGCTAACTAAACTAGGCTGACATATCACGCATGATATTGCCTTGTATGTTTATATAATATGTATAGGTATAAGCCCAACAATCATATACATTTTTTTTCTGTGCTTAAACAATTATCTAGCAGCGGGGACCGAACCCGCCACTGCCTTGTAAGAGCTACCCAACCACTACACCGGCTGTCTCAATCAATGTAATTGATTTTATAAACAAGAATAAGACATTAAAAAATTAATCTAAAATCCACGATTTATGCGCCTTTTGAGGTTAGGTCGGCATTGCATGCTAATAAATGGATTTAAAATGTATTGTCATCGAGTTGTGAGCTACCCTGAAAGTTTCAGCCGGATAGCTAATAGAGAGTGCTCGAAATTTGAATTGCAAGATTCCACCCGGAACGACAGACAGACAGACAGACTGACAAACAAGAAACTGATCTAATAAAAACGTGGTAAAATATAAATAGGCTACCATGAAATTTGAGCACTGAATACACTGAAATAGTGTATTCAGTGCTCAAATTTCATGGTAGCCTTCTTGAAAATATATACTTAAGAACTAACAACCTGTTTGATTAGGTGTATAGTATAGTAAGATACTATGTATTATTTCAAATATTTATTGAAGGGCTGTATATATATTGTAGGTTCGCAATTTGCTAGTATATCCAAAAATAATTTTAATAAATTGCAAACTTTTTAGAGTCCTTGTCTCAGAGAGTGGATAGGAGTTAATTTTGTCGTCGTGATAGTATTGATTAACATAAGTGTTGATAATTGGAAATATCTACACAGACGAAGTGTGCGTGATCGTGATCTAGGACATATTGTTGTTAATACAGAGAGAATAAATATATAAGGACATTGACATTTGTGTAGATATTTTTATCCATAGTGTAGAGAGTTTTACTCTTCTTAAAATTATATAGTCGGGTCGGTATGGTTTTGAAAATATATTATTGTCTCTTAAAGTTTTATTTAGATATTTAACACTTGCGTCTGTTGCTTACAAATATTAATGGATCGACGCATACTGAAGTAGAGCTGGTGCTATGTGTTTGATTTATTCGTCGTGGTTCCATTGCTCAGTCCCATCCATGGGACCACGAGGAATTATTCTCAGTAGTCCCATGATGGGACCACGAGGAAACCAAACCTAGACCTTAGAACTTCCATACGAGTATTCAATTAAGAACAGGTAAAGCCATTGCTAAAAGTAAATTATCAGTTCGTACAAAATGTACTAAGTAATTATATACGGAAAAATATATGCATGTACCTACCTACGTATGATTTTTAAGCGTTTGTATCATTTTTAACTCAAATAATACACTCAGCAATCATCAAATTGGTTTAAAAATGTTAAACACGTCCTTATAGCCATATTAAAAATTATTAAAAAACGTTGGAGAAGGAACAGATACAAAAGTACCTAGTATAGTACTATTTTGGGATTTATCCAAAGCCTTTGATTGTGTCGTTCATAGCATTCTATTAAGTAAATTAGGTCATAAGGGTATTAGTGGTAGGTTTCAAAATTAATTGAGTCATACTTACAACGTAGGAAACAATCTACAATTATAGAGATGTATAATCTTAACACAAAAAGAATAGAACAAGTCGTTTCTAAATCCGAATAAAATCGCATTAAGAGTGCCTCAAGGAAGTGTCTTTGGACCATTATTGCTCTTAGTTTATGTAAATTAACCACCTAAATAGCTAAGAACTTATATGTAATGTTTCCACATGAGGCTACAATCTACATTCCAAAAGAAACATATGATCAGTACGAAATAACCAGTAGTAATTCATTAAATTATAAATAAAGTAGCCAGCTAGGAAGAAAATATTAATCTTAAAGCCAACATTGAAAAGACGAAACTCATTGAATTTAGAAATGTAAAACAACCTCTTACAAATAAAGAATACTACTAGAAACTACTTAGGGGTCACTGCTCAGCTAAAAAGGGTAGAGTTAACAAAAAGTAACCGCAATATTGCAATTATATGTTTATCTTCAATTAAGCTATAGAATTATTAAAACACGACGCCGAAGCTCGATCTATGAGCTACCGTAGATCAAAAACAGTTTTGCGACAGGCGATAAGTAATGCTAAAAACGGTCAATATAACACCTGAAGCCAATAACCTGACCACCATACCTTGCTCCACTTCAGTGCGTCCCCAAGCTAAATGATAAAATAAGCATAGTTCTGCGAAATGTTGTGTTAGGCAAATGTTTTTAGCCATGTTACCGTTGTACCGTTTGTTTGTTGAACCAGTTAGTGGGGGATATTTAATGTTGTAATTATATAATGATGATGAATTAACATTTGTTGTTTTATTTGTCTTTGTAATTGAGACCTTCCAAGCACATTCATATACATTTACATTATACATTAAACATATATAAATATAAATATATTATACATTACACATATACAATAAACATTCATATACATAAATAAGAACTTAGTGACGAGGCGAGCAAGTCGTTCGTCTGATGGTAAGCACCACGACTGCCGATAACAATTGCAGTGTCACCCAGAGCTTTTAATACCATAATAAATTATTTTTCAAAAAAAACTAAACCGACTTCAAAACCACAAATGGCACTCAAAAGTAAAAAATAAATTAATATAATTATCATAAGCGCTACCCACTCATATATTTGAAGTCGGTGCCAGCCAAGTCTAATAGGTAGCAGATAAATACTATGTATATAGTAAGTACTACTTGTAGGTAGTATCTATCTACTACCTTTTAGACTTGGCTGGCACCGACTTCAAATATATGAGTGGGTAGCGCTTATGATAATTATATTAATTTATTTTTTACTTTTGAGTGCCATTTGTGGTTTTGAAGTCGGTTTAGTTTTTTTTTTTAAATAATTTATTTTACTCGTTTTAGTGAAAAACAAGTTTTAATTAAATTAATTCAAAAAGTTTTTAAAGACAAGCTTTTATGATCTAGAAGCCACATCATGACGAAGTTTAAAACGTGCTATCACAATTAAATGCATGTACAAAAAAATTTCATGTCTGTCCTATATCTCTATTGAGGAGTTCCCTCGCCGGAAGTCAATCCTGGGTGTATCTGTCATGTCATGATGGAATTTAGAACAGGCTATTATGGTTAAATCCATTTACGAAATGTTGTGTCTGTACTATTCACCGTTGAGGAGTTCCCTCACCGGAAGTAAACCCTGGGTGAAGCAGGTGAAGCAGTCGAATACAAACCTCCACCTTTAGAAAGTTGGTTACGAAAAAAACAAGAATCGACTTGAAGATTAAACTTATATTTTTTGTTTTTGCTATTTTTTTCAAAAACTACTGAATGAATTTCGATAAAATTTATATGGGACCACCTTTGAAGTATTACCTACCAATCAAAAAAAGAATCATCGGAATGAATGCATAATTGGCGGAGTAATCGCGTAACAAACACACACAAAAAAAAACATACAGTCGAATTGTAAAGCTCCTCCTTTTTGAAGTCGGTTAAAAACACTGAGTAGCACTGCATTGCACTCATCACCGCGAGACATCAGATATTAAGTCTCATATGCCCAGTAATTTCGCTGGCTAAAATGTCCTTCAAACTGGAACACAGTAATGCTTGCGCGCTACTTGGCGGCAGAATAACTGGTAAGTTGTGGTACCCACCCAACGGTCTCCTGCCACCTATTAAGTAACTAGTTAGGTACCTACGTGATGTCAAGTGTACCTACTAGTAGCTACTGAACTGTAAAATTGGAAATAATCCAGTTTGGACAGAAATGCCTACTTAGCAGATGTATAGGTACCTACATTGTTATTTACGAGTTATGCAAATATTCTCGTAATAAACAAGATAAGGCATTTTATGAATAAAATTATTTTTGGGGCCCCTATGAGTTTATTTAGATTTAGATGTAGAAATAATACGATGGGGATCTTATTATTTATTCAGCCGGGTCCACACCGGCCGACCCAAACGACAAAACAAAGAGACGTTACGTAGCAACTAGTAAGTTATCTGTGACGACGAACCAAAAGCAAATGTTCGATCGTGGATCGGAGAGTGGATCGGTGGGTGTGAACCGGGCCGGTATATGTTACACTAATTTTTAAAGCGCTGTGCATGATAGCCTTACCATCAAGCAAACGATCAGCTCGTCTCGTCATTCAGTTACATAAAAAAAACCCTACGAACCTAAAATACAAACACACAATAAAAAAAAGAAATAATAATGACAAAATACTTTAATTTAAGGTACAATGGGCAGCCTTATCGCTTAGAGGGAATTCCTCCAGACAACATTTGGATGGACAGAACAGGTATCAGAGGTAATATACTTTTTGGTGTACCTACATAATAGGAATATAAGTAAAAAAACATAAATCGGATAGTTTTTTTTTTATGTAGCTGCTTGACGAGACGAGGTGGTCGTTTGCCTGATGGTAAGCAATACGCCAAGCCATATCAATAACAGCACCACCCAGTACTTTGTTTTGCAAAGTCCTGCGCGGCGCTGCACTGCGCTCGTCACCCTGAGACAATTAGCTGTTGAGTCTCATAATGCCCAGTAATTTCGCTGGCTTCAATGCCCTTCAAACCGGAACACAGTGTCCAAAAAGAACAATAACGATGGTGATGACGATGATAGATAGTTTCTTGTCGTAATGTTTTTTATGGAATTGAGTTATGAGACGAGCAAGTCGGTCGGCTGATGGTAAGCGCCACGCCTGCACTGCCACCCAGAACTTTTAATTCCGTAATAAGCACTGCGTAGCACTGCATTGCCCTCATCACCCTGAGACGTCAGATATGAAGTCTCATATGCCCAGTAATTTGAGTTTTTTTATAGTTCGCAAAATTCAATGTTATGTATTCAAGTTGTCATAAAATAGAATAGAATAGCTCTTTATTATAACACCATAATACAGAAACAATCAAAACTAAAATAACAACTAATTTAATACTAGTGTCACAATGGCCGATCTGAAGTGGAGGAATGTCAAAGTCAAAGTCAAAGTCAAGTATCATTTATTAAATAGGCACAAAAGTGCACTTTTAAAGGTCATAAAAACATGATACAAATAAAAAATGTTAAAAATTGTAATTTATGTTAACATGACTTTGAAAAAAAGGTAAGTATGTTTACCCATTTCTTTCCTATACTCAAATTGAAGTCTGAGTGTTGAAAAGAAATGCGAAAACTGACTCTACCAGTGCTGCGGAAATACGCCCGCTAGAGATCGCACCAAGAAACTCTGCGGGGATGTTTTTTTTTCAGCACAATTACGTATAAATTAGAATTAACAAAATGTAAAACTAGAAATGCGAGTGAGATGTCCCATAGTCATAGTATCAGTAACAGAAAATTGTAAATAAAATATAAGTAGGTATGACAGTAGCAGTAGGAGTGATAGAACAGACCAGTCCCCGCAAGCAGCACCCGTTCACGAGTATGACTTGTGGACCAGCCATCACCCCCCTCAACAATGTAGACAAAAAATATATATAGTCGGTGTTATTAGCATAATTTTGTAGGTAAGTGGGTACATTATAAATGTATCTATCCATTCTTACCAAATTACCTACACTAGCGGTTCCCAAATTTTTTTCGCTATGGAACCCTAAATTATCTACCTAATTTTGGCGGAACCCCAATTCATATTTTAAATCAACTTCAAAAAAGGAGGAGATTCACTATTTTTTCACTAAACTGTATGTTTTTTTTATTTTTTTTTGTAATTTTGTTACGCGATTACTCCGCCAATTATGAATTGACTTTGATGATTCTTTTTTTGTTTGGTATGTTATACTTCATAGGTGGTTCCATACAAATTTTATCGACATTGATTCAGCACTTTTACGCGGGTTAGAATATCGATATAAATGCCGGCCAGCGTCGGCAATTCTCGGAACCCCAGTGACCCATTCACGGAACCCTAGGGTTCCGCGGAACACCTATTAGGAACCGCTGACCTACACCACATTAGTAAATTGCATGCGTGCGAAGCCGGGGCGCGTTGCTAGTTAAACATACATTATAGCATACCTACATTATGACAGATTAGATAATATTCTAATAGAGTTTATGGACCATTAGATTTATTTCCCATTATTTGATTCCAACACAATGCAGGAAGTTGTAAAACACTTCAGCATTTATCTCATATACCTAGTTAAGTGCTAGAATAGTTGTTAATAGTTGTCAGTGTATCGTAGAAGTGGTTTAGGCAAGTTACCATCATTTTTATTTTTCTTATTAATTTATTTAATAGTTTTGCACAAATTGGTACAAGGAATGACTTAATGCTATTTAGCATTGTCTACCAGTCTTCCAGGTCGTGAAAGAGATATAGTGGGTGTGCAGCTACGCTTTGAGCAAAATCACGTTGAGAGATAGGTACTAAATAAATTACATAAAATTATTATGATACATTTTACAACAATATAAAAATATATACAACATGATAATAAATATAATTATATAATATAACAATATACTTATACAATACAACTTTATTAATTTCTTTTTTTAGCCCCCGAAACAAAATGGAGGGGTGTTACAAGTTTGACCACTATGTGTTTGCCTGTGGCACCGTAGCTCTTAAAATGGTGAACCAATTTGGGTGTGTTTTTTTAATTTGAAAGCAGGTTTCTAGCGTTGGTTCTTAGACACGTTTTATTAAAATCGGCTTACCCGTTTTTTACTTTTTATAGGCATTTTGTGTCGAGAGTTTTTAAATTTTAGTTTACTGATGAAACAATTTGGAGTACATTCCACTTCTGACAATAGAAACGTAACGTGGGTCCTTACCTACGTTACGTTTCTATATTTTATAGGTATTATTGTTAAATGGAACATCAACATTACATTTATTTGTTTTGTAATCACAAGTGTAGAACTAATATTACGAAAGAAAAACTTACCTACTTAGGTATTACTTATTTCTTTCATTAAAAGAGTTTAGTCACCTAGTACTGCTAGAGCGTCTAGGGCAGTCGGAATACTGTCTTACATATTATCTAGAAGCTGTTTTCGTTAAATATAGAAAGTACAGTCGGTAGAAAAAATAATTAGCACTCCGAGGACCGTTCAAACACACAAGCAAGTAGGTAAATTGTTTATTTGATTTCAATTTGCTTAATATTTCGGAGTGATAAGCGCAATACAGTGCTACGCAGTGCTTTGGTATTAAAAGTTCTGGGTGGAACTGCAATTCTTATGGGCAGTCCATCACGAAGTTACTTAAAAAAATGCTACTACTTTTGACTCACTGGAGTAGTTTTTGGAAGGTACCTTTAATTTCCCTCTAAGAGCATGAAGGATGAAAAATCATATTAGGTAAGTAAGATAGATAAGATAATTTTTAATTGCCAAAAAATATATTTTACTATTTTTTCTTACAAATGAATATAACTTATTATCTAAAAAATTAGAGTATCGGCAGTACCCAAACTAAGC
This sequence comes from Petrophora chlorosata, assembly GCA_951640565.1. Classification (NCBI taxonomy): domain Eukaryota; kingdom Metazoa; phylum Arthropoda; class Insecta; order Lepidoptera; family Geometridae; genus Petrophora; species Petrophora chlorosata. The sequence continues at coordinate 15,862,935 of OX621197.1, forward strand.
ACGAGGCCTGTGTCTTGGGGGTCGAGTGCAGAATAAAATTCAGATGGTTAAAAACGTTGGTTCTTGCAAAGCTTCATTTCAAATAACGAATATAATACCTATTTATAGTTGACAATAACAAGTTTTATGGAGTTTTTAGATACTTGTAGAGTATGTTTTGTTTTTACTCTAGTTTTGTTTGTTTTATTTAGGCAAACGTAGTGTAGGACGCCCTCCGGCCAGATGGAGCGACGACCTGCGTAAAGTGGCTGGCAGTAATTACATGCAAAGAGCCGAGGGTCGGGCTCAGTGGCGTGCATTGGGAGAGGCATATATCCAGCAGTGGACTCGTATAGGCTGATGATGATGATGATGATGATGATTATTATTTATTTATTTAATGTATTCCATAATGTAGATAGGTACAACAGATGGTGAATGTGTAGTCAGTTCACTAAGGAAGACTGCTTCTAAGTATAAAAGTTAAAATCTCTGTTTTAAATATCTCTGATATCTACACACATTTACAACTGACTGTACTTAGTTACCAAATACCATGCAAATTAGGGCTTCCCAATTTCTTTCTACATTTCGCTATTTCGCCGGTTGCCCTTCATCTGACAAAACTTATAGGTTTTCTCTTCCTCTCCTTAAATACTACGATTGTTCTTGATAGACCACACAATGACTTCGTTCAGCGTAAGGAGAAGCGTCGAGTTTGATGCTGACCTGGTGAAATGCTGTCAGAAACCTAAAGAAGTCACGACAGCCCTAACCATGAAGTGTGAGGAGATGTCTCTGCCTCGAGATACTGAGGTTAGGATTGCAGAAGAAGATTCGAAGGCATCTGTACATATCAAGGTAAGATAATTTAGGAATTAATACATTTTTTTAAATACGCCCAACCATCTGATACATACGATTGATCCTGGCCCCTAACTAGGATTCCCTATATCTAGGGATCCAGAAACTATGTGGACTATGGCCCCATGACACCCAGACATGAAACAAATGATTGCGCTTTTTTTTCATCGTACAAACATTTGTCCGGTCGCGGGAATCGAAAGCGCAACCTCCGTGGTGTATGAGATTTAATCCAACCTGCCCAACCACTACACCACAAAGGCTGTCATTATGGCTTATCTGTAAGAACATCATGAGGTAACCCAGAGAAACGTTGAGGGGCGTTTTTTTAGAACTTTTTTTTATAATATTTTGTATGTACTACTAGAGTACTAGACTGAGTAAATCTAATAAGTCCTTTTACAGTTAAATTCCAAAATGTATATCAGAGCTCACTAGATTCAAATTGCGTGTGAAAAATATTCTAATTAAAAAAGCATACTGTACAGTTAGTAATTACATAGAAGGCAAAGATGCATGGAACATTCCGCTTCTACCAAGTAGCCAACTGGCACATAAGAAAAATAATATTGTCCAAAACAAACATAAAATATTGTAACAAAAGTTCTAAAAAAATAAAAATGTCCCTGTTTCTTGCCGTATCTTCTGAGTAGTGGTTCTTTTTCCGATACGGTATAGAGTCATTGTAATAATTGACGTTCATAAGTGCGTCTGTAATGACAAACATGAATAAAGAACTTTTGAACTTTGAACATCCAAGTCTGTTCAGTCGTTGCGAAGTGCAAAAGGGAAAACACAAACACTCACCGTGTTTGTGATTGTATGATAGAGTGATGTAGTTTATTTATAGTTAGTTACATTTAATTTTTTAGAGCGAGTGTGGGTCAGCGGGACCTCGTGCGCCTTTCGATCTGACGCACCTGGGTTCGAATCCCGACTCGGCCCTGCACCAATGACTTATAGTTAAGTGCAGATTTTGCACGCTCGCTCTAAAAAACGGTGAAGGAAAACATCGTGATGAAACCCGCTTACGCGCTTTGGAGTGGTAGGCTCTGGCCGTGGTTGTAATACCACCCACCGAACAAAGCCATGCCGTCAAGCGACCTAGTCGTGTTTCGGGATGATGTTCGGTGAACCATCGGGGAGACGGGTCTGAGCAGCCGCTCAACTGCCGTCTCTCTCTAGATCTATGTGCTCCATCTTAGGCCACATCATCGCTTCACATCAGGCGAGATAGTGGCCAAACATATATCTATAAGGAGTAAAAAAAAAAAAAAGTTTGAAATTGAACCAAAATAAAACGACATTACGTAATTTCTAGATAGTTAATATGATATTTGCTATACATGTAAAGTAACTATGAAGTAACGAGTTATTTCTCGATGATTCTATTCATGTTTAAACATAATTATGTAGTTAAAAACAACGTTATAAAAACTCACTGCTGAATTGTACTTTATTTTTTATTACCTGATAGGCTAGCATTTGACCGCAGTCTTACCTGATGGAAAGTGATGTCGCGGGCGACGATGGATCATGCTTACCTAGAAGATACCGATTCACTCGGAACTTGAAGAAACCTTAATTATAAGAATTGGGAAACAGAGACGTTGGTAAGGTGTTCCATTCCTTAGCTGTTCGCATTATGAAAGTTGAAGCGAAACGCTTTGTTCTGGCAGGAGTGTCAACCATAAACGGATGCCGAGTTTCCGTACGTCTTGTTGTCCGATGGTAGAAAGGAGATGGACGTAATATTCAATTCATTATTGCATTCTATAATGTAATTACCGTGTTGGGCGCGGCAATTAGGAGAGAGGAAGACTATTTGTGCGTTGTATTCAATTATTTTTTAGAAAAAAACAAAAACTGACTTCAATGTATCTTCGAAGTCCAAAGTCAAATATCGATGAAATTTACACGGGACCACTTCGTAGCTATACTGAACCACAGAATACAAAAGGAACAGAAGCAACACTCCGCAAAGAAATTTAAACTAATAGCGACTCTTGCTGTGACGCAATAAAATTCAATTCAGCTCGCGTAGCGCTGCATACCTACCAGTCATATTAACCTACAGACTGTGGCGTAGCTAGGTAACCAAAGGCCCTGGGGCAAAAAATAAACAAGAGCCCTAACTAAACTAATTAAAACCGTTTGTTCTACTCCAGTTCGTACTCCAGATTCGTCATCAGAAACTTGCGGGGAACTCCCCGCAAATTTCAAACAAAAATGTTTGAGACTTGTTTGGAATACTGAACTGTATGCATAAGCTATAGATATACTAGTTATATGGATGTACCTAGTAAGTGAGGGTATTCTTCAGTAATAAACTAGCTATTGTACGCGACGGTTGTGTTTCATTACTATCCGATATACCATTTGGCGACGAGGCCGGTATCTACCCGCGTTTTGTGCAAAATGACGAATTTTATAGGAAATTTAAGCATTTTTGATTATAAACTACACGAATGGGACGTTTTTCACGGTAAATTGACGCAGTTTATACAGTTGAACAACATCGTGGACGCAAACAAAAGTGCAGTTTTGTTAACGCATTTGTCGGATGAGTCCTACCGGTTGGTTCGGAACCTTGTGCATCCGAATAAGCTTGAAGGAACCGCCTACAAGGAGCTAGTGAAATTACTCAACAATCATTTCACGCCAAAAAGGTCAACCTTCGCCGATAGGGCGAAGTTCTACGAAGCGACTAAATCCGACGGTGAAAGCATCGAGGATTGGGCTGCGCGGCTGCGAGGGCTAGCCGTGTACTGCGATTTTGGCACGGAGCTGGACACGCTTCTGCGTGACCGGTTCGTGCTAGGCTTCAGAACGGGACCGGAGCGTGATCGATTATTTGAGTGCGACTCAAAGAGCTTGACGTTCGGGCAGGCCCTAGAAGTTGCTCAGAAGGCAGCGTGTGCACGGCAGGCGCGCGCCGAGGTCGTGGTAAAAGAGGAGCAGGTGTTTCATGTGCATGCAGGCGGGCGCCGCGACGCGCGCTCCGTCGGCGCCAGCGCAGGCGGGAGCCGTGCGCCGGTTGCTAGCGCCGGTGCCGCTGGCGGGCGTAGATCGGACGACGGCGAGCAAGCGCGTTGCACGGTGTGTGGTTTGAAAAACCACAATGCGGCTCAGTGTAGATTTAAAAACTACAAGTGTCTTATATGTGGACAAAAAGGTCATTTAAAAAAGTTATGTGCGGTTAAGAAGTCACATTTTTATAATATTGGCACGGAGGAAACCGAGGCACCTCAAGAACACGTTTGCAAGGAGTGTGAACTTTATAATATGAGGTACGTGGACTATAATCCTATTAAAATTACTGTTAGGGTGAACAATATAGAATTGTGTATGGAGTTAGATACGGGCTCAGGAACAACAGTTATTTCAGAAATGTTGTATCTACTTCATTTTGCTAATCTAAGGTTGCATAAAAGTGATCTAAAAATGTGTTTGTACAATGGTCATAAAATCACGCCCCTAGGATTTTTTGTGGCTAAAATATATTATTCTAATTTATGTAAAGAGATCAAAATTTACGTTATAGGAAACGGTGGACCACCTCTGCTTGGTCGTGATTTCATGACCAAATTCCGAATTTATTTTGCAACATCAAATAACAACATAGGTTGTATAGATAAAAATATTGAAGAAGTGCCGCAGCTGTTGAACCAATATCCAGATGTTTGGAAGGACGAACTAGGATGTTTTAATAAGTTTGAGGTCGAATTGCAGCTAAAAGATAATGCTTCACCGAAGTTTTTTAAGCCACGGCCCGTGCCATTTGCTTTAAAAGATAAAGTTAGCGCAGAACTTGATAGATTGGTTAGCTTAGGGGTTCTGGTGCCAGTCAATTATTCAGAGTACGCTACGCCAATAGTTCCGGTTTTAAAACAAAATGGAAAGCTAAAAATTGCAGGTGACTTTTTCCTGTACTCTGAATAAAGATTTAAAAGTGGACAAGTACCCCTTACCGCGTATAGAGGAGGTGTTTTCCAAGATAGGAGGGGGGGAAACATATACAAAAATTGATTTGAGCAACGCTTATAACCAATTTAAACTGTCAGAATCATCCCAAAAGCTGACAACTATAAATACACACAAAGGCCTGTTTTCCTACACTCGTTTAGTTTATGGATTAGCTAATGCACCAGCTATATTTCAAAAAACGATGGAAACTTTGTTATCAGGCATAGAGGGAGTCAGTATATGGCTCGATGATGTCTGTATTACTGGCAGTACGAGAAATATTCATTTGTCTAGATTACGAGAGGTTTTATCTAGATTGCAAGATGCAGGGCTTCGTCTTCAAAAAGACAAATGTGTGTTTTTTCAAAGTAGTGTGACTTATTTAGGCTACGTCATCGATAAGAACGGTTTAAGAACGTGTCCAACTAAAGTCGAGGCAATCCTTGATGCACCTGCGCCTACCAACGTATTAGGAGTGAAACGATTTCTAGGCGTCGTAAATTACTATAGGAATTTTATTCCGAGTGCTTCAGCAATACTGAGTCCGCTAAATGAATTGCTGCGCGCGGGCGCAGTGTGGCAGTGGAGCGAACGTCATCAGGCGGCATTTGAGAGCGTTAAACGCGAGCTGGCCAGCGAGCGGGTGCTGGCGCATTTCGAGCCGGAATCACCGCTGGTATTGACGGTTGACGCGGGCCCGTGCGGGCTCGGCGCCGTGCTCGCGCATCGGGACGCGGATAGCCGCGAGCGCCCCATTGCGTTTGCTTCACGGTCGTTGACGGCGAGTGAAAAAAATTATAGCCAAATTCAGAAAGAGGCGACGGCTATTATTTTCGGGGTTAAACATTTTCACCAATATCTTTATGGTCGTCAGGAGCCTTTTATCTTGAAAACGGACCATAAGCCTTTGTTATCGATATTTGGCAAAGGGAATCTTATATCTGTGACGGCAGCCTTACGTCTACAAAGATATGCAATAATATTAGCTGCATACAATTATACTGTACAGTATGTAGACGCTAAAAACAATCAAATAGCGGATTATTTCTCTCGGTCACCGTTATCAGTAGCGGTCAGTGATAATGAAAAACAGGAACTTGGGACGTCAAGGTATTTCCTTTTCTTAGAGGCTAGCGTAGAACCGGTTTTGTTTAGTGATATTAGGCGGGCGATGGCTACCGACCACGTATTGAAAACAGTTATTAAATACATGATTAATGGCTGGCCTAGGAAAGTACAATGTAAATCTATAACTCCGTATTTTCACTGCAAAACAGACCTGGAAGTTATTGATGGATGTTTGTTCCGCGGTCATAGGGTAGTCATTCCGGCTGTTTACCGGGATAAAATGCTAAAAGAATTGCATTCGTCACATTTTGGAATTGTGAAAACTAAAAGTGCAGCTCGTAGTCGAATGTGGTGGCCGGGGATCGATGCCGACATCGAGCGGTGGGTGGGCGCGTGCATCGCGTGCGCCGGGGTGCGCAGCGCGCCGCCGCGCGCGCCGCCCGCACCTTGGCCGCGCCCCCCGGGGCCCTGGCACCGCATTCATATTGACTATATGTCTATAGGACAGGCGGTGTACCTTATTGTTGTAGATGCGTTTTCCAAATGGCTGGAATGTGTTCAAATGGAGCGTGGCACTTCTACAAATGCGCTAATTCTAAAACTGAAGGATATCTTTTCTAGGTTTGGTGTGCCCAATGTTATTGTATCGGATAATGATGTTAAAATAAGCTCAGCGGAATTTCATTCATTTTGTCGAGCAAATGGCATTGAATACCTAAATTCGCCGATTTACCACCCGGCCAGTAATGGGCAGGCAGAAAACTCTGTTAAAACCTGTAAAAAAATGATAAAGTGCATGTTCGCGGAAAATAGACTATGTCATAAAGATGTTCATGAAAAATTACAAGGTTTTCTGTTTGATTTTAGGAATACTATTCATTGCGCGACAGGTGTCACGCCGGCTATGTTAATGTTAGGGCGTAATTTGAGATGTAGGTTAGATTTAATTTTACCTCAAAACAAAAGCGTTGATAAGCACACCCAAGTCACTGACCAAACGACAATGAAATGTAAAAGGTGTTTTCGAGTAGGCGAGATTGTATGGGCGAAATGGTTTATTGCTAGGAAAAGTATTTGGAGTTTAGGTATCGTTAAGAGAGTTATAGGTAATAGAATGTTTGAAATTTATTTTAATGATTACGATACAAATTGTAACAGACACATAGATCAGCTGAGGAAATATACTAGAGCGTGCGATAGTGATGTAGCTATTAGCCCATCGGTAGGAACGTCCGGCATCGACAGTGTGGTTAATTGCAACCCATTGCCCGCGTCGCCGTCGGCGCCGGGCGCGCCACCGTGTTTGCCACTGCAGCCCCCGCTCCCCGCGTCGCAACTAAATGAACAATCTGTCGCGATGCCGCCACCGCTGCCGCCGCCGGCATCCCCATCGTCCCCATCGGCTACCGCTGTCGCCGGGGAGGAGAGAGAGGTGCGGGTCACGACTGATGGTGAAACAAGTTCGGCAAATAGAACGGATAATGCAAAGGAACAGAGGGATTCGAACGATGAGGAGTGGGCGGAGGCTCGGGAGGTGATTGAAGACAGGATCCAATCGGTTGAACCGTGTGTCGATTCAAATAAGGAGCTTGACCCAAATGCTGTAAACACTACTCCGGCCGGACGTTCTAAGAGGCTCAGAAAACCTGTTTGTTATAAGAAATATTTGTAAATAGTATTAATTAGTAGGTACGTAAGTTATTCTTAAGTTGATAGTGAGAACCGTTTTTTGTTATTGTTGCAGGTTCCCAAATTAATGTTGGAGGGAGATGAACTGTATGCATAAGCTATAGATATACTAGTTATATGGATGTACCTAGTAAGTGAGGGTATTCTTCAGTAATAAACTAGCTATTGTACGCGACGGTTGTGTTTCATTACTATCCGATATACCAAATACCCGTTTTTTTTTTCAAATAAGTTGCCATTATTAAATTAGCGTTCCTAGAACTTGTTTTGGTTTTATTCCGAATGTGGGAGAAACTTTCACTAGTTCAATTTATAGTTTGTAAGTCAGAGTCCGTGTGGCCCCCTGAGCTTGGGGGCACTGCCCCGTCTAGCCCTCCGGTAGCTACGCCACTGCCTACAGCGCGCACGCGGCACGTGTAACGTTAGGGTTGATACTTGTGTTGTGATGAAATATCAATTTGAATAGTTCAAGTAATGTATATCTCTACTATCTATGAGGTACCTATGAGGTTCTCATTCTACAGTAATTATGTTGTAGTTAATACCTAATAATACAAGTAGTACTAGGTATTAACTACAACTATTCTACAAGTGTGCATATTTTAATTACTTATGACACTGTCCTGCCAGTTATACTGAACGGCAACATGCTTAAGAGAGTCACGCAATTTAAGTATCTGGGTCATTGGGTCACCGAGACGCTAGCAGATGATGTTGATATGGAGAGGGAGCGCAGGGCGTTGTCAGTTCGGGCCAATATGCTGGCTCGTAGGTTTGCACGGTGTAATGAACAAGTCAAGGTTACATTATTCAGAGCGTATTGTCAGTCATTTTATACCTGCAGTCTATGGGTCAAGCACACAAAAAAGACATACAACGCCCTGCGCATCCAATACAACAACGCCTTCAGGGCGCTGATGTGGTTGCCGCGCCACTGTAGCGCATCGGGGATGTTTGCGAATGTGCAGATAGACGGTTTCACAGCGATCCTGCGAAAACGAGTTGCGTCCCTGATGCGCCGGGTGCGGGGCAGCTCCAACAGCTACCTTCAGTTGTTCGCTTGGAGGATGGACCTGGACTGCCCAATAATTAAATATTGGAATAAAATGCATGTTGAGCACTCTGGAGCCAAACTTAGGTTTAGATTAAGATGACATGTTTGTACTATTAATTAAATTTTATTTTGTTAGAATTTTTATAATGGATTTGTTTTGTAATTGATTATTTTATTGACATTATTGATTATTTTATTGATTTTATTTTGTAATTATATGTAGCTAATTAATTATTTACTAACATTTTTTGAACTTGTATTTTTACTAACAAATATGGACATTGTCTGAATCATGAATAAATGAATTGAATTGAATTGAATTGAATAATAAAAGACATTGTTAAACGCATATTTATTTCGGAGTAAGAAAACATTAAACCTACGTCATTCTAATTATTAAATAGTGGAAAAAGGTTGTGGCGTGGAAAATCACGATTTACAAGTAATCGGTTTCCAGTATGAATGTTATTTAAATCCAATCGATTCAAGTCACGGCCCAGTGGCTGTCTTATTCGCGAGTCGGTTGGTCACAAGTGAAATTAAGCCTGCGTAGAGGAAGGTAGTGCCTACGGAGCGCGTAGTACGTCTACGAAGGTTTTGTTGTAAAACGGCAACTCTAGCATTAAATACTCTTTGAAAAAAGACTGTGATAAAATCCTTTATGGATTAAAATATAAAAAATATCAGTGTTTCCCGCCTAAATGATGTTCTTATGAAGTGATTTTTTTTTCCATGTCAGCCAAATTTTTTAAAACTTTTCGTGCTGATAAATTTTTAATTATTTTGATTGTTTGAAAGTATTTTTTGAGTGCTGTAAAGAATTTGAAAGTGAAAAGTAAAAGAAGTAAAGGTGAGTGAACTGGATACATGATGCTTCGCTTGTGGGTCATTAGTAAAATTATAAACATACTAATTCAAGACATACAACTTTCCACACTAATCAATTTACTAGTTTTCTGCCGCCAGGTAGTGGTGCGCAAGCATTTTACTGGTGGTCGGTTTCTCGTATGCGAGAGGCCGTCTGGGTAGGTACCACCGCTTTGCCAGTTTTTCAGCCGCCAAGCAGTAGTGCGCAAGCATTACTGTGTTCCGGCTTGAAGAGCATTGTAGCCAGCGAAATTACTGGGCATTATGAGACTCAACAGCTAATTATTGTCTCAGGATGACGACTTTGCAAAACAAAGTTCTGGGTGGTGCTGTTATTGTTATGGGCTGGCGCATTGCTTATCATCAGGCAAACGACCAGCTCCTCTTGTCATTCAGTTACATAAAAAAAATTACTGCATACCGGTTTGAAAGGCATTTTAACCATCGAAATTACTGGGCATTATGAACTCATTAAACAATAAACAATTTAAATGAAATGAAGTTGCAATAAAAACGGTACAGAACAATAACAATTATTACACAACTAAAATACACAGTGCATTTTAAATATACAAAAAAAACAATAAACATGACCTGTGTATTAGGCTTCGTAAAAACAAAAGCCTACATAAAAAAAACCAAAAGTCTTTTTGTTGTTGACCTGCCGGCCTGCCCACTGTTCCCTCAAGCGCCAATCGTATATCGTGTTTATTTATTTATTTACTACCTGCGCCCTGCGGCTTCAGCCGCGGTTACCCGAGATAAAAAGTAGCCTATGTGCTATTCTGATGTGTAAGCTATATATATTGTATTCAGTAATTTTTGAGTGAAAGAGTAACAAAGGTACATCCATTCTTACAAACTTTCGCGCTTATAATATTATATAGTAGGATAGGATTCATTCAATGTCATTACAGAATTATGTCCAAAGCGTGCTGGGTTCAGATTCACTGCGACAATGTCTTGTGATGACATGTTGTCTCATCATCATCAGCCTACCACGTTTTCACTTCTGGGACACGGGCCTTCTCTCATAGAGAGACTATGGGCCATAATCCACCACGCAATTGAATTTTTGTGATTAATTCTTAGACATTCAGGTTTCCTCACGATATTTTCCTTAACCATTTTTAGAGCGAGTGTTAAAGAAAGTCATTGATGCGGGGCCAGCGGGATTCAAACTCGGGTGCGTCGGATCGAAAGTCGCACACGCTCCCACTGAGCCACACTCATTATTACTAAAGTTATTGATTATAGTTCATTGTACTCAAAATAAGGCTTAATATAAGTTCAACATACCTACGATTGGCACTCGAGGGACCAGTGGGTACGCCAGCTGATGTGGTACACAATCAATAAGAATATCGATCCGCCACATTTGGACGACCCGTCATCCAAGTCAAGGCTGGCGAGGTGGTAATGTAATTGTATATAGGGTTGTTTTAAACGGGGGTGGCTCACATTATAATAAAATTAGACTTAACTTGAGCTTAGAGGTAAAGAGATGTATTCTTATAGTTGTGGATTCAATTCCTGCTTGATGCCAGTTTTTTGTTTCCAAAATTGATTGTCAAAACCTTTTCATATTAAAAACGCTTGAATCGAGCTTCCTTTGACTAAACCTACTTACTTAATACAACATAGACACACCATGCAGACCGCATTCGGAAATACTACCTACTAAAAAAAAATAAACCTTAAAATTATTGGAAAACTAAATATTACAAATATTAAGAAGTAAATGATCTTGCTCGGGCAGGGATCAAACCTGCGTCTTCGGAATACCGTCACGACGCCTTAACCGCTGGGCCACCGAGCCAACTGCTCGGGCAACCAAATTTCTTTCGCAGACGCAGGTTTGATGCCTGCCCGAGCAATATCATTTTTCTTCTTCCTAATTATTTAAGCAGCATGCGCTAATGCATTAAATATAAAAAATTACAATTATGATGTGCTATTAAAACATACAAATCTTATGAATAGAAAACAGAGCTCAGGACACTGTCCGCGGGTAAGGTATCCAAAAGGCTTGCGACATTATCTCTTTGAATAGCGATGGTGATTCTCTGGCTGTGGTATGCACCAGCCCATTGGTCGTTTGCTCTGCCTATCAGCCGCTTTGATAATTCTTTGTAAATGTGTCAAGCGGTTGGCCCTACGGATCTAATGTTTCCACCCCAAAAGGGAGAAATATGTATCCCACGCCGAAAGACATATTTCCGCCTTTTGAGGCTTTTCGCTGCCGCTGCTCCCACTGGAGGTAGAGGACATGTTATTCTTTTATTATTTAAAGACTTGCGCTTGACCGCTATCTCACCTGTTGTTAAGTGACGATGCGGTCGAAGATGTAGCACGTTTGCCTATAAGAAACCTGTTCACTCTTGTCTCAAAGACACCCAGATTATAGCTATCCTGTTCACATGGGGTACAAACGCCGCTAGCTTGTCAACGCATTTAAAAAAAACAAAGTTTCCACCTACACCGAAAGAGAATCCGTAACTAACACCTAATATTAAATATATTTAGTTAACTAATGTTGATCGGTACTAATTTTAAGCGCCTGCTACTTTCCTGATACTGCCACGATAAACCAAACAGCCGACAACCACTATCCTCTTTCCTTCACCACTCTACATTATTACGCGCACCTTATTGTGACTTCTAACGTGCAACACTGCACTAGGTACGTCAGCGACATAAGTAGCTAAGCGTTTACAATCTTTCAATCATCATTTCCTCATCATCATCATCATTTGTCAATAACACCAAAAATATACAAATTACATGCAATTTTTTGGAATTTCCCTATTGGCACAGGATATTAACAGACTTTTTAAATGTATCATTGAGTGGAATTAGACAAGGTGTCGTCAATCAAAGAAGAGGAAAGACTATGGCACTCAGGGATAGCGTGGGTTTCTAACAGTGAAATAACTTTTAGAATTTGATCAGTGGCTCCAGAGATACCTCTTACAAACATACGTACATATTTACATACTTACAGTTTTATCTCTTTAAAATAATAGGTATAGATAGTATAGATTGACAGCATATCTACGAAATCTTCGCTTTATTTATACAAAATTGTATTCCGTATTGCCGTCGGTCTGCGACTGGGTGCGGATATTGTGGAGCGCCATCGGTGTCCATGTGACAGAGACGTCGACAGGGACGGACTTCATGGACTTTTTGCCAGAAAAGTGCTGGCGGATTCTCCCGCCACGGCTCCATAAACGACATCATCAAACAGGCCTTAGCCACCATGAACATGCCTTCGGTGCTAGAACCAGTGGGTGTAGTTCGCGATGATGGTAAGCGCCCGGCTGCATGACGCTGATCTCCTGGGAGCGTGGGCGAGCCTTCGTACGGGACGCAACGTGCGTCGATACGTTGGCTCCTTCTCGCCTCAGTGGATCGGTGTCAAAAGCCGAGCCGCGGTGGAGGCTGCCAAAGACGCCAAGCGGCGGAATTATGCTTCACTCTGCAGTGAAGATTACATTTTTGCGCCGCTTGGCGTCAAAACCTTTGGTCCATGAGGTCCGCACCGTGGCAATAAAGAATTAAATAAATAAAAAATCCTCACGTCTTGTCGAAGCCGCAGGTGTCAAGAGGGCTGGCTCATTCCTGGCTCAAAGATTAGCGGTAGCCATTCAACGCGGAAACGCAGCCAGCGTTCATGGCACCTTGCCGCATGGTCACCACTTCTATATAAATTTGCTAGTTTTTTTTTCTAGTTATATATTCTTAAGTACATATCATATTATTAGAGTTTCTTTTATTGTGACAAAACTGCAAATAAAAAATTGTACCCTATAAAAAATTGTATTTCATTATGAATTCAAAATATGATGCCAGACTTATGTAATAAGAACCTACCTACCCAATAGTAGGTAGGAAATTAACCTATTTAACCTATTAAAAATAAAATATATACACCTACTATATTACGCGTTTGACAGCCTCTGTGGTGTGGTGGTTGGGCAGGTTGGCTCAAATTTCATACATCACTGAGGTTGCGGGTTCGATTCCCGCGACGGGACAAATGTTTGTGCGCAGAAAAAAAAGAGTGCAAGCATTTGTTTCGTGTCTGGGTGTTGTAGGACCATGGTCCTTATAGTTCCTGGTTCCCTAGATACAGGGAATCCTAGTTAGGGGTCAGGACCTATATGTATGTGATCGTTGGGCGTTATTTATTTATTATTCTTATTATTAAAAAAAATAATACATTATCTAACTTTTGGTTTTAATTGTTAGAGCGTTTGGTTGAACCGTTGCTAGCGGTAATTCCGTCGCACAGTGTGTTGTAGAGACGGCCGCGGCCGGCCCAATTTACATATACATAAGTTATATCATTCAAACATAAAATATGTTGTTAGACGCGCCGCCGCATCATGATCAGACGTTTCTTACATCCTCGATTCTTGTGATAACCTCAATGAGGAAGACTAACAGATATTTTTGAAAAGTGACGCCTTTAATAACATATACTGATTTGAACGTATACTGAGTGATTCGGATCAAGACACGTCGGCCATCGACGACTGCCGACGTTTGTCATTACAAAAATCAACGAAATTCATGGTTGGTATTAGAACTATTGAAAACTATTCTTATAAAAAAAATAGTGTAGTAATTACACAGGTGAAATTGATGGCTAAAATCCGAAACTATGGAACAGCGAAAAATGCTCAAAGAAATGTCGGGGCTGATTTTGATAAAACCTAAAACTGAATAAGTATAATTAAAAATAACGATTTTTCCTAGCCGGAAATCGAATACTTTGAATATTTTAAAAAGCTAAACCATTTTTTGTATTATTGCACCCGCTGATAGTGCCGCTAGTGAGGATCTAATTCTAGGAAGTTATGTCGAACGGCAAACTAAAGGAAACTATTACTACTACCACAGAATACAAAAGCTACTACTAACTTTGAAACATTTACAGATGCCACCGAACTGTTCAGAGACGCTACTTCCCGAATCCCCTCGACGGAATCTGGAGAAAGCTGTGTCTGTAGAGTCCTGCCTGGATGATGATGAGGATCAAGAATGCCGCTGCGACCAGATTAGCTATGGTACAGGTATACTTCTTGTTTATGGTTGAATATCATTAGACTAATGTTGAACAGGTTTGAAATGTAAATGCAAAGAACTTGTTTTTGAACATGCTTGGTATTTCTAACACATGTTTTATTACCGGACACGTGCCGCACATTTTTTTAGTATTCTCTTTGATTATCATAATTATTGTTAATTATAGATCGATTCAGTTATTCAGTTTCAGTTTTTGCATCACAGACACTTATGAAAGTCAAATTATCACCACTCTACCACAGTATCGGAAAAAAAACTACTAAGAAGATATGGAAAGTCAAATATTGTCGTTAATACTTGTATGAAGCAGAAGCTTGGGCGAAGCAGAAAGGCGAGCCGATAAAAATGGAATTTGAAGATGATTTTCACAATTCACTAGTATAAATCACTAGGTACCGAATGTTGCACTGCTGTTTCAAAACAAATTTAACTACATGAGAAACTCATTTTACACTGCCTCAACTGACATAAATGGCATTAAGTAGAACACGGTAGTTCTTCTAATTTCGATATGGTAACTAGACTCAGAGCTTCCCTATCTTTTTGCAAGAACGCCTTTCTCTCACTAAAAGGCTGAACGTATAATAGGCCGATGATGATGAACTCATCATTTCCAGGGGACGCAGTGTTCTCTTGCGCTGTCGTGGCTCCTCAAGTGATCAGCGTATGGCGCGGGACGTGGGGAGTTATGGAGCTCTATCCAAACCTGTTCCCCTACGCACAGATATTCCTGCTTGGAGTGATACTGCACGTCTGTTTTGCTGTAGTTAGGTAAGGAATTTCTACGTACGCTAAATAAAACGCGTTGCCGAAGCAGCGTTAAAATATTTGTATTCAAAATTGTATGTTTGTGCTTCGCTATTTCTCTAAATGTAAAGGTTGTAATTATATAGTCTGCATGAGAACCCTTAGAATATAGAACACTAGTTGCGCTTCGCGGTTTTACCAGCTTGGACATCTTGGGATTAAAGGATCCTATGTCCTATACCAGGATCTAAAATACCTACTTAGATCCTGTAAGAAGACAAAGGATAGGATACTTTTTAATTCGGAAAATTTACCACGCGGGAGAAACCACGGCCACAGCTAGCCCTGAATAATCGTAAAATAAACCATCTAAGCTTACAAAGTCAAAGTTAAACATGATTTATTAAAATAGGCACAAAAATGAACTTTTAAATGTCACCAAATTATTATTATTATTTTTTTATTCGCCCGTTATGGCAGGCCATTGTCTCTAGGACCATACCGCCATGTCTTACGTAGTTTTTATTTGATAGTTTAATATTACATTTATTATGCTTTTGTTGAGAATGAGGGTCATCAGCAACAAGCCGGAACCTCTTCTAGTGCTTCAATAAAGTGGTGGAACTTTATTCAAGCTTTCCATGGACTTTTTGGGAGGACATAAAAAGCAATGTTTTCTCTATTTTGTTTCATTTGCCTACGCTCGTGTACCTTTACGAACACATAATGGTTAATATTCCATAAATATTACATATGATCACTCGAAATAACACTTGTTTGGAAAATAAAACAAAATCGACCTGTATCACTTTTCACTCCCCGCCAAAAAGTCTTCACCAAATGAAACTTCCATGTAGGTATGTAAATACTACATGCCTACATGCAAGGAAATATCATTGAGTACTAGTTTAAACGAGGTACAAGTTTTTAATTGATTATATTTTTAACTTACCTCTGTGCCAGGTCCTACCTCCTGGCCAGAGTAGCGAACCCGTCCGGGCGGCGCGCCGCGCCCGCCGCGTGGCTCCGAGAGAGGATCCTCTCGCGAGTGTATACGTACGTGTTCATCATCGCCAACATCATGCACTGGCGCGGCGGGTGGGGGCTGTTCGACGGAGCCGTCGCGTGGGTGCTGCCAGATCCACATGATCCACACAGGTAAGAAACTTTTCTGGTGATAGGTCTTTCGTCGACAGTCTGGGTGGGCACCACAGCTTTGCCAGTTATTTTGCCGCCAAGCAGAAGTGTGCATGCATTGCACTGTTCCGGTTGGAAGGGCATTGTAGCCAGTGAAATTACTGGGCATTATTGGACTTAAGAGCTAATTGTCCCAGAGTGTGACAAGTGCAGTGTAGCGCAGGATTTTGCAAGACAAAGTTCTGAGTGGCAGTGCAATTGCTATGGGCAGGCGTAGCGCTTACTATCAGGTGAACGATTTGCTCGTCTCACCACTCAGTTCCATTCTGCGATTCGCCGCGAATCCAAAGCGTGTCTATTTATTTTTTTACGCGTAGTCTCCCAGAAGAAGGACATCCTAATTGTCCGAAACCTGGTCACAGTTATCCGACATAATCATAACGTGAGTGAAGCCGATTTATATTAATTTCACGATAGTTCCCAAATCTTTGTTTATGTTTACATGTAAACAATATTATGTTTACATAGAAACAAATGTACACAAAAACGGATCCCAGTTTCTTTCCCTCTAGACCAGTGCTGATAGGCGCATCAGTAGCTCTGTTCTACTTGATCGCCGTGTCGCTGCGCTCGTCGCGCAACTTCCTCGCGTCGCCTTACTTCCTCGTCACGGACGGGAAGGAACCCACCTACATCTTCTCCACGAGGTTCAATACAAGTGTAAGTATTTAAACTTTTGCCATATTTGGAGGACTTCAGTGTGCGTTCCTTTTAAGTTGGTTAACATGTCAAGGAGTCCTGTCTATTTTCTGATTTCGCCATCAATACTTTGTCGGATAATACAAGTTGGTGAAATCTGCACTAAAAAGCGCGCTGCGCTCGCGCAACTCTATATTCTGTATCTGTAAGCTTATGAACTTGTGAAGCACAGTGCTGTTTCTATGCAGGAAACGCTTGACAGCGCATATATGTAAGTGGCGGTGAGAAAAACATTTGAAATTATGTACCTACTATACATATGTACCTACTTCCTACATTTCTATAAGATTTCCCAATGTCTAGAAAAAACATGAAATAAGATCATAAGACCAGAACCTGTCTGTTACTTTGTTTTTAAGGTTGGTGCAGGCTATTATGTAAAATGTAAAAATAAGTGCACCTACTTTTAGTTACTCCATTTCACCACTTCATCATATCTCAATACATACAAGAGATACAAATAACATTGTTATCTCAGTTACGTTACTACAGTTTAGGGTGTAAGGTCCAAATCCGTGGTTCTTGCTCAGACGATAGTCGGTCACGGGTGGTCGTTATCGTCCACTTTATTGCATTGGCTTGGTCTAATTCTGGATCCTGTCGCTGAGTGGACTACTCCACTTTCGAGCTGCATCGGATTATTCCTTGACACGTCGTTCTAGTAGTAAATATTCTGAGAAAGAAAAATGATCATCATCATAATCTTTCACATATTCATAGTCATAGTTTTCACAGTCTTTCACATGCCAATGCTGGGTTCTGTGCCTGCTATTCGGAAGAATAATAAAGAAGAATATTACGAATGGTATACAAGATCCCTTGCTTGAGTTTCTTTTTTAAGTACCGGTAGAAACGTATTTTAATTAATATTTCTTAATATTTATTTTATTAAAAATTTGTCATGGAACAGTTTGTCGGTTACTGAAAGCCGTGTAACCATGAAAAGAATTTAATGTACGTTTAATATTTCACGGTAATTAGGTTTTTAGTTTTCTAAGAATTTTCTAAATAACTAATTACGTAAAATATGTTGATAAATCGGAATTACTCATGTATGTGTACTTCGTTTTGGAAGAGTTTTGTATTTTAAATTCTAATGAACTTGAACTTTGTCAGTTTGTAACAACATCAAAAAGTACCTAAAACTATGTTTAAATATTATGTTTCACGTTTTTCACTTTTCTACGTTTCACGACGTCATATGAAGGTAGAAAACGACAAACTCTTCGAAATAAAACTTGCAAAGAGATTTAAATAGGTACGTTTTGTGAAGTTTGGGGAGTATATTATAGTGATGGAACGAAAAAATTAGCAAAAATACATTTTATGAAAAGCAAAAAAGTAAAAGAAACACAAGCTTGACTCACGGCATTTGCCTTCAAACGACGTCATGCGCTGTGATTGTTGTTTCGTTTGAGATGAAGAACAGAATGAAATGAAATGAAATGAAATGAAACGAAATGAAACGAAACGAAACGAAACGAAACGAAACGAAACGAAACGAAACGAAACGAAACGAAACGAAATGAAATGAAATAAATTTATTTGTTTGAAACATGGGTACAGATAAAGATGTTGAGATTTGTTAGGTATAGGTTCCATCATGTTCTACCTTTCGGTGTACAAATATTTATGATAGAGAATAAAAATGTCAGAATTATTAGATTTTATTTATTGATTTAAAAATATAAACCATTATTATTTTACAAAAATATTGATTGGATGATCTTTCTTGTTCGACGAACAGTCGTTCTAACTACATTGTAGATTTTTTCTCGATTACTGACCGATCCCCCATTGCTTAAGTATAGGAAGGTAAACATTCCAAAGGTCGAGGCGGCTACGGCTGGTCATCAGCTAGGAAGGAAGCGAGTAATCACCCGTCCCTACTGATTTGCTGACCATTACGCAGATTAGTTCTAAGGTCACATTTACGTGCCCTGCCCCCACGTACCCACGCTGCGTACCTAGTCGTAGGATTTGTAAACAATTTTGTAGACCAAAGTAGGCGTAGGTGATACATAATACTGGAGAAAAGTAGGCACGACAATAGAACGCGCCTACGTTTTCTTATCTCTTAGGTACAGAAATCATCATTGAGCCATGATTACCAAAAACCTAGAAATACTTACATGTTTTTCCAATGTAGGTATCTTGTGGATGATATGACACTCGATAAGACCTTCCTCGGGGTATTTGCACCACTTCTTGTTATTGTGATAATTTTATTTCACCGGAAGTTAAGCAATACATAATCACGTAGCGACCTAGTACAATAGCTGCTCTCCGCTATCTCGACTAAATCCGGGCAATAAAGGAGATCTCGCAAAATCCTTCGGTAAATCGTGCGATACGGAGTCCCGGCGATGCGAGGCGTCGCGCGACGTCACTGCGCGGGACGCGACGATAATGCAATTAGGGCTCGGTGCGGCGCGGCGGCGGCGCGCGCAGTCGTGGGTCAGTCAGCAGCCATGCGCGGCAGCACCGCCGGCCTCGCCGACACGCTCGCGGGCGGCTCGCGCGCCTACTCCGCCCTGCTCGAGTGCGCGGACGCCGCGTTCGCGTCCGCCGTCGTGGCGCCCGCCGTCGTCACCTACTGGAAGTCCACATGGACGCTCATGGACCTGTACGTGCTGCCGACGCGGGACGTGGCCAGCGCCACCGTGTGCGCCGCCTTCGGGCTGTGCTGCAACCTGCTGCTGTGCGTCTTCCAGACGCGGCTGAGCGCGGCGCTGAGCCCCGACCGCGGCCGGCTCACGTACCTGCTGCTGTCGCGGCTGTACACGTGCGTGGCGGGGGTGGCGTGCGTGGGCGCGTGGCGCGGCGTCTGGAACCTGCTCAACGAGTGCACGGGCGACAGCGCGCGCACGCTGCTCAGCACCACGGCGGCGGCGACGCTGTCGCTGGCGGCGCTGCGAGCCGCCAGGAACATCTGCGCGGCGCCCTTCGCCGTCGCCGTCGACGCGCCGCAGGATTACTTCGATGTGCCGACCATGTTCAGGACGGTTAGTTGCCGTGGATTCTGCTCCGGTTTTCGTCTCATCCCTCATCCAGAATAGAAATCATCGAAAAACAGATGTTGCTGAGGAGTCGACAGGGTTTGCAGCAAGTTGTTTATTTTACACAACTTCTGGAACATCTTTCAATGACGTCTCCGTCTACTTCTGGGGCAGGGCGCAAATTAGTCTTGCCTAGGGTTAGTGAGAGTCATTCTTCTAAAGCGGTTGCATACGAAACGTTTGTAGAGTCAGCGTTTTAAGGCCCATTTATGTACTTTAAATAATCAAAAAAAAGTGTGAAACGTCATTTTATGACAAAATTCATCCTCATAGCAGAATGCCAATAACTGTTATAATATAGTGAAAAATAATTTGAAATTGTTAATTCAAATCATAACGGTTAACTGACAGCAGCAATTTGTAGAGACATTGAAGTCCACGTGGTGAATGTGTAAACATTTACTTGCTCGTGTTGATATTGAAGTAAGCATTAAGTAGTTCTGTACATCTTCTGCCACGGGTGTTTCTTATCAAGCTCGTCATTCTAGTGATTGATAAACTTCATTGTGTACCTACCTCTTGAGTACTAACCATGCACGCTCTCTTTTAATTTCTAATTATTTGTAAATAATTTGTTGTGTTGTTTTATCGTTTTTTTACTTTTCGCATTATTTGTTAAAAGCTTGAGATTAGAGCTCGTATTTGGAAATGTGATAAGAACATTGCTTAAAGGGTATCTACTAACTACCAAGTAGCTACAAACTTCTATCCACATCTTAGCACCACCAAGCGACGAGAGCCACTCCACCCTTCCGTTGTGCACATGCCACTGTCCGCACAAAGCGCTTCGCTGACTCTCCAAACCTAAAAACTTACTCCTAAGGAGTGGATTCTCAACCGAAATCCTTATTTTTTTTCCAATTACAACCTGGGTCTCTAAGACAAAAGTGAATAGGCACCTCATGGGCAAACGTGCTCCACCTTAGACCTTGTTGGTCAACCATGAATTCTCAATCAAAACTCATTCAAGTTATTCTTACTATCACATAGACTTATTTATGTGCCTATATTATTTATTCCTTGCTCTTACATTTTGGATGAACATTATAAAATATTTTAAAGTAGCTGCGTCTTGCGGTTTCACCTGCGCGAGACAGCACTTTCAGTTTTTCCCGAATTTACCAATATTCCGGGCATTTTTCAAATGCTTCTTTTCATAAAAACCTTAATCGGACATTTCAAAAAAAGCCAAATCGGTCCAACAGTTCCCACGTGATGCGCTTACCAAGGGACAGCGTTTCATTTTTATATTAAGTCAGGTCAAAAGATATTTATTAAATTAGCACAAAAAATGCACTTTTAAAGGTCAAATACACATAATATAATTCAATTAAAATACGTTAAATACTGTAACATAAGATATCTTGACTTTGAAAAAAATAGTTATGCATGTCTACCCATTACTTTCCTATACTCAGATTGAAGTTCAGGCCCAAAAATGAAATGCGAAAACTGACTCTACCAGTGCTTCGGAAATAAGCCCGCTAGAGAAGATAGCACAAAGAAACTCTGCGGGGGTGTCTCTTCGCCGCACAGTTCCTTGGACATAGATTCGGAGTCTGAGAAATATTTGGGCATTACGAGTTAGTCATAAGAGTGTTAGTTCTTTCCGCGCACTTTCTTTATACCTTTCAAAAATTATAACTGAAATTGAGTATAATGGTAATCTTCTGTAATGTTTTTCCTCATGATACAAATCTTTAGAACAGTATAGATAATTGCACAACCTGTGTAAGGTTAACAAATAAGAAAACGCACTTGAAAGGTTTACCCCTTCGCGTCAATATTATTCGTTCACTCAGTGCTCGGCGCTATGTGCACTCTATTTCGAGACCATCTTTATCTTCGTTTCTATTATCAAAACCTATTATTAGACCCGAGGTCTACTTCGCTGATTCTACTACATCATAGTAATATTTATTATAAATTATAACTTATTTACTTTTATATTTACCACGTTTTTAATAATTCACTTTCTTGTTTGTCTGTCTGTCGTTCCGGGTGGAATCTTGCAAATTTCGAGCAATTTCCGATTAGCTATCCGGCTGAAACTTTCAGGGTAGCTCACAACTCAATGACAATGCATTCTAAATCCATGAAAACGTGGTTTTTAGATTATTTTTTTAAACGAATTCTTGTTCCTATTTTAACACAAAATTAATATTTATATGTTATATATGGTAGTTGTAACAAAATTATCTTATAGCTGAACTGTGTCATAAGATATCATCATCAAAAATCATCATCAGCTCAATTCCGCTCATTGCAGGGTATTAGCCTCCTCCCTCATACGCCATTCATCTATAGGTATATACTCGTAATAAAAAATCCGGTACCTATCCAATAGTATTCATTGTAGAGTCAGCAAACTTTTGCGGGTCTTGACCTCAATCGTCTTCCACATTGCTATATCTCTCTCCATCTCTCATCCATATCTCGCTATATCTCTAGCTATACAGGTGGCGAAAAATGCTCAATAGAGTTTTGAAAGACCTACAACCCTAGCCGGGGATAGAATTCGTTGATTTTGAAAAACACCAGCCAGACTGAATTCTGGAAAGTAATTTCAAACGGCAAACTAATAAATAACCTCTCAGCATTTTTCGCTATCTCTTATAGTTTCAGATTTGGCCATCCACGCCCACTTCAAAAATTCAATTATAGTTTCTAACTGTACCTAGCAAAGTGTTTTCGTTAGTTTTAAAGTTCGTAACTCCTTGTAACTCTTAAATATTATTTTTATTTCACTTATTCATAGGTAAATTAGCATAAAATGAATCGGATGAAAGGACATACTCATACCTAGTAATTATTATTATTATTATTATTACTTCTTTATTTCAGGTAACTTCAGAAAACAATAGTTACATTAGTGACAAAAGTAATTCTAAGACCCATATTATATATACCTTACAAACTAACATACATATTATAATATTAAAAACATTTTATTATTATTATTTTTATTATTATTAAACTCTTTGTTTCAGGCAATATTAAAGAACAACAAAGTACCTATAATTAAAATTCATTTATTTTCAGGCAATTAAAAAAAACCCATCAAAATACACACAGTCAATATAATAATAATTACACACAGTCAGTCAAATTACATATTTAAATAAAATAAAATCAATCAAATAAATAATAAAACAAATAATCAACAGTCATTAACAGAGTCCCATAGAATAGATACCTTACAGACTAACATACATACAACAATATAACATTACATTAAATAAACCACACACACTACTTCACACGGTTCAAAAATTTCGCTCCTTCCCTGTATCTCCGGTATACTAACACTGCAGCCCAGAAGTCGGAATTCAGGAACAGTCCCTTATGCACCGCCGGAACTTGGAGCTTATAGGACTTGAATTCAGTGGTCCTAGTCGACTCCAGTCTCGACAGTCGCATTGCTATCTGTCCCTGGAACGGTCCATGAAGTGTTTCTAATGTAATAACGTATTGTGTATTTTTGCAAAAAATGTATCATGGTAAGTTAACTTAAAATCGATCACAATCTCCATTACAGCAAGATATAAAATAATCATTACTCCATCAAAAAGATTTGCAAATTATGTATTTTTAAAATGGCGTTCACTGGGTGAATTGTGAATGACGTTGACCAGGAATATTAATTGCTCCACACAATTTTTTAAATTTTCTCGTGTCGTCAATAAAATAAATATATAAATTATAAAATGAAATAAAAGTAGGAATAGTAGGTATCTTTAAATATATAATAAAAGTAGGTATCTTTTAAAATGAATAAAACTAGGAACACTGTGGAACAAGAATACGTAATAGATTAAAAAATTAATCTAAAAGCCACGTTTTTATGGATTTAGAATGTATTGTCGTTTAGTTGTGAGCTACCCTGAAAGTTTTATTTTATTTTATTTTATTTATTTTATTTTATTTTGTTTGGGGGGCCAACATCTGTTGTTACAAAACATTTTGACAATATGACAATATATGTTTTACCCGAATAGCTAATCAGGAAGGAAAATCTTTCAGGGTAGCTCAAGCCTGAAAGTTTTAGTCGAATAACTAATCGGAAGCGCTTGAAATTTAAGTTGCAAGATTCCACCCGGAACGACAGACAGACAGACAAACAGACAATCAAGAAAGTAACTTAATAAAAACGTGGTTATAAAATGATATTCATTGCTGATAATGATTAACCAATAACATTTGGTGATAATGGCTTAATTGGATTTTAATATCCATACTCTCAAACCTACGGCAACGGCTATGTAATTCGATGCGTTTTGTTACAGAACAGCCGAGAGACGGTGCTGTACGTCCTGGACTGTATATTCTCAGTGGGCGTGGTGGGTTCCCTTGTGGTCTTCGTATGGAGAGGGTCCTGGGCGCTGCTGGATATATTCCTGTTTCCTGAGGACACTGTCAAGTCCTGCTGGAGCTCATTGGTAAGTATTTTCAATATTTTCTCCTTAAAACATACATACATACATACATATATGTTTTTGGAGTAGACACAGAACGATGCTGAGTCTACCCCTTAATGCCAAATTATAATCGTGTATAAATATTGGCAATAAAACTCATTTTCTTTCTTTCTTTTAAAATATTATTTATTTTATTTCTTTATTTATTTAAAAGGAGTTTGATTAGACATGACCATGCATGTCACTCCCATCGTATACATCTACCAACGTCGGCGTTTTATGGCAATATTAACAATTTTGTATAGCCTTCTCGCTCCCTCGATAGAGGGTAAGCGAGAATGCTATTACAAATTCCAAAGACTCTAACATGTATGTCAGTAGTCATCAATATACCCTTTCTCTTGACTTCGTTCCGGACACAATCCACCAACACATGGTAAACATCCACAACCACGCCGCACTCTGCACAATTTGGTAAATCGGTCTTTCTCATAAGAAATGCAAACTTATTTAGTGGAATGTGTCCCGGTCTAAGTCTTAAGGGAGTAACAATCTCACATCTAGGTATTTCAGAGTAAGGGAAGCAGGGTGATCGCGCTAAGCAAGGTTGGATATTATGTAAATGTTCTTTCTCACTGATCTCTCGTCAAAATATTCTTTCCAAATTTGAAAGCATTTTTCTCTAACTAAATAAGAAGTCAGTGAAGAAGGGCACGCAAGAGAACGGCTACCATCATCTTTCGCAAGTTGGTCTGCCTCCTTAAAATATTACAATTATGTATGTTGTTAATTGACTAATCAGTTATTATGAAATATCGTTTGTTGCGTCAGACCACGTCAGAGATTCGTCCAACAGATCATTGAACGCTTCATCGTGTACATGTTCACATAATTTTCCAACATCAAAGATATTTATTGCGAGATATTGGGGTGAGTGTGGCTCAGTGGGGGCACGTGCGACTGTCGATCAGACGCACCTGAGTTCCAACCCCGCTGGCCCCGCACCACTGATTTAAGTTAAGCACTCGCTCTAAAAACGGTGATGAAAAACATGTGAGGAAACCGGCATGTTCAAGAATTAATCACAAAAATTCAAGAACATGTGACATCCACCAACCCGCACTGGGCCAGCGTGGTGGATTATGGCCCATACTCTCTCTACGAGGGAAGGCCCGAGTCCCAGCAGTGGGAACGTAATGGGCTGATGATGATGAAAGATATTTATTTACCCTCCACATCGTTTATCATCATTACGTTTCACACCAATCTTCGTACGACACATACGTTTACTCCTTCACTATTTGGAAGCATGTTTTGAATGAGAAAATTACTCGTATCTCGAGTCCAAAGGAGAATTCACGGAAGTGTCATACATTCGACCGGCTCTTTATAAAATGAGCTCCTAAATTGAATGCCTTCCGCTGGTGACTTAAACATTTAACGAGGAAAACCAGCTTCTCAGGATCAGCGTCATGTCTCCATAAATAGCCTCGCATTATCCCATTAGACTCTTAAATCGAGCCCGTTTCTGTAACTTCAGAATGAAGTAAACGGTGCATTTCACGATGTTAATAAACGCATGTATTTGTATCCGTCATCTGAATTATGACGTACGTTGCGTCCTCCCACGTGTTCCAATTACTCAATGTCAAGTCGCTCGCATGGTATTGACAAGAGACCGATAATCTGAGGTCCTAGTTAACAATGAAGGAATTAGTAATAAGTAGTGCTCGCAGCGTAGCTCGCCTAACCGTTCGTAACGGATCTTATAGGTTAAGTGACGTTAGCAGCGGTCACAACTTGGATGGGTGTCCGTTTGTGTGGTATTTACACCTGTGCGCTACCGTGCTTCATCGGTCCCGGTTGTAGTCTTAGGACATCAGTCGTTAGGCCCTGGTCGTGTGGCCAGGCCTTCGGGCGGTCTAAAAACTCCGACACCATGGTTGGCCACCTACGCGAGAAAGAAGAAGTGAAGAAATCAATCTCGTTCCAGCGTTCGGCGAGTCGAAACCAGATGATGCCTCGTGCAGACGGCGAAACACGTGTTGTACAAGGAGGGTTGTTGTTAGGGTTATCTTTATTTAACATTATTTATCATTTACTAAATTAATGCGTTATTATCTTTACTTATATACAATATAAAACTTATTGCCATATTTATTATTAAAATACATATAAATTAAAAAAAAAATTGGAAGGATTACTTATATATATGTATATTTTAATATTAATTCATTTTACATTTACTATCAACCCCCATACATATTATATTATTCTAACAACAACCTACATAATATTCAGCGGGATTACACTACATAATATAACTTCATTGCGTTTTAGTTTAGAGATGAATTTCCGCAACGTCACGCCTGATTCCATTGCATTTGAAGAAATCCCTTGGGTTAAGTGGCACTCATATGACGGACGGCAGTATTGTACTGGCCGTTGTCATCTAGGATCTGCAATTGAAGGGATGATCGTAGAATAGCAATAAATCCTTGTTAAAGGAATGCTAAAGCACGGCGGGCAATTGCCAATTTCTATTAGCTCAATAGAGTCTCCTAACCTCGTGGGCAGTCGACAATTCGACGGTTTAGTGTAATTTGAGAACGGGAAACGTGTATGTAGGTGTTTTACGTTTTACGCACAACTTCGAAATACATGCAACAAAGGTCTACGAAATACCGATTGTAGAAGATTTTTGTAATCTAAGGAGTATTACGTATTTTTTGGAGTAGGAAATAATTGATACCATCTGAAAATACCTACACCGGGGCCCCAATGCACTATGACAACTTGGCGATTCCTTGCTTCGAAATCACGTCGATTCCTTCATTAATAAACGACATCTCTGTGACGCATTCATATACTCATATATATAATTCTCTATGACGCGTCAAAAAGAATACAAATTTTGCTGATGTCGTTTATTAATGAAGGAATCGACGTGATTTCGAAACAAAGAATCGCCAAGTTGTCATAGTAAATTAGGGCCCAGGTATAGTAATAGAAAGTAACTTCACTAGATTCTCAAGCCCGAAAAAGGGAAAATACACCAAGAGATTATAGGTAAAAGCTAACTTTCTAAAATAATTTTATATTTCTACCAATCTAAATAACGATTCGTCACCTCATTTGAGCCGTCACTGTAAAATCGAATAGTGTGTCGCAAATAGGTTTGCCATCTCTCATAATTTTTATGGACACTAGAATTTTTATTCCACCACCTATCAATCCCACTAGAATTTTTCTTAAGGCATAGAAATTTGGATTCTACTTAGAGTACATACCCTAGGGTATGTAATTTAAGTAGGTGTACGATTTCTCTCATGCTGTCTCACAAAACATTGAGACATTGTATCTAGATGATCTTGGGGGTCGGTATCTTTCGGTCTACATAGCGATACGCTAGGCTGTCTAAGGTCAATGAGGGCGTTAAATTGCTTCCTCGAGAATCTAAAGCCACCATGATATGGTATTAATAACCTATGTATATTAACCTATTTCATT
Source organism: Petrophora chlorosata (assembly GCA_951640565.1). Classification (NCBI taxonomy): domain Eukaryota; kingdom Metazoa; phylum Arthropoda; class Insecta; order Lepidoptera; family Geometridae; genus Petrophora; species Petrophora chlorosata. The sequence continues at coordinate 15,891,146 of OX621197.1, forward strand.
ATAAGATATTCGATTAAAAGTATTTCGCATGTATACTACTGAGCCGCCCCGGTTTCGCACGGGTGCGACAAACTTCAATCTTGCTCGAGAAGTTCTCGAGAATCGGCACCCGTAGATAGAAAGTACAGCTACTGTCGTAGACAGAAGTAAGTAAATAAAAAAATACGCCCAACGATCATAGATAGAACCTGGCTAACTATGATTCCCCATAGCTAGGAACCAAGATCCATGGTTTTTGTTTTTGGACCATTCCCACAAGACCCTCACATGAATCAAATACTTGCGCTTTTTCCCAACACAAACATTTGTCCCATATCGGAAACTGAACCCGCAACATCTGAAGTTTCGCCGTCGCCCAACCACTACACCATAGAATAGAATAGAATAGAATAGAATTCTTTATTGGCCATATAACTAAGTCCGTTATACAAGGCAAGTCATAATAATTATAATAAAAATAAAGTTACAATTTAAATATCATTTCATATTATTAGTAATTAATAGATATAATTATTAGTAATTTATAACTTAAATTTTCATAAAATATGTCACCCAGAATTATGTATTTATTTTATATTAATATTAAATTAGTTCCACCTGACTACTGTCAGTATAAATTAGTATATTTTGGCACATTTTTTCATCCTCATATAAAAATGAGGATTCTGACAGACTGCTTTGTCTATGGCTTTCAACTATGTGCATAAACAGACTGACATGAATAAGCAAATTTTTTTTTTATGTTCGTATGCCTTTATTACTGAAAACAAACTACACTCTACTTACTAAAACTAAACTAACTACATGCAAGGTAGCAATTGGACAACCTATAGACCATTATAGGCCTATAGATATCTCAAATGCTCCAACCCAGCGTACCCAACGTGCTGGCAGTATTGCCCCGTTGGATAAGCAACTTAGTTTTAAACATTATTATTAAAACTAACGTGACTATTATTCATACTTTGATTTACTAACCTGCTACACTCACGAGTAAACCGCACGTAGGCACTCCGTGAAGATGAGCGTCTGTACCGCTCGAACACCGGTCGAGTGTCTCGACTTTTACTCGTGAGTGTAGCTGGTTAGTAAATCAAATTAGTTTTATACAATTTAGAGATTTCCTATAAACGATAGGAACCCTATACACCGTACTCACCGTTGGGGGACAAGACGGCCGCGGGAGGATGCGCCAATTGCGTGCTCAACCACGCTGTACTAAACTGGTCACTGACTCAATGGCACGGCACGTAATGACCCAAATGCGGAAAAATCACCTCACTTGTTGCACTACTAATTAAATACCTAGTTTGGAGATTTTTTAAAGGGATGCAAGTGCCCATAAACAGATTATTACTTCTTTAGATATTTGAACACCAAAATTATTATTATAATATATATAAGTATAGTATATATAGTAGTACTTATATATCTATATATATATGTATATATATATATATATATATATATACATATATTACATATATTATAATACTATGTATGTATTATACTCATATGATATTATATGATTTTACTAATAATTATTATTATATAAGTACACCACCGTCTTTTGTCGTTTCACAAATCCTCTCCATCCCAAGGTTGTCTGGAAGAGATCGCTTATTAGCGATAAGTCCGCCCATTGTACTAATTAAATTTTTAAGTTCTATGTCTATTTGTTGTTGTTATGTTTTTGCTTTTTGGTGTACAATAAAGTGTTATCAAACAATCAATATAGACACATTGAAAAATAAAATTACAACTGTCAATCTGTCACTGGATAACTGGTAGAAAATGCTTTAGCATTAAGTTCTCCTTTTGTACATTACATGTAATAGTGCAATAAAGAATTAAATAAATAAATAAAACTTAATTAAGTGTCACTATGAGCGGTTTTATCGCTTCAAACAATGTTTATTCCAGACACCCAGGTAGAAGAACATCTGCTGGTGTATTGAATTATTGAATTTTCTGAATCAATAATTTCATTGACTTGGTAAATTGGGAGATAAAACTCAAAAGTGTCTATTCAAAAAATCTTGCATAAAATGTGTAGCAAAGTTTTTTAGAATCAACAACAGAAAAATATTATGTGTCAGCAGATTCTGTCGTTGGTAGAAGATTACATATATGCGATAGGCGCAGTTACAATTATGTTGTACTACATAGCTTGTGGTAAAATATTGGGGTCTCCAGGGGAAAACTTACGATCTGATCTGATGAGTTGCTTTAGGGGAAACGTTCCTAATGGGAAATAAGCTCGATTAAGACCATTTTGTTGTTATTTTGGAAAATTACATGTTTTAGCAATACAGAACTACACAACACAACAACAATAATAACAAACACACACACACACCAACAATAACAATGATTTTGATAACAATTCTAGTTACATAACAATAAAAAAAAACAGTATTTAATTTCTCCAAAATTCACACGATGTTTCCTATGAACTTTAAACTTCCCCACTTTAAGGAAAACCCTACCCTGAAAGACCCAAAATTTTTCCACATCCTTTATATGTAGATCCACTATCCACCATTTTTGTCTTTGTGGATATGGTCTGAAATAAAGTCTTTTTATTTTATTTATATTTAACAATTTCCATACCAAATATTGACATCTGTGTACAAAATACCAAAATACCTAAGATGAATGATTAGTTTTTCAGTCTAACTTAATCTCAACCAACGGTTCATAGAATCTTAGAGGAAAAGCGCTCATGAGGGCTTTACATCTTGTGCAAATACTGTACACAATAGAATTTCTAGAAAGTGCAAACGCGTCATAATTCCTACAATTTATAATTTCCTTATCCCGCATCCGTTGTATCAACAATAATAAACAATATCCTACGATTCCATTCAATAGATAGTTATATTTGCCCGTGATATCAGCAAGACGGTCAATTACCTATTGAATAATATTTACCTGTGATAAATGAACACAATGTTACACTAATAGCGATCACTTCCACTTCCTACATCTGCCCCCTTAGCACGGACCGGAGACAAAACAATTTATCTTCCGCTTTATCCACTTTCGACAAACAAAACATGGATAAAAACAGGTGATAAAATGTTTGTCTCCGGTCCCTGCTAAGGGGGCTGCTTGTTTTGGTTGTGTGTGATCACTAGAAAAAATATTACAATGTATTTATTGTAAACCTAACACGTCTTCACGACTAAATAATAAGTGTTTAGTAAATATGTTACTTTTGTCCCCGGTCTCCACTAATAAAAAAAAATATCTGAGGGATGAATAATTTTGAGTTTGCAGACGAGCCGTTTTGTGTAGATATCATAGAAGTCGTTAGAGAGAGCAGTCTCTACCTACAGTAGGTTCTATTACTTATTTTGTGCCTAGAGTAAGAATACAAATCCAACAATCTAGGGACTTCTAGCGAGATTATTTATATTGGATTTTTATTTACTTTTACTGATGAAACTTAGTCTTTTTTGAGAACCGTAAGTCACAGTAAGTCACAGTACTAAGGGAAGTCCCTAGATCCTCGTGGAAACAAGGCACTTATAAACACGTAACACAAGGCACTATAACACAGTTTAATTAGCTTTACATTTTCTCGTGCCATTTTCAGTTTTAGTTGACTGTGTCTTCTGAAAGTTCTATATCACGTCCTCAAAATAATTTTAACATTTCGCATAATCATTATCATTGCTATTAGTTTTAATAAACTTTTTGAGTACCGAAAAATCCTTTGTCTTAAAAATCCTTAATAAATCTACCTAATTCACTATTAGCGTTTTCACCACTCTAGCTATTGTTAGAAACTTATGAATCTCGTCTGTAATCCACAAACGACACAAATCGGAGAACACAGTTAATTATAGAAATCTATTATCACATAATTATATAATTACCCTGCACGACGTTGTGGCTCATTAATTGTAATTAACGGAGCTTTCCATTCCTATTCAAATAGTTTCTATTCTAAGTCTATGTACAAGCCATAAAGTTTATCTGCATGCATTAGATGCAAAGCCTTTAATATGGGTTATAAATATGACGCCTGTGATAAATATAGATAAGTAATAACGAGAGTTTGCTCAGGATTACCTCAGGCGCCGGCCGTGATCCCTTGTCGCTATAACAACTTTTGGTTGCTCTTCAGTGATAGGAAAATCTTCACATCGTACTTGTTATTGTGACACAGTATGCCCGTGCTACTCAATTACTTTGTCATCTGTAGTCGATGTAGGCACTGTCTGTCTATCTGTCGTTCGATACCTATATAGATAGTATGACTAGAGACTCTTATTATATCAAATTTGGCAAGTTCCCCACAAATATATTTTAAGGCTGCGGAAATTTCGACCACCTCTTTTTTTATTATATTAAATATAATAAAGCATATTCGCTTTCTACTGCCATTAAGAGTTCAACTATAAAATAACATAAATATAAACACATACAACATATTATAAGAACAACTGCTGGTGTGTTATAACGTAAACATAGGTAAACATCTGTTTACTTGTGTGTAGGTATGTAGGTAAGGGTCGTCTCCGCTACCGGCCGCCGCGCCAAGGCGAGGGGCAGGCGGCGCGGCGGCGCTTACGCTACAATGGCAATGCTCCGTTACTTTAACCACTTGGCCATCGAAGACTGTAGATACTCACGCGAATCCAACCAGTGCAAATAATAAAATAAAAGCCTATCCGGATTTACCAAAGCTGTGCGAAACAGACTGCAGCTCTTCAGCTTGAAAAACTCAGCCAATGGAATTACTCAATTTTCTAAATATTTGCATTTTCATAATGCACTACCTACTTGTTTTTATTTCTGTCAAGTACGAGCTTTATTGCAAATAATTATTTCTGTCTCACTTCTTTTCGTCTTCTTTACGTGTTCTTTTCGTGTTTTCTATTCTTTTTGTCTTCTTTCTTTCTGTCTGTGTGTGTGTTCACTGCTTCATGGTAAATGATGTATACTCCTGTAATAAGTGTACATATCAGCACAATACAACCATAGAATGCCTTATTATATATTATAGTAATATGTACCTACACTGTTGGCGTTTCACAATAAATAAATAAATGCATACTTAAGGGTTCATTAGATACAAGGTGACAGCGTTAGTTCCATCATTATCTTTGTCGTCCTTTATCGTTTATCGTTTATCCTCTTGCCCCACAGATAGTAGGCTATGCTCTAGTGGTGGTGACGTTCGCGCTACAAGCGCCGGTGCGCTGGGCGGCGGCGCGGCTGCACGGCGCGCCGCGGCTACTGCTGGCTGACGTCTACCATCTTGTGTCCTTCTGCGCCACTGTCAACGTGTGGCGAGGGGTCTGGGGACTGCTGGATGTTTACTTCTTCCCTGGTAAGTCAGCTTGATAATGTCGGCTTCACCTCTGTAAGACCTTCTTTCCAGGTAAGTAACGTGATAATGTCGGCTTCACCTCTGTAGGACCTTTTTCCCTGTTAAGTAACATGATAATGTCGGCTTCACCTCTGTAGGACCTTCGTCCCTGGTAAGTAACGTGATAATGTCGGTTTCACCTCTGTAGGTACTTCATTCTTGGTAAATCAACTTATTAATTTATTGTATTTATTTATTTATTAATATATTGTATTTATTTCTGGCAATATTAAAACATAACAAAGTAGAATTAACATAGACCCATAGTATATATTCCTTACAGACTAACATATATATAAGAATTTTAGTAAACTAAAATTATAAAAGCCCTTCACACAACCTATAAAAAGTACAAAAAGAGCTGAACTGACTTTGATACGACAAGTCTAAGAACCACTGCTAGAAAACCTGCTTTCAAATAAAAAAAACCGCATCCAAATCGGTTCACCCGGTTAAGAGCTACGGTGCTACAGACAGACACACATAGTGATTTTGCCTCCTCCTCCTTTTTGCACCTCCTTCCTTCTTTCCATTTTTTTACCTCCTTTTTTCCTTTTTCTCCTTTTTGCGTTAAAACGGCGGGGGTTAAAAATATAACTCATTAAATATTTTTTACGCTACCACACAACGCAAAAAGGAATTTTTGTTTTTGCCTACTTTCCCTATAACGGCGGTAGACCACTACTCTAACATCACTCCAACTCCACATCTGTTGGAAAGGTTTTGGAGACCAACAAATTCTAATCTAACGATCACAACATTGTCCACAGAGACACCAAAGCTCAGCAACTGGTGCTCGCACATCATCAGCCTCTCCCTTCTCATCCTCCTGAACTGCTCCAACTCGGTGCTGGTCCGGGGGGTCTATATTGATGCAGAGGAACCAGCAGGGGAGTGCGTGGTGTTCCCCTGCCATTATCTCCGACTCTATTTCCACAAAGAGAGGACCAAGAAGAGACATAAAAGGGCCCTAGCGACCGCAGCACAGGCCTCGAGGAAATCGGAAGATGCGAGTGTACCTTTACAAATACCGGAGGAGAAAGTCTAGTCCAGGTGCTTAAGACTCCAGGAGTCGAGATTTTCCTTGATATAAATGTACAAAGATCGTAGATCTTTTAGCTCTTTATTTCTAGAATATTGAACAATCTGAAATAGAATCGCATGATTTCTCATCGCTACCTGATTTTTTTGTATATAAGACAAGCGAATTTCAGTAGTCTAAAATTTAAAACCCCTGACACAAAAAGCTACACTAAAAACGGCTGAACCAATTTTAATAAAACATCACCCCCAGAAAACGTGCTTTCAAATAAAAAAACCGCATCCAACTCGGTTCACCCGTTTAAGAGCTACGGTGCCACAGACAGACACACATAGTGGTCAAACTCCTTTTTGCGTCGGGGGTTCAAATTCTTCAGTTGATAGTGTTGAAAGTCATGTTAACATAAGTTACAATTTTTAACATTTTTTATTTGTATCATGTGTTTATGACCTTTAAAAGTGCACTTTTGTGCCTATTTAATAAATGATATTTGACTTTGACTTTGACTTTGAAAACGGTTCCAAAGAGTTTTCTTAGGTAAGTCTAAACCCAATTATTTCACGTTGTAATTCAAAAATCAAGTCTTCCCTGTTTTGCAAACGAATAATTTTGTACATAAAGAAATATGATAATAAGAGGATCGAATACTTAGAGATTACAAAATTAGACTAGCAGTTGTAGATACTATAAATAGAGATAACGTTATAGAATAGAATAAGAATACAGTAGACGAATAATATGTATCAGTATTTGAGATTATTCTTAAACATGACGGTATAGGCATAAATTATATTTCGATGCATTCCAGAATAGTTGCGTACGCTGAATTAGGTAAGTACCGGTCAAAAAGTAATTTAAAATGTTTTAAAGATCGCGTTTTTAATTCATAAATTAATTGTATTGTAAATAAATCATTCTTTGCCAGTTATTCTGCCGCCAAGCAGAAGTGCGCAAGCATGACTGTGTTCCGGTTTGAAGGGCATTGTAGCCAGCAAAATTACTGGGCATATGAGACACACTGATGTTTTGGCGTGATGAGCGCAATGCAGTGCTATGCAGTCCTTTTTATGGTATTTAAAGTTCTGGGTGGCACTGCAATTGCTATGCGCAGGCGTGGCGCTTAGCATCAGGCGAACAACATGCTCGTCCAATTAAACAGTTTCATAAAAAAAAACTACAGTCTGACTCAATCATCAAATAAATTCATTTTTTAAATCAACTTGACTGATGAAAGTTTACATGATTGTTTTATTATGGCAGAGAAATTGTTAATACCATCGATAACTTCAAACTTTGTTACGATTAAGTTAAGTTGTAAGCCATACTTGTGATACCACAGAATACTAAGGGACAGAAGCATCACTCTGCAAAGAAATTTAAACAAATAGCGACTCTTGCTATGACGCAATAAAATTCAATTCAGCTCGCGTAGCGCTGCATACCTACCAGTCATATTAACCTACGGAGCGCCTCTCTTTCTATCGCATAGCTCTTATCTCTTCTGACGCGGCACGTGTAACGACGCGCGACCCGCCGTCGGTGTCGGGCTATGTACTTGTAGCTTCGTACCTACAGTGCGGAGTGCGCTAGGCCTGGTGATACAAATAAATTTTACAATCTAAGTCAATCAGATCAACGCGAAGTAATCTAAGTAACAATGTAAATAAGTAGCCGTAAGTTTATTGAATGTTTTAAGTAACTTAGCTATACTCGACGACGTACAATAAAACTGTTATTGCAATTTTATCTGCTGTTTTATTGATAATTGTGTTATTGAATTAAACTGATTGCTGCGAATTTACGATCGGCGGTACAAACATCACGCGGGTGGTAATTTATATATGTTATTAATTGTTCTCCTCGTCTAGACACTTTCATCAATATTTATTGACAAATAAATATTATAGCCAAGGGTGGCACAGCCAAGCAATAGGGGATCGGACAACTTTTCTGAAAGTGTTTTATATTAACTACAACTAATATATATATATAGCCATGAAAAATACTATTTTAATTAAATAACGCTCTAAAAGTACCTAAAACTATGTTTAAATTTTATGTTTCAAATATTGCCGCGGAAAACGTCACCTCAAAATTTGTGACGTCATATGTAGGTGGAAAACGACAAACTCTTCGAAATAAAACTTGCAAAGAGATTTAAATACGTTTTGTGAAGTTTATGGGGATGATATTGTAGTAATGGAACGAAAAATTTGCAAAAATACATTTTATGAAAAGCAAAAACGTAAAATAAACACAATCTTGACTCACGGCATTTGCCTACAAATGACGTCATGCGCTGTGATTGTTGTTTCGTTTGAGATGAAGAACAGATTAAAAATGTCAGAATGATTTGATTATATTTATTGATTTAAAAATATAAATCATTATTATTTCACAAAAATATTGATTGAATGATCTTTCTGGTTCGACGAACATGCGTTCTAACTACGTTTTATATTTTTTCTCGATAACTGTCCGATCCCCTATTGTTTGGATTGTTACTGTAAAGTGATATTATTATATGAGCTATATCTTGACTTTTTATCGGATTGATTTGCTCTTCACTAATCAATTTAAGTTGCAAAATAGAGATTTTTCTCTCTAAACATTTAAGTTGCCAAAATAGATTAGATTAGATAACTCTTTATTGTTACACCTTCAAAATTATTACAACAAAAGAAAAATTACAAATTTAAAATCTAAAGTAAACATATTGTAGGAGGATTCAAATAGAATTATTTAGCAATAAACATATCTAGATATCAAATAGACACTTTTTGAATTGATAATCATGCAGGATTTTACGATATGAGTGCAATGTAGAGAAAATGATATTACTAGTGAGTAGTTACTTGGCAGAAAAGCAATGATTATTGTTTAGAGGTTTGAGATGCACACTGTTCTCAATGAAACGACAATCACGTGCATAAATAACCAGTTTGTAAATAAATACACTACAAAGCTGGAGCTTAATCAATTAACTTGCATGAATAAAACACTAATTATGACGCCATTTGTCATTAATATAATTATTCCTTTCCAATTATAGTTCAAAGAAAACAAAGGAGTCCTCGATGCACTTAAAATTATACCTACAGCTATTTATACTTATCACTGGAAGTACACCAAAAGTTCCGTACACCAGCTACTACTTACTTATCAATCTATTTTGGGTCTTAACTAAATGGAAATAAAAGCCTGAATGAATCTCAGTTAGTTTAAATCTTGGAAGAAAGGAATAATTTTCAATAAAGCGTGATAGTGTGCCACAGAACTTATTCATTCTTATCACAATCGACAATCGTTTAAATAAATCTTACGTATTCATCTAAGCATTTGCGTCTTATATGTAATAAATTATAAGACAGACGTCAGCAAATAGATAAATTATTTGTCAAGAAATGGGAGTGCCTCAGGGCTCAATCTAAATCTAAGCTTTGCAGCTTACATCGAACAAAACTTAAGTGAATAAACAGCTATATTATTATACGAGAGGCAGACAGCGAGATTGGCTCACCTCGGAGTATCCTAGCAATTCATAATTCTTAAAAAAACTCAATGGTACGTGCGTATAAAAAAAATAGTTTATTTTACAGCAGGAATGAGTCAAGGCGAGAGGGTTCAGAATCGTATGGTAAAGTCAGTGTAGCCCCGTTTGACCATATACTCCCAGTTGGTGAGGTCGCACTTCTCGATCTTGCATCCTGGCGAGCCCACGCTGCTCAGCCACTCGATCCTGGAACCAACACATTTCATCCATACATTTTAGCAATGTACTACTTGTCGTGAAGATTATAACAGCCGCGCTAACACATAAGTATCAGTAACGCGAACTTTGAGTTACTAAATCCTGAGCCATCCTGATCCTCGGCCTCAAGTCCTCAGTAAAGAAGATAGGTAAGTACCTACTATGTCAGAAGAAAAAACAATAGCAGCAACAGCTAGTCACAGAATAACAAAGTTAAGTATACACGTTGAAGGCATTTATAATTACGAAATACTATTTAGTAGGTAGGTAGATAGGTTAGAGCGAGTATGGCTCAGTGGGAGCACGTGCGACTTTCGATCCGACGCACTCGAGTTCGAATCCTGCTAGCCTCGCACCACTGACTTTCTTAAGTTATGTGCGGATTTAAAATTCGCTCTAAAACGGTGAAGGAAAAACATCGAGAGGAAACCGGCATGTCCAAGAATTAATCACAAAAATTTAAGGGCATGTGACATCCACCAACCCGCACTAGCTAGCTAGGTGGATTATCGCTATGAGAGAAGGCCCGTGTCCCAGCAGTGGGAACGTGATGGGCTGATGATGAGGTAGGCTTGGGAAGCACAAGCCTTCCCTTCTGCATAGGTACGACGCAACGTCGCGTAATCAACAATGTACAGTTTCAATCGTGCCTCTTTAATATTTACCTACCGGGTGTTTAGAATTTAACATAAGACAGTCTGTCAATTAGTTGGCTCTCGTTAAGTTTGTTTACTCCCTAGGTGATAACAACATGACTAAAATAGGTTGGAATATTCAGGAATCTCCGGAAGGTAAATATTGGAATCGATCCAAATGAAATATCGACTAATTGGGATCATCAATCAATGGAAAAATATTGAGAAGAGATGCCAAATTTTAATTAAAAATACAGACTATAAGTTGGTTCAATATAATACGCTTAAAAAGTATAATTACTAACATGTGATCAAGCTCCGCCTTGTATCCTTGTATTTTCCCTACGATGGTGCCTTTCTTCGAGTTCTTCACCCACCCGCAGATGCCGAGTTGCTCCGCTAGCTCTTTACAGTACTTTATGAAGTTGCAACCTGTGGAGTTACAGAGAGCATCGTTGATTTAATTATTGATACTTTGTAGGGAGAGCCTTCTCTTATTAGGTGGGCACGGTCTAGTTCTTGGTCAATTCATTCAATTAATCAATCTAATATCAGTCATTTACACTAAAATACGAAATATTCAAGTTGATGATAAACTTTCAGTAGACAAAATGACACCACAATATATCGTAACAGTGAGGCTACACCTTAATTCATCTCTTAAAGGTCTATGTTTGGACACCGAGAACAAATACATAGATCTCTAATGGAGTCAGGCGTGACGTTGCGGAAAATCATCTCAAATCTGAAACGTAATGAAAATATCTAGTGTAATTCCGCAGAATATTATGTAGGTTGTTGTTAGAATAATACATATTAATGTAGATAGCAAATGTAAAATAAATTAAAATAAAAAAATAATATGAATAATTATGATAATGAGTTTAATATTGTTTATAAAAAATAAGGTATATAAAGTATAAAAATTAATTTAAGTAATAATGTTAGATAAATAAAGAAAGTCCTAACAACAATACGTCCTGTACGACACGTGTTTCGCCATCTAACGAGGCATCATGGTGTCGACTCGCCGAACACATAGATAGATCTAGCTAGAGGAAGAGCGACTGCCCAACATGATCAGATTGGAATTGTATACACCTGATGTAAGTGAAAACCATCGCCTTCAGATCGAGTTCCTAATGCACTGCTACGTACGCATACAGGTGTAATACCTAATGTAACATTTAGATTTATCTACTAAGATAGTGACCAAACATAGATCTATTAAGTGTAAAAAGAAAGATAGTGAATAATAATTTTCGAAATGAATAATAAAAACGACTATTAATTTGTATTATAAATCAGTATTTTACTATTACGGCGCCAACTTCCGTCAGGCCCAGCTGTTGCCAGTATTTTTTGAGTCGCGATCGTTAATCTTCCTAATCTCGGTAGTAAATATGAAAAAATTACATGCAATATGTCTATTTGTTATGCCCGATTTCATGTTCAAATCGCTCATTGACATCGACCCAGATACTCGGCGTTTCTATTTATATTCTCGATCTGTGATTAGATCAGTCGAAACATTGATTGCAAGTACTAATTAATAGCGAGACGTCTAGATTAGATAGACTATCTTAAACCATGACCTAGACCCGAACGATCACTTTTTGTCACATGGCTATCTTAATTCGTTGATCAAATTATTCACTTGCTGGAAAAAGTTAGGGTAGCACAATAAGAAGTGTTAAGGTTAAGATACTATCAAAGAAAAATACATCTACATATGTGTAGTAGGTACGTACCTCAGTGGTAGAATTGGCCACTGACTAAGTAACAATTAATAAAAATAATTAAGGTGTATTTACGAACATACCTCTTACTGATTAAAATAAGTACCTACTAGGTATAGTGCATAGGTATTTCATTTTTATTTCTGTCTTTAAGTAAATTGAATTTAGCATCTACTTTTATTAATTGGTATTACCTAGCTTTTCTTTGTCAAATATTTTCATGCTCCTTTTTACAAACTAAGGACTTCTACTGCCATTTTGAAATAGGTTGATAACGTACGGAAGAGGCCCCGTGTACAGTTTATGAAAGCATACCTTGGACTTGTCCGTAAACTTCGAACTCTACAGCGGCCAAAGTATTCGGGTCCTCGGCACCCATCACTGATCTCACAAAATACAACTGACAAATAAAAACTTATGAATGAAAATAATAAAACACTATAAAACACTTAGTGCAAGTTTCTTGTACGAATATGCGGTGCGTAGTGTCGTCGCCCGCCCAAACGCGAATGCTATGCGCCCGCCCGCCCAAACTATATTTATGTTTGTTCCATGACGGTCCTACTTGATATGTACCACCGACTGCATTATTTATGTAGTTCGTTTATCGTATGATAGTTCCTAAAGTGCTTTTACGTACAGACAGACATGGGAAATAAATCAGCAGCGTAATGGCGGGCAAATGGTGATTGCGCGTGAAACTTTAGCAGCGTTTCGACATCGTAGCATTTCAATTTCAATAACTCTTGCCAAATACCAACAACAACATTTTTATCGATTTTAAATTAATGCTGTGCGAATTTATGCTGTGCGAATTTATGCTTTATGCTAGACCGTGCTGGACGCGTGAACATGGTGTGGACGAGCAAGGGATTAAAACTTTTAGAAATATCTCTTTTAGTTGTTAAGACCCTAAAGAGTGTAATATTATTAGCATGTTGTCTTCACTTCAAGAAGGTCGTACACTCAATAACAAAATCATGTTATACTTTTGTAAGTTAAGAGAGTCGTCCAGTTTTATGAACCAAAACAAAAAAAAGACTCATTTGCCTGTGCTAGTCCCTAGAGAATATTAACCATTATGTGTTCGTAAACGTGCACGAGTGTAGGCAAATGTAACAAAATAGAGAAAACATTACTTTTTATGTTCTCCCAAAATGTCCATGGAAAGCTTGAATAAAGTTCCACCACTTTATTGAAGCATTAGGAGAGGGTCCGGCTTGTTGCTGATGACCCTCATTCTCAACAAAAGTATAATAAATGGAATATTAAACTATCAAATAAAAACTACGTAAGACATGGCGGTATGGTCCTAGAGACTTTAGCCTGCCCTAACGGGCGAACTTAAAATAAAAAACAAGTATTGTAACCTTCGAGTAGACAGCCAAATACTTTATCTGAGATTGTAACACTGTGGTATTGGGATAACAGTTACTTATATAGTAATATTTAGTTTTCTTTGCTTATACCATGGACTAAATATACAAGGATTGTATATTTGGTCCATGCTTATACTAAAAACAAAACAGTAAGTACCTATAGTGTACCCTTAAAGAACTCTGTCCCCCACACTAGGTCTCTGTTGAGCCTGTACAGCGGGGTTACAGTGGATCACTCCGGCTACTCCTATTTCTATTTCATTGCGTACATGAGTAGGTAAGTTTAGAAATATATTAACTTATACGCTACATTGGTTGTTAGTAATTTAAAAGAAAAAATTTAGAAATATTTACAGAATATAAATCGTTAATTTAAGTAATAAAATTAAAACAATTATGTATTTGTACGTATATTGCTATTTGTTAAGGTGTGATGTTTATGAGAGAAGTCGCGTGACTGAGTGACAAGTGATATTACCCGTGGTATTACTCTAAAAAGTTTGTGAGCACAAAGGATGGTAACTTTGAGCGCCATCTAGTGTCGAGTAGCGATAAAATATTACTGATCTAAACTCAGATGCAGAACACAAAAATTCTATAAGTCATTAAGTTACATACTGACCGGAAGAAGGTTGCATACTGACCGGAAACTAGTAGCGTCATTTATTGGCTAGATGTAAAATCAAAGGTGCCTGAAACTTGAAGCACCCTCGAGTGTTGAGACCAAAGATATAGAATTAGTTCAGACGATAATAATACGTGTAAAGTAAAATATTATTTACAGAATTGCAACACTGCCAGGTCTCTCTCTCTTCTTACTGTTCAGAAGAATAATTCTTGTTAAGCCGCTACCATGAGCAAGCAAACTTATCTTGTGCAGTATAATTTGAAAGGGATATCTGGATTCTAGGTACCAAGGAACCGGCCACGGGATCCGTAACCTAGCTATCTTCTCCTGCTATTTATTAACAAAATACGACAGCAAATTAATAGCTTCGTTGAACGGACGGTCAAGAAGGAAGCCCCTCCATGCTGGAGTGGACGGTTCCGCTCGCAATTACAATTATATGATTGGACGCTGATTGCTCAACCATTTCCTAATAAACCAGCCAGCGTAACGTCGCACGCGATATAGGTGAAGGATTTGTTTTTATTGCCTGTCGAATGAACATTTGTTTACGCCGCGCAGTTTCGTAAGTGCTTCTCTAGCTATGAAATCGCCTACCGAAATATTTTTTGTAGCAAGAGGTATCTTGCTAAAACTATTGTATTAGGCGTTAGGATTCTTAAGAAGGCTACCTCTAGGTATACATTTTGGTCCTTTACCATAGCTACAGTGGCGTAGCTACCGGAGGACTAGACGGGGCAGTGCCCCGGCACTAGGAACTAGTGAAAATTTCTCCTACATTCGGAATATAAATAAGTAAACCAGATTCCAGGAACGCGACTTTAATAATGGCTACTTAAAACTTAAAACATACATAAAATAAGTTACAATGTGTATTTGGTTTTTAATTTTATTATGGAGTCGACTGTATTACGACGAATCTGGAGTACGTCCAATTCGGAATACGACAAATACGGAACAAACGATTTTAAATAGTTTATTTGGGGCCCTAGTTTATGTTTTGCTCCAGGGCCTTTGGTTACCTATGTAGCTACGCCGCTGCATTGCTACTCAGTTTAATTATAACAAATAATGTTAGCTATTCTGATTCTAATTTAATTAGGTATCTGACTTATTATTACGTATAAATTATTGATAAAGTCAAAGTCAAGTATTATTTATTAAATAGGCACAAAAGTGCACTTATGATACAAATAAAAAAGACGTGTGGCACTCGGAGACTGCCGCGGTAAAGCTATTGCATAGCATTCGGAGTGGGGGGTGTTAGGTTATTTTCGTTACGGAATTTCTGGATTCGGTCTCCACGCTCAAGGCCCGCGATAGAAGCTATGCAATAGCTTAAAAATGTTAAAAATTGTAACTTATGTTAACATGACTTTGAAAAAAAGGTAAGTATGTTTACCCATTTCTTTCCTATACTCAAATTGAAGCCTGAGTGCTGAAAAGAAATGCGAAAACTGACTCTACTAGTGCTTCGGAAATACGCCCGCTAGAGAAGATAGCACCAAGAAACTCTGCGGGGATGCATTTTTTTCAGCACAATAGAATTAACAGAATGTAAAACAAGAAATGCGAGTGAGATGTCCCATAGTCATAGTATCAGTAACAGAAAAGTGTAAATAAAATATAAGTAGGTATGACAGTAGCAGTAGAAGTGACTAGAACAGACCAGTCCCCGCAAGCAGCACCCGTTCACGAGTATGACTTGTGGACCAGCCATCACCCCCCTCAACCATATTGGAGGGAAGGGAGTGACCCGACACACAGAGCCGCCGCAAGCAAAGACATTTGATATGATCTATTCCATCGGCGCCGGCGGCATTGCAAGATCATACGATAACATGCACGGTTTTATTACCACTTCACCACTTTTAGCTTGCAATACCCATACAACATGTTTAGACAGAATGAGGTTTTGAACTCTATGGGTAACTACCCTAGCTGTTAGACGTAGAATAATCATTTATTGTTAGAAATCCATCTAGAGTGTTTCAAACGGATTCAAACTACATCTTTAGGTTTGAAATAATATCGATACCGTCTAAAGTTGCTACAACTCTATAAACATCGATATATTAATATTCATACAAATCTGCATAAAATCGTTAAAAACAACAAATAAAATGGTATCATGAAAATGAAATCTGCCGCTCAAAATGACAATATAATAAGGAACAAGAAAATCTACATAATTATTATACTCTAAGATTTAGTATAGTATTAGATTTACCGAAAAAAGTTGTACTTCCAAAACAGAATGCATCCTTTTCTACTTATCACAAAAGTTACTTGAAATAAAAGAGACCACTATAGTTGCTCAATACCCAAAAAATACCTAATTGTCTCCACTTTGTCTATATTTACTTACTTGTCAAATGATTATACATATATTGTACATTAGCGATGTCCTATTTTCATACCGATAAAACGTTTCGACCTCCGGTCTTATAAGAAAATGTTCAAAATTTTTTTTGTAAGACCGGAGGTGAAAAGTTCTCGTGTAGAGTTTTGAAGGAAGGGACGTGTTACGATGAACTGTTTGTATGCTTGGAAGTAGTGTATGCTTTATTAACACTTTAGACTATCTCGTTTTTCGTTCGCGCTAGATAAAGCATACTTTAGCTATTTCACACCAGCCGACCTACATTCCGGTCCACGATCAAAAGTTTGTTTAGTTGATCGGGTGTTTAGTTCGTGGTTTCCTTTTGATTTCTCGTCCGACGCGTGCATGATACAAACGCATTGTATCATGCACGCGTCGGACGAGAAATATAATGTGATACACCCAGTAGGTATCACATAGAGGTGCATCAGGCAAGACGCGTCCACACCGACTACAACTGTGCACCGCGCAAGTTCGAGCGGTTCTGGATGCAATACAATACAATACAATGAAGAATAATTTCATTATTATTTATGATTCTTTTAATTATTAATTACAGCGAGCACTACTATCAGTATTAACTAGGTATAGGTTGCGAAGCTCATCTTATAAGTCTCCGCTTCACAGGTATTTTCTGCAAACAAAAGAATATACTTATAAAAAAGAATATACAAAAGAATACACTAAATAAATGTTCAAATAATTTCTTACAATTGATTGAATTTTATTTATTATGTCAAGCAACCCAGCTTAACATACTGAAATTGAGCTGAATTACATTTTCCAAAAATTTAAAGTCCAAAGATATTTAATGTTAAAAGTTAGTAGAGGGGGAGCCCCGCTCCCTTTCTAGCAATAAGTAATTTGTTCTTTTTTAGACTTGAAAAATTTTACCCGTGGGCCATTTTTTTTTAATAAGACTTCAATATGTAATTACCTGTCGCGTATATACTTGCTGACTTGAGAACATTGTTGGTACTGCATAAGAATGCAGAAGCCTTTTTTGGGAACCTTCTAGATAACACGATTCGTCGAAATGCAAACTGCATATTCGAGGGTATTGAGTCGGTTCCCAATTTGACCTCTGCATGTTTTTTATCCATGCGTTTCGCAATTCTGCTAACACCGGGAACCTAAAACAAGAACAAGAACCTAAGTATTCTAAATATATTTAACATAATTAATTAGCTACAACTATACATTTTATAAAAAAAAACGACTTCAATGTATCTTCGAAGTCCAAGGTCATATATATATCGATGAAATTTATATGGATCCACTTCATTGATATACTAATCCACACTAAACACAACGCAAAAAGAAATTTCCAAATCAGTTTATAAATGACGGAGTTCCGAGGTAACAAACATACTTATTATAAAAAAAAACAATTAAATAGATAACCTCCAACTTTTTAAAGTCGGTTAAAAATGAAAAATATAGACTGCGAAATTAACTAGAACATAATATTCAAGTGTGGCACTTTCAAGTGTGCCGCTTGAAAAAATTGTTCTATTATCATATCTATATTCATACTATGGTTGTGAATTTTACCACATCACTAGACGAGTACATGAAATGCCAAACACGTCGATCGGTATGCAAAAATCCGTGTTTATTTAGATATGGGAATTCTTCTGCTCGTCATGTGAAGCTAAAATAGCACCTAGTGTAACTTACATACTTTTCAAACGTACGAGAAGGCTAGCACATACAAATATTCGCATTAGGAGGTGAAATACACAAATCAGACTTACCGATGAAATGTTGTAGCCCTTGGTTTATGCTTTAAATCACTGACGTGGCTCTTGCAGCCTACCACAACACACGCCATGGTTCATTTACTTGTTGTTTATTGCTTGATATAATGTTTTTCCCGCAAAATTCCTTGGAAAACACCAAAACCACTACACACAATAAAATACCAGCTGGTATCGACCAAACATCACCAAACGTCACACCCGTTGACTGGTGGCCCGCAGGGTTTAAAGATGGTGCCATGCGCATAATGCTTTCTCTTTTTAACACATGCAAACGGCCTTTTGAGAAAAAAGAAGTGTATATATGTTTAATTGTTCATCTTTTTGCTTGAATTCTATTTTTTTAATACTTTTTCTTTGATTATACTAGTAGCATTTAGCAGTTTGACAATCCTTATTTCATCGATAAGATAAGTGTACGTTTCAATCCAACTTCATTACATCATCTGTTTTGAGCTGCTCACCAATCTCACCATGGGATACCAGTTATCTTTTATCACTATGACCTCCTGAGGTCACCTCTGACCCGAAAATTAATGATCCCAAAGACAAATCATTCGGCATAACAGTTTTGTTGGCTTATCTTTTCTTGATTGAGTAGTTTTTTCTTTGGTCTTGTTCTTGTCGACGTGTACGGCGTAAAAAGTATCCGAATTCCGAACGAATTTTATCTGTCAAATGAAATGAGTCAAATGACAGCAAATATTACAAAATTATTTTTGTAGTCAAATTAAACTTTCTGTACATAGCAAAAAACATGATTTCGCTTGCCTAGTTGATTGTGTTGTATTAAAGAAATTTAATTCAGAGATTCTGCATGAAATCAAGAAATTCAGTGCTTGGTCCAGACTGGTTGACGCATAGTAATAGAATTATTATCAGCACGAACCCAAGTGAACGTGTAAACACAGAAATCTCCTATTAAAAATTAAAATCCGGCATATAGCCATTGTTTGAAGTCTCAAACGTATTTTACGGTTTTCTGTGAAGAAATGTCTGTTGCCTTCGGTGGAGACTCGAGGCTAGAAGCCGCTGTTAACAGCTGGCTGGAACGTGATAAGGTAAATGTATTAAATACATGCTATTGTTACAAAATAGTCAGTTTCTCGTCACAAGACTTTCGTTGCGGCCTTGACATGTCGCTTGAATGGACTATTCTCGTAATAATTCTGTAATTACGATAACTACGACTCCATTGATAATAAATTAAATAGTTAATGAGCAAACTATCTCAAAAAAGGCGAGATCGATTCCCTGGAATTCTCATTATTTTGTTAGAAGATTTAAGTAGGTATTTAGACTGTTTCTCTCTTGATGAAAAGTGAAGATGCAGAATAGAAGCTTACATAGATCTAAACAGTATTAAAGAATATCCTAATCACAGCATCAGGAGAATTACTGTTAATTTATACATACCGCCAAACTTATTATTTGGAAGATTTAGCTTTCAATTTTAAAACAAAAAAAATATCTCATAAGGTTTATATTAAAAAAATATCTAGACAGTAGTAGTTTATGAATTATTGTGTTATTTCAATACATAAGGTAACTTCTCAGTTGATTGAAGATCAATAAAGTTAGCACAGGAAAACCACAATTTTATGTTATTTTAAGGGCTTTCGTAATTGTACTGAATGTGCAAAGACTGCAAATTTAACTTCTCAAATTCAGCAGCAATTCTGTATGTTTCAACACAAAAAGAACTAGTATACATAAAGAAATAATAAAAGCACAAAATCCTTAACAAACTGAAACATAGATAGTTCAATGGGGAGTTTAGCGATCTCTTGCAGACAACCTTCATCAGAAGAACAAGTAGATGACAGTGTACAACAATTTAATAGATAAGTAACTTAATCATTGCTTTAAAAAAACTTGAAATATATGTAAGCAGCTGGCCGATTCAGAACCTCACGACAACTCATTTGTCGAACGATTCGGTTTGATATCGTACGATTCAAAATATTTTAAATTCACAATAGTCGAATCGACGTTCAAATTGTCGTAGTCGATAACCAATCGTAACCGTATGATAAACGCGTATTCATCGACCGAGAACGTTATTCACAATGCAGATATCGAAGCAAAGTTTTCGAAAGTCCGATTAATTTCCACGATAACATATCGAGTGCAACATATTACTCGAAAGCATTAGATTTGACCGTCAATACCGAGTATATTCCGTGTGTTGTTAAATAAACTACATTTTCTACTACAAATAAAATAAAACTCACAGTAAGATTCAACATAAACTAATTCTATGTGATAAAGTACCTACCAAGTCTAGTATTTATTTATAGGTTAAGTTCGCTTTGATTGTTTTAGAACTATTTACCTACTACTATAAGATTACTTAATAAGATGCATAAATCTACCGAAATAAAATCACTGTACCTATATAATTATTATAAAGTACTCTGTGATACTATGTACTTGTAATTTTGGTATTTACTTAACATTTCTAACGAATCTTGATGAGGCTCGTCTTCTCGCTCGATCTTCTTTTAATAATTTCAAAACATGATAAAGAAAACAATTTGCGATAGACATTTAAATTTGGCGGTTTGTCAATGTCTAAAGCATAGATTAAACATTAATGTAGAGTGGATATCAGCAGGTGGGTGTTTACGAAGCTCTTGTTTTTTTATATTTCTACCAATATCTGGCGCTTATAATTGTTGATTATATTTTAATTCGTGATAAACGTTGTTATAATAAATTTTAATAACTTGAAAACATTTTTATATCGTCTAGATAATAATACAATTTCTGCGAGTATTGCACACAAAACGAACTCCGTAAATGCAACACGTTGTCGTATCGATTTCGATATCGTAACCGAAACCGTGTCGAATCCTCGGGGCGGATGTTCTGAATAGCTCGAAAAGAAACCTACGACACGAGATCGTTATCCAATCGAATCGATTCGGTATGTTGTCGTGGGGTTCTGAATCGGCCAGCAGGTGAGATAATTTATCCACATGATGTCTAAGCATAAATAATTCCTATAAGTATTATATTTTTCTGTCTATCTGGATGATGCACTGAAATCTGATTGATTTTGATTTAAATTTTCAAACATCACAATATGCTCTTTATTTCATCTCAATATACACACACTAAGGCATTCCATTTGAACCAAATCATAGGTGATTTTATTTTTGCAAAAAACATGACTCATTCTGCTCTTCCACTATCTTTGGGTTCTTCTGCCAACAGAACCCGACAACCCGTCAAGAGGTACTGAACCACGTCTCCGCAGAAAGATGGCTGGAGTTGAGCAAGAACATGCTGTCTCGCATGAAGTTCGGCACCGCAGGCCTCCGTGGGCGCATGGCTGCGGGGTACAACTGTATGAACGATATTGTAATACTGCAGACTGCACAGGTAAGCATATTCCTATTTTAAAATGTCATAGCCAAAGAGGTGAATACTAGTAGTATTGGATGATGGTTGGACGAAAGCAGTCATTGTTCACCAATAAGAGGTTAGCTGTATTGCGCAAGCATTACTGTGCTCCGGTTTGAAGAGCATTGCAGGCAGTGAAATTACTGGGCATCATAGGACTTAATATGATGACTTATTATTTAATATGATTTTAATATGATGACTAATTATTGATGACTCAGGGTGATGAGCGCAATGCAGTGCTATGCAGTGCTTTCTATGGTATTAAAAAGTTTTAGGTGGCACTGCAATTGTTATGGGCAAGCGTTAGATAGATAGATGAACGTTTTATTTCAAACATTAAATTAAAGACATTACATAAAATCAATTAAAGAAAGTGTTACACAATGGGCGGCCTAACCATTAGCGTTACCATCAGGCGAACGATTTGCTCGTCTTATCACTCAATATAATTAAAAAAAATGGCATATGTAGCCGAGGATCGGCTGAATCGGGCCATAGCCCGGGGATCCTGACGTAGCCGGGGATCATATCGTAGACGGGGACCGTATCGTAGCAGGGGATCGTATAGTAGCCAGTGATTGTGACGTAACTGGAGATCATGCCGTAGCCAGGGATCGTGCCTTAGCCGGAGATCGTGCGTACCGTAGCCAGGGATCCTTGAATTTTTCAAACAAAAGGAACAATTGATGTTTTCTGTAGAGCGGGTCGGGAGTGACCTAGTCAAAAAGCAAAGTTCGCATGATAAAGGAATCAGCGAAACGCTTACTGCGTTTCGCTGATTCCTTTATCATGCGAACTGCTAAGGAGTGGAACGCTCTGCCAGCGTCTTTGTTCCCAAACAGCTACAACTTGTCTCTTTAAGTCTAGAGTGAATAGGCATCTCATGGGCAAGCGTTTTCCATCTTAGGCCGCATCTTTCGCTTTCCATCAGGTGATATGTCGTCAAACGTATGCCCATATACCAAAAAAAAATAAAAAATAAAAAAAAAGTCACCCCCAGATAACACCATCATATTGATTTTCCATTATTTAAAACTAAATCAACGAAAAAAAGGTTGTCTTAAACTAAGTATCTACTAAGTAGTGCGTAGTGTAGGCGTACGGGCCCAAGTGACGCTTGCTGCATCTATATCAGTGGGATATTATGTAAATGCAACAATGACGTACTTATGGGAATCTGTAACAGTCTCGCATTTGTCAAGTTACGGAAACAGTGCGTGGACGTATGGCGCCCGGGATCAGATTCTTGTACGATGTGGGTGTGTTGCAGACTGCACAAGTACGTATTGTCAACTTGTAACTAGTAAATAACTGAGCAATAGGGGATCGGACAACTTTTTAGAAAGTGTTTTATATTAACTACAATAATAAAAATATATATATAGCCATAAAAAAATCTATTTTAATTAAATAACGCTCTAAAATTATCTAAAAGTATGTTCAAGTATTATGTTCAAATATTGCCGCGCAAAAGGTCACCTTAAAACTTGTGACGTCATATGAAGGTAGAAATGATAAACTCTTCGAAATAAAACTTGCAAAGAGATATAAATACGTTTTGTGAAGGTTGGGGACGATATTGTAGTAATGAAACGAAAAAATGAGCAAAAATACATTTTATGAAACGCAAAAACGTAAAATAAACACAAGCTTGACTCACGCCATTTGCCTACAAATGACGTCATGCGCTGTGATTGTTGTTTCGTTTGAGATGAAGAACAGATTAAAAATGTCAGAATGATTAGATTTTATTTATTGATTTAAAAATATAAATCATTATTATTTCACAAAAATATTGATTGAATGATCTTTCTGGTTCGACGAACATGCGTTCTAACTACGTTTTAGATTTTTTCTCGATTACTGTCCGATCCCCTATTGATCAATTAAAGCCAGCGAGTTTTCAAATACTCTATAAAACATGGCTTTTTGTTGGCGTTCGTTGATGTTTGGGACGAAAGATCAGACGGTATGGACCATTTTGAGACCTTTATTTATAACTATTTGTATCCGACTTCAAGAAAAGTAGTAGGTTCTCAAATCGATTGTTTTTTTTTATGTTTGTTACCTTTGAAAAATACCGATTTGGAAAATTATTTTTACGTAGATTTAGTATAGCTACGAAGTGGTCCCATGTAAATTTCGTCGATATTCGATCTTGGACTTTGAAGATACATTAGAATTGAAGTCGGTTTTTTTGGATAAAATGTATAATTGTTAAAACCTTTGTCGTTCACTGTTTTTTATACCGAGGTGTCAAGTGTCTATGGTCATTGCCGGAATAAGCGAGGCGGCGTATGCCACTTTACTAGGTTTCGAGGATTGCAATATTTTTTTATTGATCTGAGTGATGAGACGAGCAAGGTCGTTCGCCTGATGGTAAGCGCCACGTCTATCCATAACAATTGCAGTGCCTAATATTTTTTAATGCCATAAAAAGCACAGCAACACCGTATTGCGCTCATCACCCCGAGACATCAGATTAACCGGAACACAGTAATGCTTGCGCACTACTGCTTGTCGGTAGGATAACTAGCAAAGCGTTGGTACCTACTCAGACGTCTTCCCGCATATGATAAACCTACTAGAATTACTAAACTAGTGGCTGGGCCTCATTTAAGAGTTCCGTCTGGCCGGCCGGACAGCCGGTCGACAAGTTGAGAGAAGTACCTTCTTTCAAAAATAGACGATATTTCTCCCTGTATCGTTTAAATTTCCCACGAATCATTTTTAGTGCATTGCTTATTGTTGTTTCAGGGATTATGTTCGTACGTACAAAAGGTGTGCAACCAAGCTCAACTGCACAATGGGATTGTCATCGGGTATGACGGCAGATACAACAGCAAAAGGTGACTTCAATAATTCTTGGACCTTATATTTACTTGCCTTGAAAAGGAAGCTCCCTCAAGTCTTCAATATTGTATTATCTACCCCTTTACCAATCCAGTTAAAATAGGTTCATTAATTTTATAACGGTCCTTTTTTATCTAACTGAATGATGAGACAAGCAAGTCGTTCACAATACGTGGTTTGCAATACAATTTAGAAAATTGTTTTTATTAGTAATAGATTTATCGATATTACCTTTTTAAATCGATTTTCGTATAATTCAAATCAAATCAATATCAATTTATAAGAATTTTCAGTATGTACATAGATTGCAAGGTATTATAGGTGTTCAGCGAAACTCTGCCCGAAAGGCGTACAAATATTACATTAAACTTCAGTTAGTAGGTACACAAATGTCATAAGGAAATACAAAATACCAGGATATTAATAAATAATAAGTTAATAATAGAATTTAATGGAATTGTTAATTATTAATAATATCATTATACATTTTAGTAATAATTGAAAGGCTTGTTGTTTGTTGTTTAACTTGTTTCAAAGGCATTTTTCAATCAAAAACAGCCCCCGTACCCATATGTCCCTCAAGCGCCAATCGTATATCGTGTTGAGCTCAAATTAAGCTATAGCTTTACTGCGACTAATGAGATACCGACTAATTATTGTCGATTCAGGCAAGAAATCGAATTAATATCATTCATTTATACCAAAATATGTTAACTACAAGTTGAGATAAACTTAATTAGACAATAAATGGCATCCTAAAATATTGTGGCAGTGAATCTATGCCCTAAACTGAACTCAACACGAAATACGATTGGCGCTTGACGGACATATGGGTACGGGGGCTGTATTGGCGTTTGAAAACAATATATTATTTTTTTTACGCTTAATTGATCTATGTTTGGCCACTATCTCGCCTGATGTGAAGCGATGATGTGGCCTAAGATGGAGCACATAGATCTAGAGAGAGACGGCAGTTGAGCGGCTGCTCAGACGCATCTCCTTACTTATTCGCAATCTATAATTCACACTATGACCCTAACTGAACTCGATATCGTATTAGCTATAATATTAGCGACACGAAAGTTATCAGTAGATAACTAAAGTGGCTTGGCATTGTTGCCTATCGATATTATACCTACTAGCGGGCTTCCATTGCTAAAGAGTGAAATACTCTCACATAACGCTCATGTCTTCGAATACTTTTGTAACTTACTTTATTCCACTGGCTCTTTTATGTAGCTTACGATTACAACCAGGCCTAGCGCACTCCGCACTGTAGGTACGAAGCTACAAGTACATAGCCAGACACCGACGCGACGGCGGGTCGCGCGTTGTTACACGTGCCGCGTCAGAAGAGATAAGAGCTATGCGATAGAAAAAGAGGTGCTCTGTAGGTTAATATGACTGGTAGGTATGCAGCGCTACGCGAGCTAGATTGAATTTTATTGCGACATAGCAAGAGTCGCTATTTGTTTAATTTTCTTTGCGGAGTGATGCTTCTGTCCCTTAGTATTCTGTGGTAGAACTAAGCCCAATTCGCTTGCACTGGAAGGCCAGCGTAGGTCCAGCAGAGGAATCCATAAAAAAATTAAAACAATATCTAATTGACAAATGTTATCATAATTTAGACTAGATTTTCAACGACAAGTAACGTACAATTATGTAATGATTTGTATATGAGTACTAATACCTAATACTATATATAATATGTTTGTTTATTTAATGAATTGGTCCGCTCGCTATAGCTTCTATTGCCATACCCTGTCAGGGTCGTATATGTTTTACTAATCCTTTCATAAGTCCTCTCCAAATGTACATAATATATGATTATTCAGTATTGAATCATGCAACTAAAAACCCATTCTGATCGCTGTCAAACATGTCATCATAACATTGTGATCGGTATTTGTCTGTGGAATTGTCAAACTTTTCTACTGAAAGTCCGCGCCCCAATCACTATCTCAATCACGATCGCTAAATATGATCGATATTGCAGTTTGAGAGATGCTAACGCCTTCCAAATTTGAAATTGAATGCAATCTGGATTGGTGTTCGAGTTACACGATTCCCCTATTGGTCAGAGTGGTCCTTACTTATATAACAAATCAGTTCTATTTCTAATGGCTAGACCGAAGAGAGCCGTTTAGGCAGTTTCAGTTATTTAAACTACGCGGGAAAGAGACCTCCTACTGATAAGCGAAAAATTGAGCGAGTATATATATAGCGAGTTGCAAAAAATTACAGTTTCGAAATTTAAATTAAGTAAGAATTGTATAATCAGGTACACGAATAATTAAGGTTTCAATCTCCAAGTGGCACTTAGAGTAATGTATGTGTTTTTATAATTAATGGCTTATCAGCTGGTAACTTAAGAGTTACGTCGAAGTGACTTTTATCAAAAACATGCGTAGTGTAAGCTTAGTTCATTAAAATACGTTGGTATTTGTAGATAAGCCGATATCTCAAATAACCTCTCAAGGCTCTTTAGAGAAGTTATTGCCAAAGATTAGTAAATATGAGAATGACTCGATACTTTTGAGTGGTTTCATAGCACAAGCTACGTCTACGTCATACATCTTTTTTTTATGTAATTGAATGACGAGACGAGCTGGTCGTTTGCCTGATGGTAAGCAATACGCCAGCCCATAACAATAACAGCACCACCCAGAACTTTGTTTTGCAAAATCCTGCGCGGCGCTGTACTGCGCTCGTCACTCTGAGACAATTATATACAACAGCTAATAATAGACAATTATTAGCTGTTGAGTCTCATAATGCCCAGTAATTTCGCTGGCTACAATGCCCTTCAAGCCGGAACACAGTAATGCTCGCGCACTACCGCTTGGCGGCTGAATAACTGGCAAAGCGGTGGTACCCACCCAGACGACCTCTCACATACGAGAAACCTACCACCAGTAAAATCTGTCTTGTATTCTATGCTAGTGGTCTGAACCTTGATCAGCCTAAGTCGAACACCGATCCCGATCGCTTTCAATTACAAATTTAGAGGGCGTTAGCATCCTCCAAATTGGGATAGGGATTGGGGCGCGGGTTCGACTACTCAAAGTTCGCGTCGCGAATTTTTCTACAACTTTACAGACAAATATCGATCGAAAGCGATCGGGATCGGTGTTTGAGTTAGACCCGAGATTCATAAATCTTATCATATTTTTTACCGACTTCAAAAAAGGAGATGGTTCTCTGTTCGATTGTTTTTTTTTAATCTTTTTTTTTTTGTTTGTTACCTCAGAACTCCGTCATTTATGAACCGATTTGGAAAATTATTTAGCGTTGGGTTCACTACGAAGTGTTCCCATCCCATCCCATATAAATTTCATCGATATTTGACCTTGAATTTCGAAGATACATAGAAGTCGGTTTTTGATTTTTCTAAAAATTATGGTTCGTAAAGTCATAATGGAGTCTTGATATATGGCGAGACAAGGAATACGCTTGATTAAATCATCGAATGATTATAAGTGATACCACTCTGCATATTACTATAACAGTGGTAGGTTCTCGTATGCGATAGGCCATCTGGGTAGGTACCACTGCTGTGCCGCCAAACAGTAGTGCGCAAGCATTACTGTGTTCCAGTTTGCAGGGCATAATTACTGGGCATTGAGACTTAAGAGTTAATTGTCTCAGGATAACAAGCATAATGAAGTGCCGCGCAGGATTTTGCAAAACAAAGTTGCAGTTGCCGTAACTGTTATGAGCAGGCGTTTTGCTTACCATCAGGTGAACGACCAGCTCGTCTCCTCACTAAGTTCCATAATGTATTTTTGCAAATAAAGATTTGATTAAAAAAGTTCCTGTTTACTCCATATGCGGACGTTCTTATGTTATATCACAGAATACTAAGGGACAGAGGCATCACTCAGCAAAGAAATTTAAACTAATAGCGACTCTTGCTATGACGCAATAAAATTCAATTCAGCTCGCGTAGCGCTGCATACCTACCAGTCATATTAACCTACAGAGCGCCTCTCTTTCTATCGCATAGCTCTTATCTCTCTGACGCGGCACGTGTAACGACGCGCGACCCGCCGTCGGTGTCCGGCTATGTACTGTAGCTTCGTACCTACAGTACGGAGTGCGCTAGGCCTGGTTATACCACATAATACTAAGTTACCTACTACTGTGACTGATAGAGTATTGTACCTATTCATTTACCGTGACGATAATGGATAACTCACGACGTACTACGTACCTACCTATTTATACTCATGTATATGTGAGCTATTTATTTCAATTATCACAATGTGGCACGTGTATCTTAAAATGCTGCAAATGTGCTATTGTAGGTACTGTGATTGCTAAATATATGATCTAATAGCTGCGCCCTGCGGTTTCACCCGCGGTTTCCCGGGATAAAAAGTAGCCTATGTGTTAATCCAGGGTATAATTAAGAGCGAGTGTGGCTCAGCGGGAACTCGTGCGCCTTTCGATCCGACGCACCTGGATTCGAATCCCGACTCGGCCCTGCACCAATGACTTATAGTTAAGTGCAGATTTTGCACGCTCGCTCTAAAAACGGTGAAGGAAAACATCGTGATGAAACCCGCTTACGCGCTTTGGAGTAGTAGGCTCTGGCCGTGGTTGTAATACCACCCACCGAACAAAGCCATGCCGTCAAGCGACCTAGTCGTGTTTCGGGATGATGTTCGGTGAACCATCGGGGAGACGGGTCTGAGCAGCCGCTCAACTGCCGTCTCTCTCTAGATCTATGTGCTCCATCTTAGGCCACATCATCGCTTCACATCAGGCAACATAGTGGCCAAACATAGATCTATAAGGCGTAAAAAAAAAAAAAAAAATAAGCTATCTCCATAAATTTCCTCCCAATTCGTTTAGCCGTTGCAGCGTGAAAGAGTAACAAACATACATCCAATATCCATACATACAAACTTTCGTTGTACGATGATTGAACGATGTATGTTCGTTACTCTTTCACGCTGCAACGGCTAAAAGGATTGGTATGACATTTAGTATGGAGATAGTTTATACCCTGGATTAAACACAGGCTACTTTTTATCCCGGGAAACCGCGGTTGAACCCGCAGGGCGCAGCTAGTATATGATAAATACGAAAGTTCATGACGATAGATGAATAGATGTGTAATAGCAGTTCATACTCTTTTCCGCCCAATAAAAGCAGCGCTTTCTTCTTCTTATCCGGCTCGCAGTTGTGTTGGTGTTTCAAGGAGAAATGGACCAGCTATATTATACAATAATATATACCTGTGTACTCCATTACCGTTCCCAATCCCCACCTCTAATTACTAGGGATTCGGAGAGATCGGGTTCGTTGTCCAAGTCCTCAACTTTAATTATTCGCGAATCATCGAAACTGATTAAATGAGTCAAGTCACTCAATTGGCTCCAAATTGTATGCACTCATTGAATGCCCCTCGTTCGAACGAGCTCAATTAGGTACCAACCAGTTTGCGATATATCAATTACATGCTGAATGGTTTGGTCCAATCCAATTGTACCAGTCATACGAATTAGAATTGATGTATTAACATTGTAATTTTGGCTTCGACTTAGATAGAAACGCGTAATATCTTATTTTTATTTTTTTACGCTTAATAGATCTATTTTTGGCTACTATCTCGCCTGATGTGAAGCGATGATGTGGCCTAAGATGGGGCACATAGATCTAGAGAGAGACGGCAGTTGAGCGGCTGCTCAGCCCCGTCTCCCCGATGCGATGGTTCACCGAACATCCCGAAACACGACTAGGTCGCTTGACGGCATGGCTTTGTTCGGTGGGTGGTATTACAACCACGGCCAGAGCCTGTCACTCTAAAGAAACATATTATTGATCTTTGGTATACAAATTAACGCTGGTGAAAGTAGTTGTCTGATCTATTTTGACCTAATTACACATTATGTCTAAAGAGTGAGTAATAGACCTTTTAGGAACTGATCTTGGAACATAAGTTCTTCCATCGATTAATGGAGATGGAACCAAATCATTTCGTATCTAAGGACTTTGAAAAGATTGCAATTTACCATTCCTTTTTAACCCCCGACGCAAAAATGAGGGGTGTTATAAGTTTAACCACTATTTGTGTCTGTCAGTGGCACCATGTGTCGTGGTGGCTCTTAAACTAGTGAACCGATTTGGATGCGATTTTTTATTTGAAAGCAGGTTTTCTGTCGGTGGTTCTCAGACATGTTTTATCAAAATCGGTATGGCTGTTTATTTCTTTTTATAGGATCTTGTGTCGGGGTTTTTTAAACATTAGTTAATTTAAGTTCGCTTGTTCATTATATGATTTAAGACTTCAAATAAAAAAAACCTTTTTAATTCTTCCAGATTCGCAGAACTAACAGCGAAAGTGTTTCTCTCGGCATCTATACCAGTGCACCTTTTCTCCACCGTCTGCCCCACGCCTCTGGTATCATTTGCGACCATACAGTACCACGCGGCTGTTGGGGTGATGGTCACAGCTTCGCACAACCCTAAGGAGGACAACGGGTACAAGGTGTACTGGGGGAATGGCTCGCAGATCATATCGCCGCATGATGACAATATCTTGGAGGAGATCAATCACTGTTTAGAGTGAGTATCTTTAGTTGTTCATTTAACTATTTGTAGTAATAAAATAGATGATAGAATAAAATAGCGTCTTTTGTACAATACAAGTATACGTTTTATCAAACAAAACCCCGACTTCAATGTATCTTCGAAGTCCAAGGTCAAATATAGATGAAATTTATATGGGACCACTTCGTAGCTATACTGAACCCAACGCTAATAAAATTTTCCAAATCGGTACATGAATGACGGAGTTTTGAGGTAGCAAACATAAAAATATAAATAAAATCGAATTGAGAACCTTCTCCTTTTTTAAAGTTGGTTAATTAGTTACTCGGAGGACGCCAACCGAAGTTCAACCTCCCGTTTCATGAATAGGACCGGCAAACACTAACTAACCACCTAAATTCGATCTGCAGCTGTATATTTGCATGCCTATTTTACAGCCTTATCTAGTCGAAGTCAAAGATTTTAGTAAATACCACAAAATTGATATTTATCATTGATTCCTTTTGTTTAAAAGAAAAATAACAAACAAGGAAAATAGTTAACGGATCCATGTTATACTAATAAAAAAAAAACAAAGGAATAGTGGTGCCAAATAGTATTTTGACTCAGCACAAATGTTTAGTGTCATTACTACGCTGTCAGACGCTGGTTTTCAGCAAAACCCAATAACGATGGCAGGCCAAAAAAAAACAGAGTTTCTTGGTGCTATCTCCTCTAGCGGGCGTATTTCCGAAGCACTGGTAGAGTCAGTTTTCGCATTTCTTTTCTGAGCCCGGACTTCAATTTGAGTATAGGAAAGAAATGCGTAGACAAGCCCTCCCTTTTTTTTCAGTCATTATATCATCATCATCATCATTATCATCAGCCCATCACGTTGAGAACGTATCCGTAACCCAATAACGATGGCAGGCCAAAAAAACAGAGTTTCTTGGTGCTATCTCCTCTAGCGGGCGTATTTCCGAAGCACTGGTAGAGTCAGTTTTCGCATTTCTTTTCTGAGCCCGGACTTCAATTTGAGTATGGGAAAGAAATGCGTAGACAAGCCCTCCCTTTTTTTCAGTCATTATATCATCATCATCATCATCATTATCATCAGCCCATCACGTTCTCACTGCTGGGACACGGGCCTTCTCTCATAGACGATGCGACTTTCGATCCGACGCACCCGAATTCGAATCCCGCTGGCCCCGCACCACTGACTTTCTTAAGCTATGTGCGGATTTAACACTCGCTCTAAAACGGTGAAGGAAAACATCGTGAGGAAACCGGCATGTCCAAGAATTTTTTAACAAAAAGTCAAGGACATGTGACATTCATCAACCCGCACTGGGCCAGCGTGGTGGATTATAGCCCACTGAGCCACACTCGCTCTAGTCATTTATTTTAAGTTTAATAAATTTAAGTCATTATATACTAAGTTACAATGTTTAACGTATTTTAATTAATTCTATTATATAAAACTGAAAGACCACTGACTGACTGACTGACATATAATTGACAGAAATAGAAGTGGTACTTGCCGTTATGGTGGGGGGTAGTGTTTGGTACGGTTGTATAGAGGATGTTTTGAAACCAACCAGAAAAATCCGAAATCCATGGAAAGGTGTCTCCGAGATGGAACTGCTCAGGGGATCTCGGAAACTATAAATCGGATCGGGGTACCGCTTGAACTAAATATGCCCCAAACCTTGGGCCATTTTTGAAAATTTGAAAAAAAAGATGGCCGCCATACAAAAAAACATGGCCACCATACAAAATAAAAATGTAAATAACTTTTAAACGGTAAGAGATAGATATAGGGTGCTCGACCAAAATGTCATAGAGGACGATGGGGGAAATTTGGAAAAGATGGAAAAATTTAATAAAAAGAAAAAAAAATGGCGGCCATTTTGAAAGTTGCTCCGATCCGACTTAAATTTTGCATCGGGGGGTTTTCTGGGTCGTAGATTACGATTATGGAAAAAAAAATTGGATTCCGCCATTTTTCAAGATGGCCGCCATACAAGAGTTATTTTTCCGGACAAATAAGCCAAACAAAACTTTTGAACCGTAGTCGGTAGGAAGCGTCTATAAAAAAAAAGCAACACCCCCCCACGCGAGCTGCTTTAGCAGCTCGCGCACGCCACAAAATCACTTGGATTCCGCCATTTTTCAAGATGGCCGCCATACAAAAGTCTTTTTTTCAGAATAACTGAACTTAAATAACTTTAGAACCGTAATCGATAGGGAGCTTTTATAAAAAAAGCAACACCCCCCACGCGAGCTGCTTTAGCAGCTCGCGCACGCCACACAATCACTTGAAATCCAGCTTTTTTTCAAGATGGCCGCCATACAAAAGTTTGATTTCAAAACAAAAAGGGTAAACAAAACTTTAGAACCGTAATCGATAGAAAGCTTTTAAAAAAAAACAGCAGCCACCCCCCCACGCGAGCTGCTTTAGCAGCTCGCGCACGCGGCGAAATACTAGTTATATTATATAAAAGTGAAAGACCACTCACTGACTGACTGACTGACTGACTGACTGACATATTGACAGAATTGATCTCCGACTTGCCGTTATGGTGGGGGAGAGTGTTTGGTACGGTTGTATAGAGGGTGTTTTGAAACCAACCAGAAAAATCCGAAATCACCAGAAAGTGGTTTCCTCGATGGAACTGCTCAGGGGATCTCGGAAACTATAAATCGGATGGGGGTACCGCTTGAACTAAATATGCCCCAAACCTTGGGCCAATTTTGAAAATTTAAAAAAAAAGATGGCCGCCATACAAAAAAACATGGCCGCCATACAAAATAAAAATCTAAATAACTTTTGAACGGTCAGAGATAGGTATAGGGTGCTCGACCAAATGTCATAGAGGGCGATGGGGGAAATTTGGAAAAGATGGAAAAATTAAAAAAAAAGAAAAAAAAATGGCGGCCATTTTGAAAGTTGCTCCGATCCGACTGAAATTTTGCACAGGGGGGTTTTCTGGGTCGTAGATTACGATTATGGAAAAAAAAATTGGATTCCGCCAGTTTTCAAGATGGCTGCCATACAAACGTTTTTTTTCATGACAAAATAGGTGAAAATAATATGCAAATAACTTTTAAACGGTTACAGATAGGTATAGGGTGCTCAAACAAATATCAGAGAGGACCATAGGGGAAATTTGAATAAGTTGGAAATATTAAAAAAAAAGAAAGAAAAATGGCGGCCATTTTGAAAAATGCTCCGATTCGACTGAAATTTTGCATCGGGGGGTTTTTAAGGTCGTAGATTACGATTATGAAAAAATAATTTGGATTCCGCCATTTTTCAAGATGGCCGCCATACAAAAGATTTTTTTCCGAACAAAGAGAATAACTTTAAAACCGTAATCGATAGGGAGCTTCTATGAAAAAAAAACAACACCACCCCACGCGAGCTGCTTTAGCAGCTCGCGCACGCCACAAAATCACTTGGATTGCGCCATTTTCCAATATGGCCGCCATACAAAAGTCTGTTTTTAGAACATAAAGGCTTAGATAACTTTAGAACCGTAATCGATAGGAAGTTTCTATAAAAAAAAAAATAACACCACCACCACGCGAGCTGCTTTAGCAGCTCGCGCACGCGGCGAAATACTAGTTATATTATATAAAATTAAAAGACCACTCACTGACTGACTGACTGACTGACATATAATTGACAGAAATAGAAGTGGTACTTGCCGTTATGGTGGGGGGTAGTGTTTGGTACGGTTGTATAGAGGATGTTTTGAAACCAACCAGAAAAATCCGAAATCCATGGAAAGGTGTCTCCGAGATGGAACTGCTCAGGGGATCTCGGAAACTATAAATCGGATGGGGGTACCGCTTGAACTAAATATGCCCCAAAACCTGGGCCATTTTTGAAAATTTGAAAAAAAAGATGGCCGCCATACAAAAAAACATGGCCGCCATACAAAATAAAAATGCAAATAACTTTTGAATGGTAAGAGATAGATATAGAGTGCTCGACCAAATGTCATAGATGGCGATGGGGAAAATTTGGAAAAGTTGGAAAACTTAAAAAAAAAAAGAAAAAAAATGGCGGCCATTTTGAAAGTTGCTCCGATCCGACTGAAATTTTGCATCGGGGGGTTTTCTGGGTCGTAGATTACGATTATGAAAAACATTTTTGGATTCCGCCATTTTTCAAGATGGCTGCCATACAAAAGTTTTTTTTCCGGAAAAATAAGCCAAACAAAACTTTTGAACCGTAGTCGATAGGAAGCGTCTATAAAAAAAAGCAACACCCCCCCACGCGAGCTGCTTTAGCAGCTCGCGCACGCCACAAAATCACTTGGATTTCGCCATTTTTCATGATGGCCGCCATACAAAAGTCTTTTTTTCAGAACAACTGAACTTAAATAACTTTAGAACCGTAATCGATAGGGAGCCTTTAAAAAAAAACGCAAACCCCCCCACGCGAGCTGCTTTAGCAGCTCGCGCACGCCACACAATCACTTGAAATCCAGCTTTTTTTCAAGATGGCCGCCATACAAAAGTTTGTTTTCAGAACAAAAAGGGTAAACAAAACTTTAGAACCGTAATCGATAGGAAGCTTTTAAAAAAAAACAGCAGCCACCCCCCACGCGAGCTGCTTTAGCAGCTCGCGCACGCGGCGAAATACTAGTTTGTATTATATGTATATGACGCATAAAAGTGAATTTTTTGTCCCTATTTAATTAATATCTCTTGACTTTTGGTCAAATGCTGTAAGTTCTTTTTAGTTTTTGTGTGAAGACCTCACCACTTCAACTAGCATTTAATTTCTAGCATCCCCAACGACCACTGGGACATATCCCGCGTCCGTTCTGACCCACTCGTCACGGATTGCACCGAGGAGGTGACCCAAGCTTACATGTCATATATAAAGGACAGCCTGCATCCTGACGCCTTGGAACTGAACAAGAAGGCTGGCATCTCGGCTGTGTACAGTGCGATGCATGGAGTGGGGTATGACTTTGTTCTGAAGGCGTTTGGGGTTGCTAATTTGAAGGTTAGTAATAGATATTCTAGCTTAGTTCTTTTTTCTTTTTCTAAGGAACTTAGTATTGAGACGTGCAAGTCGTTCGCCTGATGGTAAGCGCCAAGCCTGACCACCACCACCTAGAACTTTTAATACCGTAAAAAGTACTGCGTAGCATTGCATTGCGCTCATCACCCCGAGACATCATAAGTCTCATATGCCTAGTAATGTCGATGGCTACAATGCCCTTCAAATCGGAACACAGTAATGCTTGCACACTACTGCTTGGCGGCGGGATAACTGGCAAACCGGTGGTATCTACGCAGACGGCCTCGCGCATACGAGAGACCTACCACGACTATTTCTTCCCTCTCTGAGAGCACAGGAAAATGCATCTTATGTTGCATAGGCGAAAGTGACTATTTCCAATCAGGCATAGGCGGTCTCTCTGTTTATAACATTACTAGCGACCCGCCCCGGCTTCGCACGGTTATTATACATATAAACCTTCCTCTTCAATCACTCTATCTATTAAAAAAAACGCATCAAAATCCGTTGCGTAGTTTTAAAGATTTAAGCATACATAGGGATATAGGGACATAGGGACAGAGAAAGCGAATTTGTTTTATACTATGTAGTGATGATGATAAAAAAACATTCAAAGTTTTTTTTTTTTTGTTTTATTTGTAGGTCTTTACTTATATAAGATTTCCATTTCGTGCTCCATGATTATGGCTACATGGTAGAATCATTATTAATTTAAAATTCATTATATAAATCTTATTATTAACTACCATTCAAAAATTATCTAGACTAACAATACTTATTACAGGAAAAATAATGCGCATGGAGCGTTTAAACAATTTAAAATTTAAAACACTGCGTTTCGCTTATCTTCTAGGTGGTACATATTCATTCAAAATTTAACCATTATTAACTTGTTCACTGAATAATAGTAATATCTAAATTTATTCGTAGCGAACTAACGGTTTATTTACGCTTACTAAAACTTAATAAAATAGTACAAATAATAAAATGGTATAATTTATATCAGGTTTCTGATATTTCTTTTTATGTAACTGAATGACAAGACGAGCTGGTCGTTCGCCTGATGGTAAGCAATACGCCAGCCCATAACAATAACAGCACCACGCAGAACTTTGTTTTGCAAAAACCTGCGCGGTGCTGCTCTGCGCTCGTCACCCTGAGACAATTAGCTGTTGAGTCTCATAATGCCCAGTAATTTCGCTGGCTACAATGCCCTCCAAACCGGAACCGTAATGCTTGCGCACTACTGCTTGGCGGCTGAATAAGCAAAGCGGTGAAGCGGTGATATAAATTGTACCATAAATAGTACACATAATAAAATTACAATTTATATCAGTTTTATAAAACTTCCCACTTTCGTAACCCCCCTGAACCGCGCACCTAAATAGTGGTCAATATGTTGTCTCCAGGCGCCGATAAGCGTAAAAGAGCAGCAAGATCCTAACCCCGACTTCCCGACCGTCAAGTTTCCGAACCCAGAAGAACCGGCGTGCTTACAACTGAGTCAGCAACTTGCGGTGGAGAAGGGAGCTTCGTTAGTCCTGGCCAATGACCCAGATGCCGACAGACTGGCCGTCGCCGAGTATGACAAAAGGTTAGACTCCATTGAAATAAAACATGTTCTTTTTTATGTAACTGAATGACGAGACGAGCTGGACGTTTGCCTGATGGTAAGCAATACGTCAGCCCATAACAATAACAGCACCACCCAGAACTTTGTTTTGCAAAATCCTGCGCGGCGCTGCACTGCGCTCGTCAGCCTGAGACAATTAGCTGTTGAGTCTCATAATGCCCAGTAATTTCGCTGGCTACAATACCCTTCAAACCGGAACACGGTAATGCATGATTTGTAAGAATTTCGGTTACAATATTGCAAGGTGACATAGCAGTAGTTTTCCCCAACAAAATTCGGTCTTTGTAGGCGTACAGATATCTAAAACTTTTATCATCATCATCATCATCATCATCATCATCATCACATCACGTTCCCACTGCTGGGACATGGGCCTTCTCTCATAGAGACATGGGCCTTAATCCACCACACTGGTCCATATGTCCCTCAAGAGTCAATCATATATCGTGTTGAGTGCCCGTGTTGAGTTGAGAATTAAGGTATAACTTCACTTCGACTAATGAGATGCGGTCTAATTTATCGTCGATTCGGGCGAGAAATCGAATTAATCTAATTTATTTATACCAAAATACGTTGAGATGAACTTAAAGGGACAATATATGACATCATAAGGCATTGTCCCAGTGAATGTTCACCTTAATCTGAGCTCAACACGATATACGATTGGCGCTTGAGAGACATGGGTAGGGGGGCAGTTACGACATCGGCATAACTTTTTTTTCCAGTTCCCAAACGTGGAAAGTGTTCTCGGGCAACGAGATGGGAACTCTTCTCGGCTGGTGGCTGCTGCAGCAGTATTACAAGAAGCACCCCGACGCCAGCGCAGACGACGTGTATGTGCTGGCCAGCGTCGTCAGCTCCAAGATGCTGCGAGCAGTCGCCCGGGGGAAGGCGGAGTTTGTGGAGACGCTCACCGGGTTCAAGTGGATGGGTGAGTGAGTGTGGTCGTCAGCTCCAAGATGCTGCGAGCAGTCGCCCGGGGGAAGGCGGAGTTTGTGGAGACGCTCACCGGGTTCAAGTGGATGGGTGAGTGAGTGTGGTCGTCAGCTCCAAGATGCTGCGAGCAGTCGCCCGGGGGAAGGCGGAGTTTGTGGAGACACTCACCGGGTTCAATTGGATGGGTGAGTGAGTGTGGTCGTCAGCTCCAAGATGCTGTGAGCAGTCGCCCGGGGGAAGGCGGAGTTTGTGGAGACGCTCACCGGGTTCAAGTAGATGGGTGAGTGAGTGTGGTCGTCAGCTCCAAGATGCTGTGAGCAGTCGCCCGGGGGAAGGCGGAGTTTGTGGAGACGCTCACCGGGTTCAAGTAGATGGGTGAGTGAGTGTGGTCGTCAGCTCCAAGATTCTGTGAGCAGTCGCCCTGGGGAAGGCGGAGTTTGTGGAGACGCTCACCGGGTTCAAGTGGATGGGTGAGTGAGTGTGGTCGTCAGCTCCAAGATGCTGTGAGCAGTCGCCCGGGGGAAGGCGGAGTTTGTGGAGACGCTTACCGGGTTCAAGTGGATGGGTGAGTTAGTGAGTGTGGTCGTTAGCTCCAAGATGCTGCGAGCAGTCGCCCGGGGGTAGGGGGAGTTTGTGGAGACGCTCACCGAGTTCAAGTGGATGGGTGAGTGAGTGACTGTGGTCGTCAGCTCCAAGATGCTGCGAGCAGTCGCCCGGGGGTAGGGGGAGTTTGTGGAGACGCTCACCGGGTTCAAGTGGATGGGTGAGTGAGTGAGTGTGGTCGTCAGCTCCAAGATGCTGCGAGCAGTCGCCCGGGGGAAGGGGGAGTTTGTGGAGACGCTCACCGGGTTCAAGTGGATGGGTGAGTGAGTGAATGAGACGTTTTTTTAAATATTATCGACTTAAGGCAGAAATATCGACTTCTTTCAAAAGTACAAAAATGCTGTACTCTCCTACAATAATATTCGAAGAGTATCTCACACACTTACTCACCCATCCACTAGAACCTTTTGAGTTATAGTACAGTGCGGTAGTGGTGGTACAGAGTGAGTTTTTTTTATTAGGAACTAATTTAACAGGAAACTTGTTGTCATGGTTCACTCTGTGCAAAGTTGTTGTCCTTGTTAATTCTCAAAAAGCAATATATCTGCAGGCAACACGTCCTTGCTCCTACAACAACAGAACAAGATCCCGCTGTTCGCGTTCGAGGAAGCAATCGGCTACATGTGCGACCCTCGCGTGCCGGATAAAGACGGGATTTCTGCTGCAGTACAGGTACATGCTAGATGTGGAATGGACTACCGTCCTAGGTCCGAGGTCTTTCCGCGGAGCTATATATGGGGCACTTTAATAGAAGTCAAAGTCAAATATCATTTATTAAATAGGCACAAAAGTGCGCTTTTAAACGCTATAAACACAATACAAATAAAATAAAAATATGTTAAAATTGTAACTTAGTTAACATGACTGAAAAAAGGGTAAGTATGTTTACCCATTTATTTCCTATATTCAAACTGAAGTACAGGTACAGAAAAGAAATGCGAAATCTGACTCTACCAGTGCTGTATCAGTGAAGGGTGAAGGGTCCTAAAAGGTACGCACCAGTAGTGCCCCGGGTATTGCAGGTGTACTTAGGCGACGGTAAACGTTTACCATCCAGGTGGTAATGGTAAGCGGTTACCGTCGCCTATGTCGCCTATCGATCTGCAGCACCAGAGGCATTGCTGATGCGTTGTCGACCCTTAAGGACTCTATTAAGTTAAATAAAAGCTTGTAAAAATGATACCACATTAGAAGCAGGAAGAAAAAGAAACAGGGGTCAGTTTGAATATATTTACGAAATGCAGGTTGGATTTTTATTCAAAAGACGGCTTATTGTATTCTCCAGGTGGCCTCCCTAGCGTCCCAGCTGTATTCAGCCGGTTCGTCCCTCAAGCAACAGCTGCAAGCGCTGTACGCCGAGTTTGGGTACCACGTGTCCCACAATTCCTACTACATGTGCCACGAGCCCGCCACCGTGCAGAAGATATTCAGGAGGATCCGCAACTACGACGGGCCGGGGGAAGTGAGTATTAAAGGACAAAAATATTTAACAATTTGTTGTTTATCTGTTAGTCAAGACATTTTACTTTCTTCTTTCCTTCCTTACTTCCTTTTTCAATTCCATCCTTTTGTCCCTTATTTTTCCGTCCCTTCTTCCTTTCTCTTCTTTATTTCTTCCTACCTTGCTTGCTTAGTATCTGCTGATGTTACACGGGTTTTTCTCAGAGACAATTTTGGCCACATCCACAATACAAGCCTATGTGAGATATTACAGTTCCTCGACTATTATGATTCCTGCGGGTTTCGTGACGATGTTTATAATAAGCGCTGTACGCCGAGTTTGCGGACCACGTGCTGCACAATTCCTACATGTGCCATGTGCCTGTTACCGTGCAGATTTTCAGGAGGATCCGCAACTACGATGGACAAGGGGGATGGTTTATCCTATCCTACTAATATTATAAACGCTAAGTTTGTGAGGATGGATGGATGTTTGTTATTCAATCATGCAAAAACTACTGAACGCATTTGATGAAATTTGGCATGTAGGTACTTTAGGTCCAGGAAAAGGACATAGGCATACTTTTTATCCCGGGAAACCGCGGGGTGTAAGTTAGTTGCAAAAATATTTAAGAATATGTTGTCTCTCTGTTAGTCAAGATATTTTACTTTCATCTTTCCTTCCTTATGTTTTTCTTTATTTCTTACTTTTTTCCCTTCTTCCTTCCTTTCTTGATTGCCCATTTCCCCCGGAAGATGTAAGATCACTGTTGTCAAGACACTTTCTTTTATACCTTCTGTTATTCCTTTCTTCTTCCCTTGGTTGCTTTCTTGCTTACCTCCTATCGTTCCTGATAGCGCTATTTATTTATTCCAGTTTATACAAAAACTTACAGTAGGTACCTAATCAATAACGAAAACGCTTTTGAGTCATTATACATTGCAAAGAAACTTTACACACCATAATATTCTCCTAGTTACATCCTTCCTTATTTTCTTCTGCCTTAATTTCTTTTATTCTCTTCTTTCTTCCTTCCTTCCTTTCTTCCTTAGATGTTTCTGCTGTTACGTCATCATGATCAGTCCATCACGTTCCCACTGCTGAGACACGGGCCTTCTCTCTTAGAGAGAGTATGGGCCATAATCCACCACGCTGACCCAGTGCAGATTGGTGAATGTCACAGGTCCTTGATTTTTGTAATTAATTCTTGGACTTGTCGGTTTCCTCACGATGTTTTCCTTCACGGTTATTAAGGTGCGAGGCCAGCGAGATTCGAACTCGGGTGCGTCGGATCGAAACTCGCACGTTCTCCCACTGAGCCTCGCTCTCGGGCGTACACGGGCTCAAGTGTGGCTCGGTCATTAAGACAAACTGTAAAAGTCTTCTATACAACCCATTAAAAGACTTCTTACCACCATGGTCATACAAATCGATGAGAAAGGGACACAA
The DNA here is from genome assembly GCA_951640565.1 of Petrophora chlorosata. NCBI lineage: Eukaryota > Metazoa > Arthropoda > Insecta > Lepidoptera > Geometridae > Petrophora > Petrophora chlorosata. Next base: position 15,933,750 of record OX621197.1, read on the forward strand.
TAATAAGACTGTCTCACTTATCTTCGTTTTTTCACAGTATCCAAAGAAAATTGGTTCATCGGAGATCGTATACGTAAACGACTTGACGGCCGGGATCAAAATACCTGATAATAGAAACGGAGAAGCGCACTTAAGTAAGTATTCATACATTTTCTTGTAGCATTGTGGATGAGTGTTTAATTCCGTAGCAAAATTATTTAACCTCGGCCGAAGTCAATTAAATCTCTCCCTATTCACTAATTCTCAGGAACCTTAAATAAATAAATAGACTTTATTCCAGACCATATCAAAGTCAAAATCTCTTTATTCATATTTGGCATCACCGACGAACTTATGAACGTCAGTTGCTTTGATACAATTTACTATTTCATCTTGGACTCGTGATTCTACTTTAGAACCCCTTGCTCATCGCCCTTTAAACGGTGGATTCACATTCTCCCCCGAAATAATACTTTATACGTTTTGTTATATTATGGCACACACCACTATTTATCCGACGTTGTTTTTATATTGGCTTGCTCGTGACCACTGACATTTTTTTCTCTTTCCCCAGATGTGCTCGGTACTGGTTTAGACCAGGACTACACGAGCGGCGAGATGGTGATGTTCCGCACGGCGTCCGGCCTCCACGTCACCATCCGCACCAGCGGCACCGAGCCCAAACTCAAGTACTACACCGAGCTCGTCTGTCGCGCCGACACGCGCAGGTAACGTCACGCCGACACGTCACCATCCGCACCAGCGGCACCGAGCCCAAACTCAAGTACTACACCGAGCTCGTCTGTCGCGCCGACACGCGCAGGTAACGTCACGCCGACACGTCACCATCCGCACCAGCGGCACCGAGCCCAAACTCAAGTACTACACCGAGCTCGTCTGTCGCGCCGACACGCGCAGGTAACGTCACGCCGACACGTCACCATCCGCACCAGCGGCACCGAGCCCAAACTCAAGTACTACACCGAGCTCGTCTGTCGCGCCGACACGCGCAGGTAACGTCACGCCGACACGTCACCATCCGCACCAGCGGCACCGAGCCCAAACTCAAGTACTACACCGAGCTCGTCTGTCGCGCCGACACGCGCAGGTAACGTCACGCCGACACGTCACCATCCGCACCAGCGGCACCGAGCCCAAACTCAAGTACTACACCGAGCTCGTCTGTCGCGCCGACACGCGCAGGTAACGTCACGCCGACACGTCACCATCCGCACCAGCGGCACCGAGCCCAAACTTAAGTACTACACCGAGCTCGTCTGTCGCGCCGACACGCGCAGGTAACGTCACGCCGACACGTCACCATCCGCACCAGCGGCACCGAGCCCAAACTCAAGTACTACACCGAGCTCGTCTGTCGCGCCGACACGCGCAGGTAACGTCACGCCGACACGTCACCATCCGCACCAGCGGCACCGAGCCCAAACTCAAGTACTACACCGAGCTCGTCTGTCGCGCCGACACGCGCAGGTAACGTCACGCCGACACGTCACCATCCGCACCAGCGGCACCGAGCCCAAACTCAAGTACTACACCGAGCTCGTCTGTCGCGCCGACACGCGCAGGTAACGTCACGCCGACACGTCACCATCCGCACCAGCGGCACCGAGCCCAAACTCAAGTACTACACCGAGCTCGTCTGTCGCGCCGACACGCGCAGGTAACGTCACGCCGACACGTCACCATCCGCACCAGCGGCACCGAGCCCAAACTCAAGTACTACACCGAGCTCGTCTGTCGCGCCGACACGCGCAGGTAACGTCACGCCGACACGTCACCATCCGCACCAGCGGCACCGAGCCCAAACTCAAGTACTACACCGAGCTCGTCTGTCGCGCCGACACGCGCAGGTAACGTCACGCCGACACGTCACCATCCGCACCAGCGGCACCGAGCCCAAACTCAAGTACTACACCGAGCTCGTCTGTCGCGCCGACACGCGCAGGTAACGTCACGCCGACACGTCACCATCCGCACCAGCGGCACCGAGCCCAAACTCAAGTACTACACCGAGCTCGTCTGTCGCGCCGACACGCGCAGGTAACGTCACGCCGACACGTCACCATCCGCACCAGCGGCACCGAGCCCAAACTCAAGTACTACACCGAGCTCGTCTGTCGCGCCGACACGCGCAGGTAACGTCACGCCGACACGTCACCATCCGCACCAGCGGCACCGAGCCCAAACTCAAGTACTACACCGAGCTCGTCTGTCGCGCCGACACGCGCAGGTAACGTCACGCCGACACGTCACCATCCGCACCAGCGGCACCGAGCCCAAACTCAAGTACTACACCGAGCTCGTCTGTCGCGCCGACACGCGCAGGTAACGTCACGCCGACACGTCACCATCCGCACCAGCGGCACCGAGCCCAAACTCAAGTACTACACCGAGCTCGTCTGTCGCGCCGACACGCGCAGGTAACGTCACGCCGACACGTCACCATCCGCACCAGCGGCACCGAGCCCAAACTCAAGTACTACACCGAGCTCGTCTGTCGCGCCGACACGCGCAGGTAACGTCACGCCGACACGTCACCATCCGCACCAGCGGCACCGAGCCCAAACTCAAGTACTACACCGAGCTCGTCTGTCGCGCCGACACGCGCAGGTAACGTCACGCCGACACGTCACCATCCGCACCAGCGGCACCGAGCCCAAACTCAAGTACTACACCGAGCTCGTCTGTCGCGCCGACACGCGCAGGTAACGTCACGCCGACACGTCACCATCCGCACCAGCGGCACCGAGCCCAAACTCAAGTACTACACCGAGCTCGTCTGTCGCGCCGACACGCGCAGGTAACGTCACGCCGACACGTCACCATCCGCACCAGCGGCACCGAGCCCAAACTCAAGTACTACACCGAGCTCGTCTGTCGCGCCGACACGCGCAGGTAACGTCACGCCGACACGTCACCATCCGCACCAGCGGCACCGAGCCCAAACTCAAGTACTACACCGAGCTCGTCTGTCGCGCCGACACGCGCAGGTAACGTCACGCCGACACGTCACCATCCGCACCAGCGGCACCGAGCCCAAACTCAAGTACTACACCGAGCTCGTCTGTCGCGCCGACACGCGCAGGTAACGTCACGCCGACACGTCACCATCCGCACCAGCGGCACCGAGCCCAAACTCAAGTACTACACCGAGCTCGTCTGTCGCGCCGACACGCGCAGGTAACGTCACGCCGACACGTCACCATCCGCACCAGCGGCACCGAGCCCAAACTCAAGTACTACACCGAGCTCGTCTGTCGCGCCGACACGCGCAGGTAACGTCACGCCGACACGTCACCATCCGCACCAGCGGCACCGAGCCCAAACTCAAGTACTACACCGAGCTCGTCTGTCGCGCCGACACGCGCAGGTAACGTCACGCCGACACGTCACCATCCGCACCAGCGGCACCGAGCCCAAACTCAAGTACTACACCGAGCTCGTCTGTCGCGCCGACACGCGCAGGTAACGTCACGCCGACACGTCACCATCCGCACCAGCGGCACCGAGCCCAAACTCAAGTACTACACCGAGCTCGTCTGTCGCGCCGACACGCGCAGGTAACGTCACGCCGACACGTCACCATCCGCACCAGCGGCACCGAGCCCAAACTCAAGTACTACACCGAGCTCGTCTGTCGCGCCGACACGCGCAGGTAACGTCACGCCGACACGTCACCATCCGCACCAGCGGCACCGAGCCCAAACTCAAGTACTACACCGAGCTCGTCTGTCGCGCCGACACGCGCAGGTAACGTCACGCCGACACGTCACCATCCGCACCAGCGGCACCGAGCCCAAACTCAAGTACTACACCGAGCTCGTCTGTCGCGCCGACACGCGCAGGTAACGTCACGCCGACACGTCACCATCCGCACCAGCGGCACCGAGCCCAAACTCAAGTACTACACCGAGCTCGTCTGTCGCGCCGACACGCGCAGGTAACGTCACGCCGACACCTCACCATCCGCACCAGCGGCACCGAGCCCAAACTCAAGTACTACACCGAGCTCGTCTGTCGCGCCGACACGCGCAGGCAACGTCACGCCGACACGTCACCATCCGCACCAGCGGCACCGAGCCCAAACTCAAGTACTACACCGAGCTCGTCTGTCGCGCCGACACGCGCAGGCAACGTCACGCCGACACGTCACCATCCGCACCAGTGGCACCGAGCCCAAACTCAAGTACTACACCGAGCTCGTCTGTCGCGCCGACACGCGCAGGCAACGTCACGCCGACACGTCACCATCCGCACCAGCGGCACCGAGCCCAAACTCAAGTACTACACCGAGCTCGTCTGTCGCGCCGACACGCGCAGGCAACGTCACGCCGACACGTCACCATCCGCACCAGCGGCACCGAGCCCAAACTCAAGTACTACACCGAGCTCGTCTGTCGCGCCGACACGCGCAGGCAACGTCACGCCGACACGTCACCATCCGCACCAGCGGCACCGAGCCCAAACTCAAGTACTACACCGAGCTCGTCTGTCGCGCCGACACGCGCAGGCAACGTCACGCCGACACGTCACCATCCGCACCAGCGGCACCGAGCCCAAACTCAAGTACTACACCGAGCTCGTCTGTCGCGCCGACACGCGCAGGTAACGTCACGCCGACACCTCACCATCCGCACCAGCGGCACCGAGCCCAAACTCAAGTACTACACCGAGCTCGTCTGTCGCGCCGACACGCGCAGGCAACGTCACGCCGACACGTCACCATCCGCACCAGCGGCACCGAGCCCAAACTCAAGTACTACACCGAGCTCGTCTGTCGCGCCGACACGCGCAGGCAACGTCACGCCGACACGTCACCATCCGCACCAGTGGCACCGAGCCCAAACTCAAGTACTACACCGAGCTCGTCTGTCGCGCCGACACGCGCAGGCAACGTCACGCCGACACGTCACCATCCGCACCAGCGGCACCGAGCCCAAACTCAAGTACTACACCGAGCTCGTCTGTCGCGCCGACACGCGCAGGCAACGTCACGCCGACACGTCACCATCCGCACCAGCGGCACCGAGCCCAAACTCAAGTACTACACCGAGCTCGTCTGTCGCGCCGACACGCGCAGGCAACGTCACGCCGACACGTCACCATCCGCACCAGCGGCACCGAGCCCAAACTCAAGTACTACACCGAGCTCGTCTGTCGCGCCGACACGCGCAGGCAACGTCACGCCGACACGTCACCATCCGCACCAGTGGCACCGAGCCCAAACTCAAGTACTACACCGAGCTCGTCTGTCGCGCCGACACGCGCAGGCAACGTCACGCCGACACGTCACCATCCGCACCAGCGGCACCGAGCCCAAACTCAAGTACTACACCGAGCTCGTCTGTCGCGCCGACACGCGCAGGCAACGTCACGCCGACACGTCACCATCCGCACCAGCGGCACCGAGCCCAAACTCAAGTACTACACCGAGCTCGTCTGTCGCGCCGACACGCGCAGGCAACGTCACGCCGACACGTCACCATCCGCACCAGCGGCACCGAGCCCAAACTCAAGTACTACACCGAGCTCGTCTGTCGCGCCGACACGCGCAGGCAACGTCACGCCGACACGTCACCATCCGCACCAGCGGCACCGAGCAGGTTTACGCCGTTCACAAGTTCAATGTGCAATGTAAAATGCTCTAAAAATTATCTTTACAAAATTAAGTAAGCAGGTAATAGGTATACCTATTACTAACAAAATGTAGTTTCATTTCGGAGACATAAAGCGTCGCCGACAAAACGTGTCACATAAACATAAATATTTTAATATGAGTTATATGTATGTTAGCTCTAAGGTATATATTTATATGGGCCGTAGAATAAGTAAATAACATCTGTAACTTATTTTTATATCTGTACTTATTTTTTATACTTATTATTTAAAGATTAAATAAATAAATAAAAAGCGAAGAAGTTCATATACATCGACCGCCACTAATACAATACAATAAGCTTTATTGTACACCAAACAAAAAGAGTCAGTAGGTACATGAAAACAACTTACAATTTAAAGTACAATGGCGGACTTATCGCTAAGAGCGATCTCCTCCAGTCAACCTTTGGATGGAGATAACTAACGGAGTGAAAGTGGTTGGCAGTGTAAATAAAATATTAATACTTAATACCTAACTTCTATATGAGCGAGTGTGGCTATGAGCGAGTGTGGCTCAGTGGGAGCTCGTGCGACTTTCGATCCGACGCACCCGAGTTCGGTCCCCGCTGGCCCCGCACCACTGACTTTCTTAAGCTATGTGCGGATTTAACACTAGCTCTAAAAACGGCGAAGGAAAAGATCGTGAGGAAATCGGCATGTCCAAGAATTTTCCACAAAAAGTCAAGGACATGTGACATCCACCAACCCGCACTGGGCCAGCGTGGTGGATTATGGCCCATTCTCTCTATGAGAGAAGGCCCGTGTCCCAGCAGTGGGAACGTGATGGGCTGATGATGATGATGATGAATACCTAACTTCAATTATTTTTATTTTCAGCGAGCAAGACGCCATGAAAACCAAACTAAAAGATATGGTGCAAGAATTTGTTGAAGAGCTTCTACAACCGAAGGAAAACGGATTGGTAGGCCAATCATAGACCTGGTAACACCAAGTTCCAGAACCAAAAGTAAGAGATTACCTAAAACTACTTAAATAAAAAAGTCTATTACAAAGTATATATTATATTTTATAAGGGCCGGCATTTCAATCCTCAGATAGATAATTAATTTTTAATTTATCTTCGAAGTCCAAGGTCAAATGTCGATGAAATAAGAAAAAATAATTTTCCAATCGGTTCATAAATGACGGAGTTCTGAGGTAACAAACATTAAAAAAAAATACAACAGAACAGAGAACCTTCTCCTTTTTTGAAGTCGGTTAAAAAGTAGACAGAATGGACGTATACAATAATAATATTAAGTAAAGTACATCGTCCTTGTCCCGCATATTGAACGCTATACAGGATGGATTTTAGAGACGGGACAGTAAGGGCATTTACTTTGACTGTTATAGGAAACGTTCCTAGGAGACCATCCATAACTTGAGATAGTCTAAATTGCATTCACAGATTTTGGAAAAAAATTACAGTCAGCGAAAAATTATGCTTATGCCCGCTGCATAAAGTGCCTGCGTGTACACCCGGCCTTGTGACTTACCATAATTTCTCTACTCAACTTCAGTTGGCCTCGAGTTCACAGTGAGAAATAGGGTTGATTGACAACAAAGAATATTCGAGTTAATCGTTTGTCCGTACTAAATGTATGAGGAAAGTTTTTGGCAATTTGTCATTTCTAGTACACATACCAAATGGTCCCATACAGTCTTTTGATCTCTACACAAAATAGGATCAATTAACATAAAAAAAAAATTTAGCAATTTTTTTAACATTTTGTCCAAAATGTGTGAATGCAGTTCAGAGTATCTCAAAAAGTTACGGAAAGTCTTCTAGGAACGTTTTCCTGTAACTATAACGGTTAAGGTACCTGCCCTTACTGTCCTGTCTCAAAAATCCACTCTGTATAAGCCCATCTGGCATGATACTGACGACTTATTGGAGGATTGAAAAATCGGACTTAAGAGGATATGGCACAGCCGCGGCCACCGAGCACTAGGTATTTGAATAATGATTTAAGGTCTCGCAGAAAATGCGTAAATTAGATTAAATAAATTTACTAAATAATAATAATTTAACTAAATTCGTATCAACTTCAGATTTTTGTTAAAATTAGCGTTTCGGGAGAAAACGTTTCTACCACACTAAATCTTAACCAAATTTGGTAATTTTGGTCTCAATTTCTTAAATGGACTATAAACTAGGTTTGTAGGTTTTCCTTTTTCTAAGTTTATGTCTATTTTTAAAGTTAACAACATCCAAACTTCAAAAAAATAAATTCGAGTAAATATCGAGTTTTTTGGGTCCATTTATTCAAATTCTATAGGAATTATCGAAAAAAAAAAACCTACTACTATCAATATTGATAACATCTCTTACATGTCCAAATTTCATGGAATTTGGTTAATGTTTAGGGGTAGAAAAACGTTTTCTCTTTTTGTATGAAAATTTCAGCGTGCCGTTCCCTCTTAAATAAAATAATAATATTTAATTGTCAAGTAGCATCTGATTTATTGATACTTATAGCATAGTATGTATAAACGATTGTACAAATTGTACACATAATATTTATCAACTACTAATTACTTGTAGTAACTTAAATTTGATATATATAACATTCCTTGGTTAAACAGTTAACTCGTCATGTACAAAATGTTCAATTTTATATAACAAGTTATGAAATGTTTTTGTTATAGGTGCTTTTTAATTTATTCTCCGTGTTACTGTCTAATATTGTTGTCTATTAATAAGCAATGTTTTATGTCTAGACCACAGAATAATTTATGAATAGCCTAGATTCCTGATTTGAAATTCCAGTAACGTTTAGAGACGCAATTTTGTCGTAGGCGCAGCGTATGATAGCGTAGACTAACGTAAGCGCAGCATATATAGCGTAAGCACATCGTACGCTCATCGAAACCTAGCGTGGCTAGTTGTGAATCGTAGGCTAACTAAGGGGTCATCAATTAATCACTTGTATTTTAGGTACTGTCTAACCCTTCCCTCCTGGTGATATTTTAGACTCCCCCCCCCCCCCCGACAATTAGTGATTTTTTCCGAAATATTCGAAATTCTCTTCCAAAATTGCTATTCCAAAATTGGGGAGGGGAACCCCCTTCCCCTTTCGAGCCTCACGTCATTAATGGGCGATCCTTACGTGCAGTACGTCGGTGTAGCGTATGCGTAGCGTGAGCGCATTTAGGCGTAGCTCTTTATCAAACGTACGTCGCAGGTACGCACTCCATATGTTTGTTAATAGCCTACTCCAATGTGCCATTACAATTATTCAAAAACATCTACAATGTACTCTCTCATACCTCTCCCATGTATCTCCCATACTCTCTCTACGAGGGAAGGCCCGAGTCCCAGCAGTGGGAACGTAATGGGCTGATGATGATGATGATCTACAATATATGTTATTGTTTTTTTTTGCCAAAGAAACTAAAATCATTCCGTACTGTGATAGGTGAGTGAGCCTAGCTTAGTTTGTGATTAATATATTATTCAAAGCGATCTGCTTCTTATTGTTTATGCATAAAGGTATACAATTGAATAAAACTAATGTTTTTAAATAAAACCTGCTTGTTTTATTTCATAAAAAATCACAAGTACCAGAATAAATTACAACTAGAAAATGAGGATACAATAAATGAAGAGCACAAGGGAAAAACGTAAAATTTACTGTGAAACTGTAATGAAGAATGTCGATTTGTACAGAACCACTACACGCGAGAGCTTTTTGATCTACACCCGCCCCGTCCTGACAATGATAGGGTTGTCTTGTTAACAATTTTTAACCAAGTGTTTAATATTAATAAATCTTTTATAGCTTTAGAAATTAAGACCAAACTTATACGTGTTACTGTGTTCCGGTTTGAAGGGCATTGTAGCCAGCGAAATTAATGGGCATATGAGACTTAATAACTGATGTCTCGAGATGATGAGCGCAATGCAGTGCTACGCAGCGCTTTTTATGCTGTTAAAAGTTCTGGGTCGCACTGCAATTTGTTATGAGCAGGCGTGGCGTTTACCATCAGGCGAACGACTTGTTCGTCTCATCACTAAGTTCCAAAAAAGGTCGTAGATTGGAAGCTACATGTTTTATATTAATATAATACCGATGGCATAATTATATCCTGCTAGCTCTTGTTGCATAAAAATAGCACTGTAAAGTATACCTACTACGTGCTGTGTCGGTGAAAATTTTTGTAAAATTTAAAAATATAGCTTGTATTTTTTTTTAAATAAATCTACGTATTTCGTTTAGGTGTGGTATACGTAAGGCGATGTTAAAAATGTTATTATTTAATCACGCAGTTTAAGCGCGTAAGCGCGGCAACCCTGCTGATAGGCAGTATACGGAGCAATGACGCACAGTGGAAGAAAAATCGAGTTTCCATTTCATAGGAATTATTTTTTTCCAAATGTTGTTTTTGGTACTTGGATGCACACAATTTTATCGGAAACATCATTTTTAAGAATAATCTTGTAGTTACAAGCTTATTTTTTAGTTACAAGCTCATTTTTTAGCTAAAACTTGAAAGATGTATTTGTACATTCCGAATGTCTGAACTGTTCGCGTACCTATAGACTTATAAAGCTGAAACTTTTGTGTAGCCGTTACTCTGTTTTACCTTAACCATAGGAGTTCCGCTACAAAAGATATGATTTTTTGAAGAATCCTCATTTCGATGAAATTATCGTCTAGGTAAACTAACTTTATAAAAAAATATAATTGTTTATAAAATAATAAAAACAACATTTCGAAAAAATTAAATCCCAAAAAAGTTCGATTTTTCTTCCACTGTGGCGGCGCGCGTTAAATAGGTCACCACACCACCCCCGCCGGAAACCTGCTTCATTGTCTTTGCTTCATTATTTTCTCCTGTACTCTCCAGTACAAATAGAGCGATAAAATAATAATAAATCGCGGATGCGTGATAGATAAAACTAAAAATACTAAACTAATAATCATGTTCACGACCCTCCGCCTCGGCCCTCGCTTCCTCTGCAGCCTTCGCCTCAGCCTCTGCCTTAGCCTGCGCCGCGGCTATCGCTTCCGCTTCGGCCAACGCTATCGCCTCCAGGCGGAGTCTCTCTTTCTCTTTCAGGTTTAGTTCGATCAGGTTATCCAACTCAGGGCTGAGCAGGACAGACAGACCGGCGGTTGCTGGCACCTATATTAAAACATCTTTTATCTCTTTTCTGCAATTAGTCTGTGAAATAAGCTGCAATGCAGAGTGCAGTGCTTCGCAGGACTTGAGGTAGTTCAAAGCAGTCAACCCTCGCTAGAGCGAGTGTGGCTCAGTGGGAGCACGTGCGACTTCGATCCGACGCACCCGAGTTTGATTCCCGCTGGCCCCGCTGACCGCACCACTGACTTTCTTAAGTTATGTGCGGATTTAACAATCGCTCTTAAAACGGTAAAGGAAAACATCGGGAGGAAACCGGCATCTCCAAGAATTGTTCACAAAAATTCAAGGACATGTGACATCCACCAACCCGCACTGGGCGAGCGTGCAGGATTATGGACCATACTCTCTCTATGAGAGAAGACCCGTGTCCCAGCAGTGGGAATGTAATGGGCTGATGATGTACCCTCGCTAGACTAGCGTGGTAGATTATGAAGATGATCCTAGCGTAGTAGATAATATTAATATAACTCGCTAAACTAGCGTAGTAGATCATTATTGTGATACCCAGAAGCGGGGATATAATAAATTGATAATTAAGTGCATACCTCTGCGAAAATAGGTCTCGCTGCATCCCACCTTTCCACGTGGTTATAAATTATTTTCGCGCAGGTCAAAGCTTTGGGTAGTATTCTTCCTAATGTTCTGAAACAGGTTCGAGGTAGTGATACAGCAGTTTTGAGTTTAGTGTTAAGAAAAAAGCGCTAGTTTGTTTGGAAAAAAGCGCAAGTTTGTTTAGAAAAAAGCGCAAGTTTGTTTGGAAAATAGTGCAAGTATTCGGAATAAAGCGCAAGTTGGTTTCAAAAATAGCGCAAGTTTGGAAAAAAGCGCAAGTTTGTTTGAAAAACAGCGCAAGTTTGGAAAAAAGCGCAAGTTTGTTTGGAAAAAAGCGCAAGTTTGTTTGAAAAAAGCGCAAGTTTGGAAAAAAGCGCAAGTTTGTTTGAAAAAAAGCGCAAGTTTGGTAAAAAGCGCAAGTTTGTTTGGAAAATAGTGCAAGTATTCGGAAAAAAGCGCAAGTTTGTTTGAAAAAAGCGCAAGTTTGGAAAAAAGCGCAAGTTTGTTTGGAAAAAAGCTCAAGTTTGTTTGGAAAAAATGCAAGTTTGTTTAGATGGAAAGCGCAAGGAGGTTACGGGGTCAATTCCCGCGACAGTACAAATACCTGTCTGTGGATAGAAAAGAAACTGTAAAATTTCTTGTCTGTGGGACCATGATGGTCCTCGTTGATCCTGATTCCTTACCCGGCTACGGCGTCGCAAGAGAGGGTTACGATTAGACCAGTATAAGAGGAGTCAGGGATCAGTGGGTGTTCTTCTATTTTTAACCGACTTCATTTAAGGAGGAGGTTCTCTATTCGATTGTATTTTTTTTAATGTTTGTTACCTCAGAACTCCGTCATTTATGAACCGATTTGGAAAATTCAGTTGGGTTCAGTATAGCTACGAAGTGGTCCCACATAAGTAAATTTCATCGATACCTTGAACTTTGAAGATACATTGAAGTCGGTTTTTTTTTGACAAAATGTATACTTGTAGAACTAACTCAAAGAGTGGAATACAGGTGATCTGAAGGAAGTTAATCTCCAGATCCGGTATGAAGCACTTGTCTCTGTCCATCATCATGGGCACCAGGTCGCCGCGACTCTTCTCCACGTCGCCTTGTTTGAAGAACTCAGTCAGTACTGCAGCCTAAAATATCAAAATACTAGCTTTTTCCCGCGGCTTGACGCCAGAGGAAGGTCATAGTCGTCATTTTTAACCCCCGACGCAAAGAGGGTTGTTATACGTTAATTTGCAGCTCGTCACGAAAAAGGGCACAACTGAAAATCAGCGCGCTGTCATGGCGCTTTATGCTGAGTTGTGTCCTTTTATGACCATCTAATTTCATTTAACTGTACCTATTACCTCTGTTTTTAGTATAAGATAGTTTAATAATGACCTTATTTTCTTTCTGTCTTTCTTTATTTTATATGTTTGACCGCTGTATGTCTGTGGCACCGTAGCTCTTAAACGGGTGAACCGATTAGGATGTGCTTTTTTAATTTGAAAGCAGGTTTTCTAGCGGTGGTACTTAGACATGTTTTATCAAAATATGTTCAGCCGTTTTTAATTTTTATGGATTTTTTGTGTCTGAAGTTTTTTAAGTTTTATAATTATGCCAACAATATTTTAGCATGGCGTCTCCAGTATATGAGAGCGCGTGCTACGAAGATGTCAAGCTGTGTCTTCGTAGTCACGCAACCGATTTTGATGTAACTTACCCTCTAATCTAAATTAGGACTTATGCTACCAAACCCTGAAAACCGCATTAAAAGCCCGAAGAAGTACATTGGATAATTTTCAACCCAATTTGACACGTTATGGTTCCTGAGGGATCGCGATATAACCAAATACGCGTGGAATTTGGTTATACTTGCTAATAATAAACTCAATCTGTAAAGAAGACTTCAACATACGGTTTGGCCGTGTCCTGTGTAAATGTCCGTGACAGAAGTACAGATAAATCAAGTATTTAACAAGAATTTAATGTAATTAAAAACATAGTTTTAAAACCACGTTTTTTGCAGTGCATCAAGCTGTGAGCTACCCTGAAAGGTTCAGCCGGATAGCTAGGTAATCGAGAAGTGCTCGAAACTTTAGTTGCAAGATGCAACCCGAAACGACAGACACACAAACAAGAAAGTGACTTAATAAAAACGTGATTACAAAAACTATAATGGCCGGCATTATTGGTACAAATTATTGCGTTTGACAATACGAATGTTACGCTTGAGCATATTTATTTATTTTTTGAACGCCAACACAATGTACATATGACCATAAAATATAAATTCATTCGAATCGAATCTGGGCTTAATGCCATTATAATTAGGATCGTATTTAACTGTACCTCAATTGATTCCCGTTTTTCCGCCAAATATACTGATTGTGCACCAAAATATCTTCATTAAAATATTTCATAATGAGCACCTAATATTACAAGTTCGCGGCGTTGGGGTGGCCCAGGGGCCACCACCGCCGCACCCTAACCTACCGAGGGCTGCCCCTTATACGTTTGAGTGCTAAAAACAGTCCAAATTTGGTGCACAATCAGTATTTTTGGTGAACGGTTTAAAAATATCCTTATATTTATAGGCGAAGACTACATGCAACTATTACAATAGCAAGCAAGAATAACATAGTATGACAGCATTGATTATGTGCCTATGACGTCATGAAACTTACAGCTGTTTTCTTGACGCTGCCCCAATCCTTAAGCTGATCGCTCAGGTCGGCCGAGTTCATGAGCAGAGCGAGCAGACAATTCGAGTGCACTCGGTTGCCCTTTTGGAAGTCGTTGGCGATGATCTTGTACTCGCTTAAATTCCTTCAGAGAAGTTTGGGAGTTATTGTAACAGGACGTTAGTAGTCTTTGTTTTTTTTACAGAATTGTGTGATGACACGATCACGTCGTTCGCCTGATGGTAAGCACTACGCCTGCCCATAATAATTGCAGTGACACCCAGAACTTTTAACACCATAAAAAGCACACAAACTGCATTGCGCTCATAACCCCTCGAGACCTTAGATATTAAGTCTCATATGCCCAGTAATTTCACTGGCTACAATGTCCTTCAAACCGGAACAAAGTAATGCTTGCGCATGCTTGTTACAAGAGGAGATGGATACCAATTCTGCCAAGTTTTCCATGCGAGGATATATTTAGTAAAACACGCTAATAAGCGAGTGTGGCTCAGCGGGATCTCGTGCGACTTTCGATCCGACATACCAGACTTCTAATCCAGGTAACCAATGACTTTATTAAAAGTTATGTGCGGATTTAACACTCGTTTTTATAACGTTGATCAAAACCATCGCGAGGAAACCGGCTTGTCCAAGAATCATAAAATTCAAGGTGTACCAATCCAAAGCACAGTCAATTTTTAGTGACATGCAAATATTTAGGATTAAATAAGCAAAATTATAAACATTTACAAGTCAATTTCAGTTTCAAACAAACTGCTGATAATTTCGGAATTTATTATTATTATTATTTATTATTTATAGGCTTGCGTTTGACCGCTATCTCACCTGTTGTTAAGTGATGATGCGGTCGAAGATGTAGCACGCTCGCCTAGAAGAAACCTGTTCACTCTTGTCTTAAAGACACCCAGATTATAGCTATCCGGAAACACAGATGCCGGCAGAGAGTTCCACTCCTTGGCCGTATTATTATTATATATAAATTACAATGTTAGAAATAAATTTGTAGACAATCGAAATTAATTTATGATTTGATTTGAGTTTAAAATTAGGTAATTAATAGATGATGGTTAGAGATGAATCATACTTGAAGTAATTAGTGAGGTCCGTAGCCAGGATGTAGTCCCTGAGCAGCATAATGGCGCGGTCGTAGTCCTTCCGCGGCAAGAACTCCAGGATGTCGCAGCCCTCGGTGTTGAGGATGCACATACCCTGCGCCAGGTGGTGGCGCTCCATCACGCTGCCCTCGCTCGAGTACAGGGCGGCGAGGGTGGTCTCTTTGGTAGGGTCAATAATTAAAAATGGAGTACCTACGCACGATCATCGTATTTTTTATTTTTATTTAAACATTTTTGGCTTGCGTTTCAGCACCATCTTACGTAACGTTTTACATCGTCGGCCGCATCGTCACATAAGCTACGATTTCGGATATGATGATCATTATTCGTAGTAGTAGCTATAGACGGGAGATCACGGGATCGTATCCCGTCTGGAGTCAATTTTGCGTAGGTAGCCTAAAGTTTATTGTTTCTTAAAAAGCACTGTGTTTATGAATAGGTCTTGTCAAATGAGGCCAAACTTCGATGTTATGCCTATTTCTTGAGGTTCAAAGTCCAGCTCTCATAATATCATCAAGATTCAAGTCGATGGTATCATTATTACTGTCATCAGAATTGCATGCAATGTATAAAAAGGGGGAATAAATCAAGTTTCTGGGTATGTTTTATTACTCTAAGTTACTAACAAGTAGAGAGGAAGGCAAGACTTACGGCCCTGTAATTGGAAGCTGTTGGTGGTCCCGCGGTGGTCTATGTCGTGCATCAAGCTCGCTACCAGATACATTAGCGCCTGGAGATCTCTGTCAAACAAAACTTGCATTGATAATTTCAGAAACAGCATTTTTCACAGTGAATTTTCAGTGAGAGACTCCAAAAATACGTGTTCATTCAAATATAAGTACAACAGGCCACTTATCTCTACAAAATGTAGATTATTCTTTTCGCTAGACTACGTGTAGACTTCAACCTATTTATACATTTTGTCTGGCATGGATCATCGCCTTTGTACTTCCTGGTTCTAAAAATGCTGGTAATCCTAGTGCGAGAGTATTTAGGTAGGCCATATGATGTTTCCGCCAAAAAGTTCTCACTGTCAGTCACCAGAGCATCCGACCCCTCTCAGTCATCAGACATTTTCAGAAACAAAACTCTGTTATAGAAAGTTAACATTTATAGAGACCGTACAAACGAAGAATCGTAAGAAAGAGGCGGTATGTCTAAGTTTGGCTACCACCACGCTCTTCATAGCGGCAGTTTTGAAAGAACTTAATCGTGGTGTGAACCTCCGCTTCTAGATCTCCGATAGGAGCGGAAAATTCCAAGAAAATAACATTTATTTTTATAGTAACTAACGTCAAGTATCCCCCGCACACCAGCTTATAGTTTATCATGGCAGCATACGCCCACTGCGCGACGTTGAACGCGTGATGCCAGCTGTGGTAAGGCACGTCGCGGTATCCCTTCTTTACGTATAGGATGAAGCACGCTAGCTTTTGACTTCTGATTTGGAACCTGGAGATATTGAAATGTCATTGGGTATTTAATTTCCTATTTACAAAACAAATATCTGGGAAAATTTCTCCTTAATAGTCTTTTCAATGTTTTCCGACGTGCCACCTTATGACAGCTCTTTCTCCGCATCCAGCTCATCACACCGAGCTGAAACTGAGCGGGCCTCGAAAGAAAAGCCTGTAAGAGAGAGAGTGCTGAACGTATACCTAGAGCTCTTAGTGAATTTGTCATCTTTGACTTTCCTCATTCACTGACAGTTTCTCGGTAGGACTTCTACCCTAGTTAGACCTAGTTCCACCACACACTAAAAATTTCTGCATTGAGCTTGTTTCTTGTCTAAGCTTGATTTACCCCCAACGGTTATTTGTTATTTTTCTTGCTCTCATCTTTTTATGTTAATATTGTTTGGATAGCCCAAGAGATAGTCTATATCAAAAAAATATCGTAAATGGTCATGCCTAGGTTAATTCTTACATAAAAAAATATTATGATATGTCACGTTTCTCTTACTTCTTATCAAACCCAAGATCGGAAAACATCTTCATGACATAACAAGGCAGTTCGCGTAGCGGCAGAGCGCGGGGATTGAAATGCAGACTCGTCACGTGCGGATGGTTGTGGAAGCCAGTACATTCTAGCATGCGCGTCACTTCTATGTCGGATACCTGCGATGACATTGGCATTGAAATCACTGTGATGGGGAAAGTTTCATGAATATTCTAACAATGTTAGTTTAGGTTTCCATTAAACCGTTCAAGTCGGACCTCGCGCATTTGCATTGTATTGCAGTGTTCCGTAATGTTTTCCAATTTGAAGTATTTTGTTATTATTTGGGTCAATGAAATAAAAAAAAATGTTGAATGGTACCTAGTATAGCCTCTGAAAGCCTGTGTTAGACGGAAAGACAGCAAAGACCAACAATTAAGCGACAGCAATATAAATAGCGATTCCGACCGGACCATTACGTACTACGTAAGACCTTTGGGTACGAAAATCAAAAATCCTGGATTCCGCAGGCTTTACAACATTGGAACTCTTCAAGCATATAATAATCACTGATCCTATAAAAAAGGTCAGATATTCCGCACGGAACACGGGATTGAGGCGCACGAAGCGGATACCACTACACAAAGCGGATACTACATCGAGTCAGTACGCAACGAAGCGCTGGCTGAGTAAGTACTGCGTGACGTGAATACACGCGTGAATTTTAGTTCCAAAAATATGCCGTATTGCGTGTTCAAACATTGTTAAAACTGCTCCCAGAAACCGAGATGAAAAGATAGGATATCGTTTCACAAATAAGTTCAAATATACTGATTTATACTTTGATTTTATTTTTCCGTATAGTATGTTTAGAATAGAAACACAAAACCTCAACGAGAATCTGTTAGTGTGGCTAGCCTACATTGAAATTAATTTACCTAGAAGTAAGGGTAACACTGTAAGTTAAATAGATGTGTGGTCCATAAAGGACTGACACTAGAGCTGGTCCCTTTCCAACTCCAGTGTCAGTTTTATTTAAAAAAAATAATAGTATTTTGGTAATTTTCATTCATGTAAGATTGTTTATAATAACTAATTATGTTTGTTACCACCTGACCAATTTAAATGCGATTTGGTTAGGATTCTGGGCGGCATTGCATCTGTTATGAGCAGGCGTGGCGCTTCCCATCAGGCGAGTGACCTGCTCGTCTCGTTACTTAGTAGTATAAAAAATACTTAATACGAAAACAAAATAAATCTGCCTTACTCTGAAATTTTAACTTCATTGGTCGTGATGAGTCAGTGAGTGAGATTTTATTTAGTACATTATAGGTATAGCTAAAAGATAGATTAATCAGTCATTGTCATAATGGTGACAAATATTTAGCTAATTATATGTCTATTAAATAAATACATACATTACTGTATCCATTTACAATTATATTAATAGTATATACCTACCGTTCACTAAAGAATCAGTGGGAATTTTTTTCTTACGCTAGCAACATTACACTCACACTGACGCATGTGTTTCTACAGTGTTAAAGACTGTTATCTATGTGTATCACGCACACATAGTTAGGTACCGGCCTTCACAGTGTTGTTCCCGAAAAGTGTATCTGACTTTTTTTATAGGATCAGTGATAATAATGTAAAATTTAAAGACACCCTGTCATGAGTTTACCTTCATATGATACATAACCAGCTCATTAGCCAACGCATTCCTTATATGCGCCTCCTGGATCTTTTGGTACACCACTGAGTGCATGATGCAGACGCCGCAGTAGATGCTGAAGGCGAGGGCCATCTCCTCGTCCATGCCATCGAAGTAAGGGTCGCCGATCTTATTGATCAGCTGCCCTACGCCGAGGATGCCAGTCTGTTCGCGGATCGGGAAGCACAGGAGGGTTCTAGAAAAAAACGTCCCCGATTCTTGCCTACTCCTCAGAGTACTGGTTATTTTTCCACGGTCTTACTGTAACTTTGACGTTCGTTAGTGCGCCTGTGATGCCTAATTTAAATACTGCCGACTGAATTTTTACCATATCCTGTTTACTTATTATAAAATACTGACATAATTAAGTAGGTAATCAATTCAAAATGTATGGCTTTGATAATATGAAGGCGTTAATAGAGATGATTAAATATACTGAATGATTTACTTGGACTCCACGCCAGGGTATCCATCAACGTTCGGATCGTAAGCCTTATTGTCCTTCACATTTTTGGAGTTTACTATTGTGCCCGTCTTAATCACTTGTCCAGCTATACCAATGTCCAGTGGGAATCGACGCTCTGGGCCATCTTTGTCACCCTAAAAATATCATTTGTTTCATTTAGCTGAAAGTTAGTCGACGTAACGGACTTATCCCATACCTCACAGGAATCCTCTCCATCCAAATGTTGCCTGGAAGAGATCGCTCTTAGTGATAAGCCCGCCCATTGTAACACTTTCTTTAGGTTTTGTTTTTGTATAATTTCTTTAATTTAATGTTTGCAATAAAGCGTTTATCTTTCTATCTAACAGCAGCAGATAGTCGATAGCAGAACTCAACAAAAAAGCCGAATAATATTGATACAAAATAGAAAAATACTGGAGGCAAAGATAGTTCCGTAAAACTTTGCTCCGCAAGTAGGTACCTAATCGAACTCAGAAAAAAACAGCAAGGGTACATTGTCTGTAGCTTTGGGGCAAAATTCTTAGATAACCTGTAGACATGAAGAGTCCACCAGTTCCATGTGTTCAACATCGACCAACTTGACGGTGCAGTACTCGGCGCGCGTCAACATCTTCGCCTGCTCCATGGCTATTTGGAGCAAAGTTTCTAGAGACGCAACCTAGAAATGTAAGAAAAAAAAAAAAGAAAAACCATTTATTCGGCACACAAAAATGACAAACAAAACATAAGGACTTTTTGGCGGGAAGTGAAAAGTGATACAGTTCGATTTTGTTTTATTTTCCAAAACGAGTGTTATTTTGAGTGATCATGTGTAATATCGGTGGTATATTAACCATTGTGTGTAGGCAAATGAAACAAAATAGAGGAAAACATTGCTTTTCAAGTTCTCCCAAAAAGTCCATGGAAAGCTTGAATAAAGTTCCACCACTTTATTGAAGCACTACGAATGACATTGATTTTGACTACAATACGAAAGAAAGCATTGTAATGTTTTCAAACTATGAAATAAAAACTACGTAAGGCAAGGCGGTATGGTCCTAGAGACGTATGCCCAAACGGGTAGGAAATTTAAAAAAAAAATACCTAATTAAAAAAAGGTATGTATCGAATGGGCTCAGCAGCAGCACTTGAATGTCAACAGCCTTTTGATTCCAGCTATGAATAATGTTTCCATTATCACAATGTAATCACCCAGTGCCAAGCATAGGATTCGTATTATTCCTGAAGGGACAGAAGCATCAATCCGCAAAGAAATTTAAGCAAATAGCGACTCTTGCTATGACGCAATAAAATTCAATTCAGCTCGCTGCATACCTTTCAGTCATATCAACCTTCAGAGCGTCTCTCTTTCTATCGCATAGATCTTATCTCTTCTGACGCGGCACGTGTAACGACGCGCAACCCGCCGTCGGTGTCCAGCTATGTACTTGTAGCTTCGTACCTACAGTACGGAGTGCGCTAGGCCTGCTATTACAACGTAATTGAGTGACGAGACGTGCAGGTCGTTCGCTTTATGGTAAGCAGCACCAGTTTACCAAAAGTAGAGTATCTAATATAAAACTATCCGCTAAAGACGATAAGACGCTATCCGCGTCGTTATTTCTGTTTCTCCGCTTCTTCTAAACCACGCAACGGATTTTGATACGGTCATTTACAGAGTTTTTTACGGAATGTTAGTATGTACAATACATTCTGTATAGTTGAGAAAATTCAATGTCTTTTATCAAGTCGTCAAAATATGTTGTCCGTCGGTGCGAAGCTGGGGCGGGTTGCTAGTAACGATATAAGAATAGATTTTAAAGGCAAAATTACTAACTTGAGTGAATAATCTTCGAGCAACACGCAAGAGCTGTTGACATTTCTGTTTCAAGGTACATTCGTACTCAAACAAAACGGAGTTCTTTAGAGTGGGCCACGCAAACCTGAAACAGTAAGTGAGGAACCCTGTCTCATCAATTAAGATGCGGTGAAAATATCCATTACCTTAGCTACATATTCTTGTTTAGCGTATCTGAGGCTTCTAGAAGATTAAGATTCGCCTTAGCTATCACCAAGATGGCACGTCTTGGAATCGTGGGACTTGGATGAGTCCAGTTGACGGTCATATACCTACCCTACTCTTCCTAGTACCTTCTCAATATAATAGTTCTTCTCAAGTATCTTCCTTGTTTAATGTAATAAGATAATGAGACGGGTAAGATGTTGTATACTTGTAGGGAAACCTAAGTATTACCACAGAATACTAATGGACAGAAGCACCACTCCGCAAAGAAATTTAAACAAATAGCGACTCTTGCTATGACGCAATAAAATTCAATTCAGCTCGCGTAGCGCTGCATACGTACCAGGCATATTAACCTACAGAGCGCCTCTCTTTCTATCGCATAGCTCTTATCTCTTCTGACGCGGCACGTGTAACGACGCCGTCGGTGTCCAGCTATGTACTTGTAGCTTCGTACCTACAGTACGGAGTGCGCTAGTACTACATAATACAGATACGACACCAATATACCAAAACCATATACCAAAAAGATATACCAAAAAGACATAAGCAATAATTAACTGAGAGACATACAAAAAGCATTCATGCATGAGTATAGCGACATGCTCCTCCAAGATCTTGGGCGAAATGGCGCAGACGATCACCGAAAACGGTTTGTCTGCTATAGGAAATAGCACCATTTTCTTCTTACCGACTTCTTTCTTTTCTAGAAACTGCAACAGAATTCAATAAGATTGCTAAATTTTAATGTCGGCTGCAGAATCTCGCCCCAGTGCTCTTGCCATTTTCTCGAGCCTCTCGGACGAGAGGTTCATGCCTGAAAGAGTCCGTGCATTGTACATACACTCTCATCCTCGGCTTGTCTTGGTCTGGTTCGACGAACTAGACCAGACTAGAACTAGTTTAGAGTGTACAACTGTACAGCAGCCAAAACAATCCTCTTGCTTCTGAAGTTATTCTATTCTATTCTGAAGTTCACTATGACTCATTTACCCGTTTCGAAGACCAAAGTATCACCAGGTAGGTTCTACCTATACCTACTTGATATAACTTTCTAGTAAAATGGTCGACAGCTTTTATTTGAAGAGCCTTTTTAACCCTAAGGCCGAGTGCATCTGTTTTCAAGCCTCATTGTTTTTGGGCGTTCTTCTTCGATCACATTCGGTGCAGATGTTTTTTGCCAATAATCTTTTGACGTAGGTACCTACCTACTTACTTACTTTCATCATCAGCCTGTAGTCGTCCATTGCTGGATATTAGGCCTCTCCTAGTGAACGCCAGCGAGTCCGGTCTTCGGCTCTTCTCATCCAGATTCTTCCGGCCGCCTTTCGCAGGTCGTCGCTGCATCTAGCCGTCCGCCTACTTACCTGCCTCTTAAATTTAATACCTCTACTCTAGACTGTGCCCTACATACCAATAGCGCTCGATCAATATAATAAAGTGTAGACTTACTACATACTTAGCTAGGTATATATATAGTTACTCTGGTACTCACTGGTGTAACGATGGCCTGAAAATCGTTGGGAAAGTTGGTCACGTGATCCGTATGCTCAACTGTACTTTTAAGAGTATCGTTTAGTTTGCCAAGCATCTGCAAGAAATTTACTCTTCAAGGCACCTTTAGAACCTATATAAATATGAGTAGAGTTATAATCTGTATGACCTAAGACTGGTAATTAATTAGAATAACCAATCAGTTAAGAATCAAGAATTTAAATGAATGGTAACAAATAGGTAGATAAGTTATTAATAATAATTTATGGATGACACTCACGTTTATGTTGAAGTATTCCAACTATAGTTGCAACCGGTGGTCTTTCTCAAGGCGAGTGTGGAGCGCTCGAGAACGTGAGTGCGAGGCGCGACGCGTTGGTTGAAACTATAGTTGGACTACTCGAACATAAACGTGAGTGTCACCCGTAAATTATTATTAATAGATAATGTGTCCAAACCACGTTAATTTTCATAATAAGGTAGGTAAGTATAATCACATTTTCAGATTGTAATTGGGGGGTAGGCATCACCTACTACCTAGAGTCCTAGAGCTAAAATTAAATTAGTTACGTCTACTTACACTGAGCTTCACTTTCCTCGGCAAAGCGGTAGATCCTACCGCTTCAACATACGCCTCCATCCGTTCTCCATTTACGATTACTTGCAGAACTTGCTCCGCTTCGCACTCTTCCATCAACTGCAAAATGTAATAACCTTCATCATCAGCCCATTACGTCCCCACTGCTGGGACTCGGGCCTTCCCTCGTAGAGAGAGCATGGGCCATAATCCACCGCGCTCGCCCAGTGCGGGTTGGTGGATGTCACAAGTCTTTTAATTATTGTGATAAATTCTTGGACATGCCGCCCGGTTTCCTCACGATGTTTTCCTTCGCCGTTTTTAGAGTGAGTGCTAAATCCGTACATAACTTAAAAAAGTCGGAGGTGCGGGATTCGGGAGATAACCAGGTCGTTCAACTGATGGTAACACGTCTGCTCATAACACTTGCAGCACCACCCAGAACTTTGTTTTTCTAAATCTTACGCACAGCAGTGCACTGCGCTCATACCCTTATTACTGCACTGCACTGCGCTTTCGTCCTGAAAATGATAGCTCTGTCACATAACGCTCAGTAATTTTACTGGTAACAATGCCCTTCAGACTCAGATCGGAACACAGTATAACTGTTTGGCGGCAGAATAACTGGCAAAGCGGTGGTAACAACGTACCAACCCAGACGGCCTCCCTCATATGAGAAACCTACCACCCATCGAGAAACCATCGAGAAACCACCGAGAAACATCAAACAAAATCGTAATCAATAAATAAATCTGTCTTACATAAGAATTGATTTTTATTTGGAGCTGAGCGCTAGTATCGTCAGTGAGACTCATCACCAAATCTAATATTTTTCCTGGGTCACTGTTTTGTATGCTCTTTCGCCTGAACTTCTTTTGTAAAGCCATATTTAGACGATTATCTCTGTTCTTGTGGTAGATATCTACTTATATTTTATATTTATTGTAAAAATCAAGGGAAAGCTTCATTTGAAAAATACCGCTCATTGGTATTATGGTATTATTTTTCTATGCTATGCACATAGAGAAAAAAGACACTACGTGTACAACACAGATTATAGATGTCAAATGCGTGCTTTTTATAATGTCAATGTCAAGATTGTCAAGTCAAACTCAATTCTCAAATGATGTGATTGGTACTGTCAAAACAGCTGATTTGTGGAATGATGAATGAAAATTTATTATTTTAGTGATTTTCTGATGTTTTGATTGCGGATAGAAAATAAGAATACGCTAAAACAATGGCAGAAATACAGGTGCTTATCGAAATGGGCTTCTCCAAGGATCGCGCGTGAGTACTATTTTTCGTTTGAGATCGATTGGATTTAGAAAGTGTAGGTTATGATGATGATTCCGGCTTGTTTTATAGGGAGAAGGCTTTAGCTGTTACTAATTACAAAGGCGTCGAGCCCGCTATGGAGTGGCTGTTAGCGCACGCGGATGAACTCGGTCCGTCGACGGGGGGCGGACAGACGCTCGGCGGGGCGTCGAGTAGCGCCGCGGCCGCAGCGCCGCCGTCGACTGTCGACACGCCGACGCAGGTCCAGCCATCCGACGGGGCCGAGCCTGAGCCTGAAGCGAAGTCTCTCCAATGCGACGAATGCGGAAAACTCTTCAAAAACCAAGAGGAAGTGGAGTTTCACGCGGCGAAGACCAATCACAGCAGCTTCTCGGAGTCTACTGAAGAAAAAAAGCCGTTGACTGAAGAAGAAAAGAAAGCTCAACTAGCCCTGCTTGAGGAACGTCTCAAGTTGAAGAGGAAGGAGAGAGAGGAAAGGGAAAAGGTAAGTGAGGCTCACTCACTCAAATGGTGAGAATAATGCATCGCATTATCTTGTCAAGTTACGATATTCAGCTCACATTGTACGTAGATTATGTTACATTGTGCCATATTGTTCGACAACCTATTCAACTTGGCAAGTACACTTCACACGAGTAAAATATTGTTATTCTAACTTGTTGCCATGCATGTAGTTATAAATCCCTCGTTTGATACCAAGTTGGGTGCTCAGATATGTTAAGACTTAATGTATATTAATGGACAATTTCCTTACACTTCACTGTGTCATACAAAGTTAAATATTTACAGGCTGAAGCATTAGAGAGAGAGCGAATCCGTATCAAGTCTGGCAAAGACCTCCAAGATGCCAAGCTAAGGCTACAAGAGCAGGAAATGCAGAAACTGGTGGAGCAAAGAAGACGGGAGAAGATCGAGGACCAAAAGGCACGAGATAGGGTCCGAGCACAGATTGAATCTGATAAGCAAGCGAGAAAGTAAGTTTCCTCAAACTTTATTATACGAACTATTTTATTTTAGTATGGATTAAGTACTACTATTTTATGGTTAGTTTAATGGTATAAAAAAGAGTAATGTTCTAACCTCTAAATATATTTTTATTTATGAATGTAACACATGTCTTGTTTAGAAATACTAAGATTAATTTAGTATTTCTAAACAAGACATGTGTTGCATTTAGTATTTGAAATGGTATGTACATGACCATAATTGGCCGAAAATCAGTGATTTTAGTGCCCCATTAGTGAACAGTTTCAACAATATAACAAGTTCCAAGATATGCCATGTTTTTTTTGTTTTTTTTTATCTTTTGCTATCCCACTGCTGGTCAAAGGTCTCCCCCAAGTCTTTCCAGCCGTCTCTATCCTGCGTCACCTCACACCATGTTCAATAACATAAAAAGTACTGTGTACCACTGCATTGCGCTCATCAACCCGAGACAGCAGGGCAATCATGTATATGTTTATTTCAATTAATTTCAATAAGAAACTAGTTACGATCATGGTTTTGCGATCATGTAACCCGTTTGTTGCAATCAAACGTCAATGAAAGCTCAATTGAAATTAAAATAAGTTTTGACAAACAAAGTTTATATCGATATATAAACCATAGACAAGAGCCATATTACACAGTAAAATTGAATAGATTGGGCGTATAATAACGATTCATAGCACAATCTCGTTTTGTAAATTTGTTGCGTAATCGATAGGAGCACATTGAAATCGAGACATAAAAAGTTACACGATCACATTATCGATTAAAATAAATTTCTCTTGCACGTTAGTCCGCAACATGCGATGTTCGCAACAGACTTACGTGATCGCCCTGCAGATATTAAGTCTCATGTGCCCAGTAATTCACTTGCTAAAATGCCCTTTAAACTGGAACACAGTAATGTTTGCGCACTACTGCTTGGTGGCAGAATAACTGGCAAAGCCATTAGGAGATTGTAGTCACTTTCTCCAGCAATGGAACAGTAGAGTTTTAACAATATTGTCTATTTTTAACCCCAACGCTTAAGGAGGGTTATAAGTTTGACCAATGTGTCTGACAGTCTGTGTGTCTGTGGAACCGTAGCTCTTAAACGGGTGAACCGATTTAGATGCGGTTTTTTTGCTTGAAAGCAGGTTTTCTAGCAGTGGTTCTTAGACATGTTATATCAAAATGTGTCAAGGTTTTTTTTTAATTTTAAAAGTATTTTTTGTTAATTTCAGACTAGCAGCAATGGGCAAGTCGGCCCCGGCCGAGCCGGCTCCCGCGCCCGTGGCGGCGCCGCCGCCCGCCGCCGCGCCCTCCGCGCCCAAGGTGTCGTACGATCAGGCGCGGATACAGATCCGGCTGCCCGATGGGAACTCACTGTCACATACGTTCTCCGCTAAGGAGCAGTTGGCGGCTGTCAGGTATTTTTTTTTATGTATTTGAAATGACGAGATGAGCTATTCGTTTGCCTGATGGTAAGCAATACGCCAGCCCATAACAATAACAGCACCACCCAGAACATTGTTTTGCAAAATCCTGCGCGGCGCTGCACTGCGCTCATCACCCCGAGACATCAGATATTAAATCTCGTATGCCCAGTAATTTCGCTGGCTACAATGCCCTTCAAACCGGAACACAGTAATACTCGCGCCCTACTGCTTGGCGGCTGAACGGCGAATTAAGCTGGTTGGCTGCTGCGACATATATATATTTTTTATTTTATTTATTAGGTTAATATTATGATGATATTGAAAAGGAGCCATCCCTTTCCAGACTGTACCTGCAGCTTCACGCGCAGGAGTACGCGGGTCAGGACAACTTCAAGCTGATGACCACATTCCCCAAGAAGATCTTCACCACTGAAGACTACGATCAACCACTGGACGCGCTAGGTGAGGGTTTTGGCTTTATACTAGATGGACAAACTTTTTTAGATATGCAAAATATTTTGCCGCAGCCACCCCGCAGCCGAGGTTTGAACCTGGAACTTTCTCCTTCAGTAACGGGAAACGCTCTAAAAGTCTAAACCAACTAAGCTACCACGGCATGTACATATCATTTCTTTAAAGTCAAAATCTCTTTAATCATTTTGGCATCACAGACGCACTTATAAACGTCAATTAGGTATTACAATGACTCTACCACCGTATCGGAAAAAGAACCACTACTCAGAAGATACGGCTAGAACAGTTTCTTGCATTTTTAGGGGCACTTTTTTTAGAGTTTTTTTAAATTTTTTTGGGTTTCTACCATGTTATGTTTCTCATGTACCAGTTGGCTACTTTGCAGAAGTGGAATGTTCCAAGCATCTTTGTCTTCTATGTAATTACGAACAGTATAGTATGCTTTTCTCATTAGAACATTCTTAACGCATTTTAATTTGAATTTACTTTCTGTGAGCTCCGTTATACATTTTGGAAGTTTATTATAGAAACGTACGGAGTTGCCCATAAAGGACTTATTCGTTTTAGTCAGTCTATACCTAGGTACAACAATCCTATCCTTATTTCTAGTATTTGTTACTGCCGTGACATAGCACTTACCGTCTATTGACGAATGACGGGTAAACTTTTTTGTAATTAAGCAACGAGACGAGCTAGTCATTCACTCTAGTCGAGCTAGTCACTCCGAGACATCAGAATCGGAATTGAAATTCATTTATTTGTGTGAAATATGGTGTTACAAATTGGACAGGTCAAATGAATATATAAATCGTATCACATATTTAGTCAGATACATAACTGACATGCAAAATTTACATAACACAAGGTCATAAGCAATTCATTTATACAAGATGTCAGGTAATTTAGAAAAAATGATATTAATAATAGGGGATCGGACAACTTTTCAGAAAGTGTTTTAAATTAACTACGATAAATATATATAGACATGAAAAATACTATTTTAATTAAATAACGATCTAAAAGTACCTAAAACTATGTTTGAATATTATGTTTCAAATATTGCCGCGCAAAAGGTCACCTCAAAACTTGTGATGTCATATGAAGGTAGAAAACGACAAACTCATCGAAATAAAAATTGCAAAGAGATTCTAATACGTTTTGTGAAGTTTGGGGACTATATTGTAGTAATGGAACGAAAAAATTAGCAAAAATACATTTTATGCAAAGCAAAAACGTAAAATAAACACAAGCTTGACTCACGGCATTTGCCGACAAATGACGTCATGCGCTGCGATTGTTGTTTCGTTTGAGATGAAGAACAGATTAAAAATGTCAGAATTATTTATTGATTTAAAAATATAAATCATTATTATTTCACAAAAATATTGATTGACTGATCTTTCTGGTTCGACGAACATTCGTTCTAACTACATTTTAGATTTTTTCTCGATTACTGTCCGATCCCCTATTAAAATAACACATTTTGTCTAATTAGAATATAAGTAAAGTCAAAATAATAATAATAATGTTAACTTGTCCATTGCTTATTTAATAATTCAGGTACATTATAGAAATTTTTCATAGAATAGTTTATTTCTGAATTTATGTTAGCTCCAGTAGTTTTGCAGGGTACAATTATTTTTATTCACAATTTAAAATTATTATTTAATACATGCATTAAAAGTTATAAAGCATGGCATTCTAAACCACTAAAGTTTGTGTTTTCCCCGTCTGGGACAAATCGCCACTTGAGATGTCTCGGATAAATCCAGCCTGGAGTAGTATTTGGCAACCTATAAAATATGTGCAAATTATTGATTACTAACAATTTCAATAAAGTTCCTTTTTAACCGACTTCAAAAAAAAGTTCTCGTTTTTTTATGTCTGTTACTTCAGAACATCGTAACTTATAAACATATTTAGGAAATTCAGTTCAGTATCAAGGTGGTCCTTTTACATTTCATCGATATTCCACCTTGGGACTTCGAAGACACATTAGAAATGAAGTCGGTTTAATTAAATATATATTAAAAAAATGCAATTGAATTGAGAATCTCCTCCATTTTGAAGTCGGTTAATAAAGTACCTTTTCTCTTGGCAGGTCTAGTGCCGTCAGCCGTGATCATAGTGTCGAAGGGGCAGTAGGTAAGCTTGTCTGATTCTGAAGTAACGCAAAGTGGTGGAATTCGTGAACTGATCATATTTTGTACTGTGCCGTGGGCGGCATCTGGAGATCTGGAAGCAATAAACTTCGTGTCACAAGCTGTTGTTTTATTGTTTTACTAGCTTTTGCCGCGACTTCGTCCGCGTGAACGACAGAGGAATCCCATATATTTTCCAAAAATAGTTTTTTTTTTTAAATAACTGGATGACGAGACGAGCTGGTCGTTTGCCTGATGGTAAGCCCATAACAATGACAGCACCACCCAGAACTTTGTTTTGCAAAATCCTGCGCGGCGCTGCACTGCGCTCGTCAGCCTGAGACAATTAGCTGTCGAGTCTCATAATGCCCAGTAATTTCGCTGGCTACAATGCCCTAGATATTATTAGATATATAAAAGATAATATAAAATGGCGGACAGTAGACTTGCCCTTTACTTGAACATGTCCTTGATATTCTTAGAATTTATTTACTTATTTTATTTATATATTTATCATCAAAATACTATATTAGTACATTGTGGTACTAGTGTGTAATGTTGGGGATTACCGCTGAGGCGCCATTGAGACCCGAGCCGTTAGGAAAGGGTCTTAAGAGAGCCGAGGACGGTAATCATCAATACACACGTGTATCATACGACGTTTTTCAACACACTTGTGAATAAAATAACAATAAAAACTCATTTTCAACAGTGAAAGCGAGTTGTGAAAAATGATTCGCTATGGCGGGAAAAATTAATCAGTTTTCCTATGCGCGCGCATTGCGATCAGCCACAGACTAAAGGGATGAGGTATTTTTTTAAGTTCCACGCATAGGGTTTGCGCCTATTCTGCCACGTACAAAATGGGGAATTTAAAGTTTTCTTTTATTACAGAGAAAACAATATTTATATTTTAGTGAAAGTTTTATTTATTAAACACGTACGAGTTAAAATTATCTATTTAAATAAGAAGTTGCATGAAATGAGCAAGCAATAGGAACATTAATTTATTTGTTCTATTAAACACAATCTTTTTTTGAATAAAAACTTTTTTATGAACAAAGCCAATCAAATTAAAAAAAAACTATAACTCACTAGCAAAGATTTAATATAGTAAAATTTTTCTTTGCTCACTAGTGAGTTATAGCAATGAAAAAGTCACAGTTTGATTATGGGTGTCATTCTGTGCCTAATTGCGGTGACCATAGAGCCACTTTATGAGCAATTGTGTTAAAAATAATATTACAGCTTTTATGACTAATTCGTTATATCATTTATTGAAATAAACTTAACATCACAGAACAAAAAAAAATAACAAACATATCAATTGGAAATTTGAATAAATGTAAAACCTTCAACATTCTACTTAATATTAATGCCTATCACTTATTATTATTAGTGCTTCGCAATACCTACTTTAGCCTAATTCTTTAGACTCATTTCTTAACCTACGATGTATACGATTTTTCTATCCATATCGCAATTAGTCATTACCGATATGCCTTCAACGTCATACCGCTTTAAGTGTCTATACGGTCCCTTGCGCACACAATCTGTCAATTCTAAGTTCCTGTTGAAGCAAATTCGAATATCCGTCACCATTTGCTGGTCGTTCAAATTAATACATTTAACTTCTGGTTTTACTTTGAGCTTAGCCATAATCGCTGTGAAAAATTCTTCTACGTGGTACTCTCTATCGGCCGATGGAAGTATACCGGATTCGCTCAGAACGTCTGACATGGAGTACGTCTTCATCCAGTTCAGTCCTTGGGTGAAATATTTCTGCTGCGTGTTTAGAGGTTCTAAAATTGTGGCGCAGGTACCGTGCTTTTGCCATTCGTGTGACCAGAAGTCGTAGCGAGTGTCTTCTGTAATAATAAGAAACAAAAAACTACTATAAGCACAGAATACTAAGGGACAGAAGCATCACTCGGCAAATAAATTTAAACAAATAGCGACTCTTGCTATGACGCAATAAAATTCAATTCAGCTCGCGTAGCGCTGCATACCTACCAGTCATATTAACCTACAGAGCGCTTCTCTTTCTATCGCATAGCTATTATCTCTTCTGACGCGGCACGTGTAACGACGCGCGACCCGCCGTCTGTGTCCGGCTATGTACCTACTTGTAGCTTCGTACCTACAGTGCGGAGTGCGCTAGGCCTGCTATAAGCTAAAATTATTTCAGTACAAGAAAACGGGTGTGTCATAATCCCTAGTATGCCTACCGACTGCTCCACTTTGATAGTGGGGATTAATATAAATAAAGCTCAACAATAAGATACATAGAGCCTGGCCTTTTACTAGGATCCTCTGTATAGGGAACCAACAACTTAGAGTACCATGATCCCACAAGAACAGAAACGAAAAATACCTAATAATACAATACAATAATGCTTTATTGAATACCAAACGCACAGGAAAAACATTAGTTAACAAAGTCAATAAATAGTGGGTACAATGGGCGGCCTTATCGCTATGCGCAATTTCTTACAGGCAACCTTTGGATGGACTGGAATTATGAAAGAAATATTGCGGTCAGTGTGGTGTACATTATAAAACTCCAACTATATGTAAATATGATATACTATTAAAAATAAAACAAATATAATTATAATATAAATACTACATAATAAAAGAGTAGGTAAATAGTAATTGCGAAAAAATAAAGTTACCCCTAAAACTTTACAAATTAGATCCTTTTTAGAGGTACCTATGTCAATTTCGAATGAAAGTGGACATTATTTTAACAATTATTATTTATGAAAATTACCCGTTTCAAAAGCGCTTTTCCAAAATCTATCCATTTCTGGCAGAATAGGTGTGATCTCCTTCAAATCCAGTGGCCAGGAGTCATTACAGTTGGTGCTGACTCCATCCACCTCATACTCCGCCCAGATCCCGTGCACCATCCAGGAGGGGGGGCTGGTAATGGAGCAGGCACCCTCGTGTTCTTGGAGCCAGTCCAGGCACCAGCTCGGGGGCCAACCTTGGGCCAGTATGAGGAGATCCCAGGGACTGTCAACGGTTGTGTTCTGGGATTGAGTTGGTTGAAGGACTAGACTGCTGTAAAAATAATTTCAATGTATTAGTAAAATGTGTTAAAATAATCAGGAAATCCCTTGCCTTGAGTTTTGCTGAAAACCAGCGTCTGTTGTCAAATAACGAGACTTGACATTTGAGCTGAGCCAAAACCCCTTTTGACACCACATAACACTTTTGTTCTCATATAAGTTATCTCTGCTGTATACTGTTTATATTTAAAGCTATTGCATAGCTTCTATCGCGGGCCTTGAGCGTGGAGACCGAATCTAGAAATTCCGTAACGAAAATAACCTAACACCCCCCACTCCGAATGCTATGCAAAAGCTTTACCGCGGCAGTCTCCGAGTGCCACACGTCTTTTTTTTTTCTTTTTGTATTTTTGTTTTCTTTATTTTGTTAGTTTTATGATTTTGTGGTCGTCAAATAAATGTCGCGCGTTTAGCAGATATTTAATTCCAAGGCGTTAACGTCATATCAAAAGTCAAAATGGGCGTGACGTTGCGGAAATTCTTCTTAGGAATATGAATTATTTAGAAATATTTTGTGTAATTCCGCTGAATATTGTATTAGGTAGCTAACAGCCCGCAGTTGGCCATTTAACCCTCCTCATACGACACCTGTTTTGCTATCTACCTGGGTAGGTTAGGTACTTAGGCACTGGTATGTTATTAGGTAATATTACGATATTTGGGCTGACTTACCATAAACAAAGAATTAAAACAACATTTTTCTCATTAAACATTATCTTCATCTTCACTCAATCCGGCGACAAAATTAAAATATTATAACACCCAATATTTAACACACTCGACACAATCATAACGTTAGTGTTAGCCGTTTACCGCCGTTCACAATAGTTTCCAAACGTTAATAGACAATTGAATTAAACACGTTTCTCACAGATATTATTAGACAATAATTATTATAAATTATTAATTAATAGCACCAGAACCAGAATCAGGTTATGCGGTGTTTTGGTTATGAAAATAAAATTAGCTATTAAAATATTTAAGTTTTTGTGCTCAACTTTAGATAACAACTGACTGCTATGTATGACGCAGTATTTGCTAGGAAGCAGTATATTTAAATACGTCAGGGTCATTAGATTAGTTCCACTTCATTGAATGTTCAGTCGTAACTAAACCACAGACTCAATTAAAATGTTGTAAATCTATAAGTTTGTTACTTTGATTGACTACACCTTCAACATTTGTCAGAAACAGAATAATTTATTGATTAACTGAATAATAATAAATAGATAGATAAACACTTTACTGTTAGAAACCTTAAAAATAGGTACATGAAAAACATTTCATAGTAATCATGCATAACAATAGGCGAACTTATCGCTCAAAGCGATCTCTTCTAGACCACCTTGGAACAGAAAGGACTAAAAATATATTATTTTTTAATTGTATGTGCTAGGGCGTCCTATTTTTTTTAATACACAGGGCTGTCTTATTACTTTGAATGTTGCATTTAAAAAGTATGTTAATATCCTGTGCGAACAGGAAAATTGCAAGTAATTTGTATATTTTCGATGTTATCGACAATTGAAAGATTGTAATAGTTCAGCTGCTTATGTCGCTGACTGTACTAACTTTCGGAATTAGATTAAAAATGCCGCGGGGAAACGGCTGATCCAATTTGTACAGACGCGCATTTATTTATTTACTAGCGACCCGCCCCGGCTTCCCACGGTTATTATACATATAAACTTTCCTCTTCAATCACTCTATCTATTAAAAAAACCGCATCAAAATCCGTTGCGCAGTTTTAAAGATTTAAGCATACATAGGGATATAGGGACAGAGAAAGCGACTTTGTTTTATATTATGTAGTGATACAGACTGTCCTTGATTAATTTATAAGTTACCACAAAAAATGCTGGAAAACACAGGAAACTTGCAGACGAAGCAGGCAGCGCCAACGGGAGAAATATAGTACATAGGTAGGTGTGCCTCTAAACATAGTAAGTACCTTCGTAAGTAATTTGTTAGCAGTTTTTACCTACATTGAATTTTGCGCTTGACAAAACCTACTGTGACAAAATCCATAACAGGTAATTAGTTAAGTTACTTCATCGCAATTAAGTATATACGTATTGGACCGATAACCGATCTGACAAGCACTAGTTAAATTTACATTAGGTAGAATAAATTTACGGAGTATGAGTATTTATATGTATTCATTAATACATCGGAGCGAGTGCGACTCAGTGGGAGAGCACGTGCGACTTTCAATCCGACGCATCCGAGTTCGAATCCTACTGGCCCCGTACCACTGACTTTCTTAAGTTATGAGCGGATTTAACACTCGCTCTAAAAACGGTGAAGGAAGACATCGTGAGGAAACCGGCACTACCAAGGATTTATTAGAATAATTCATGGACAAGTGACATCCACCAGCCCGCACTGGGCCTGCGTGGTGGATTATGGCCCATACTCTCTCTACCAGAGAAGGCCTGAGTCCCAGCAGTGGGAAAGTAATGGGCTGATGATGATGAATACATTTATAATGGCCGCCGCTAGAAGCTTTTTTTTATGTAACTGGGTGACGAGACGAGCTGGTCGTTTGCCTGATGGTAAGCAACACGCCAGCCCATAACAATAACAGTACCACCCAGAACTTTGATTTGCAAAATCCCGTGAGGCACCGTCACTTTGAGACAATGCCCAGAAATTTCGCTAGCTACAATGCCCTTCCAACCGGAACAATGCTTGTGCACTACTGCTTGGCGGCTGAATAACTGGCAAAGCGGTGGTACCCACCCAGAAGGCCTCTCGCATACGAGAAACCTATCAGTAAACCACCACCACCACTATCACCAGCTTATATCGTAGTTACTATTCTTTGCTTATATACCTACACAAATCATCATCATCTAGGTTTCCACTTCGAACATTGGCCTGCTCCAAGTTCTAGAGAGTTGGTAGATATAACTACTACGCGACTGCACAGAAGAAATTG
This sequence comes from Petrophora chlorosata, assembly GCA_951640565.1. Classification (NCBI taxonomy): domain Eukaryota; kingdom Metazoa; phylum Arthropoda; class Insecta; order Lepidoptera; family Geometridae; genus Petrophora; species Petrophora chlorosata. The sequence goes on from OX621197.1 coordinate 15,969,432, forward strand.
CTTATTGACCTGCGCAGAGTGCGCAGTCGAAGAACTTCTCACTCACTTTCTCGGAAGAGTTTGCGAAAAAAGGTCGCGGCCTTTTTTACGATTACCGTCTGTGTAGACGCAAGACTAGCATGAGGTTTTTGGAATACCTATAGAATGTTTTAGTTTTAGTTAAGCCATTCAGATCAATCTCACAAGTAGGTATAGCTTCTCCCAGTAGTAAGTATGAACTGTGGTATGAATGAAAGTTGATGGGTTACTTTGCGAGAAACATTCCTGGTCACATGATCGATGATTCATGGTCGATTTCTTTAGCCCGACTCCCTTTTTAATCATAAGTACGGAAAAGATTTTATTTTCTCCAAAATTCACCCGATATTTTATGTACCTATGTGGAATTGAAGTCGGTTTTTACAAGCTTTTATTTAACTTGCAATGTATGTAACTATGTTTGTTCTGGAACCTTACAAGCTGAATCAGAACCACTTCCTCTTATCCTACGAAGTTGAAATTTTGTATATGTTTGTCAATATTATTCGGGCTAGGGCACAGAATAATAGATTGTTATGGGTAGGCGTGGCGCTTACCATCAAGCGAAAGGCTTGTTAGCCTCATCAAATTAATAAATAAAGAAATCACTCAGTTAAAATAAAAGAATAATAACAAAGGACGTCTAAAACCAATACCTACTTTAGTAAAAACTACAATATTATATTTAATTAGAGTTTAATTCATTCAGAATACACAGAGGTATAGATAATGTAAGGAAACAGGACAAGTAGGTGTTTTGTATTATGTTATTTACAAAAACCATTGAGGAATGACACATGACCTCAATGACAAAAACAAGCAATTTTCCGGCTGTTCCGGACACGAAACAAAAACGAGGAGCTTCTTTTCAAAACTTGACTATTCCACTTTCGATAGAACTTTTTTTTGTTTGGTAACATTCAAATTTTACTCCGCGATAATAAAATTGGGTCAAAACTTGATAAGAAAAAAAGATTAAAAGGCATAATTTCGTCAAAAATAGATTATTCCAATACAACAAGGCTGCATACCTTAAAAACTATTTTCTCAGATTGTGCAAAAACACAAAAAGTGGAATAGGCAAGTTTTGAAAAGAACCTCCTCAGACGCGCAAGCCTCAAAAAGATAGACTATTTCTACTCATCTATTGTACTGTTACCGTACTGGATCAAAATCTGTGAGATCCCACTGCATGAATTCTACTTCCATCTGTTATTCAATCAAAATGCATTTTTATGCATACAGAAACAAAAATACATACACAGAAGAAAAGTAATACAGAAAATTTAAAAGAAAAAGAGCACAATCGGCCGTTTTCCAAACAATCATATTAATAATAGAGGAATACGTTTCTGCTGGGTTGCCCTTGAAAAGGCCGCAAATACTTTTAGCTTAAGAGCAGGACTTAGCTAGGTACTGGCAGAAATGTATTCCTCCATTTATCAATCTATATAAAACACATTTTAATTAAACAACAGATGGACGTATAAATCATGCAGTGGGATCTCAGACTACAAATACCCAGTTCTAGGGCAGCAAACGTTAGAAAACACTTTTCCTGTCGTGTCTAGGACTTTGTTGACGCCATTCAAGGTGTTTTATCTGTAACCCTAGTCGTTAGGGTTGGAACTGAAACTGCATTTTTGAAGGCACTCCATTCCATTAACACCAACATTACTTGTTCAATCGTCAACAATTACAAATTAATCTCAATCAAAAATTTATTTTTATTACACACAGTACCCCGTACCAATGCCATGCCAATGCAATCCCTCAAGCGTCAATCGTGTTGAGCTCAGATTAAGGTGTAGATTTAATGCGGCAATGTCTTATGATGCCATACATTGTCCCTAGTGGCGTAACTACCGGAGGGCTAGACGGGACAGAGCCCCGGGGCCCCCAAACCCAGGGGGCCCCTCAGACTCTGACTACAAACTATAAATTGAACTAGTGAAAATTTCTCCCACATTCGGAATAAAAATAAACCAGAGTTCAAACGCGACGAATATGAAACAAATTATTTTAAATAGTTTAGTTGGGGCCCTAGTTTGTTTTTTGCCCCAGGGCCTTTGGTTACCTAACTACGCCACTGATTGTACCATTAACTTTAATTTATGGCCTGAATCAACCATAATTAGACCGTATCTTATTAGACGCAGTGAAGCTATACCTTAATTTGAGCTCAACACGCTTGAGGGACATTGAGAGGGGCAGAAACAGGTCAAACATCGAACCTACTTAATGCTAAAAACAATAGTTTTTGCTGTTTTCGGCAATTTATAATCTTGCAACTAAAGCATTTTTTTAAATATTGTCATATGAGCATAATTCAAAAAACATAATTACATATTAATTAAATACATCCAATATTATTATTAAATCTACTAAAAGCTTCTGTATTTATAACTTTTGACAAAGCTAACACTGATGTAACATTTTTAACTACTGTTTTGTTATCAAAAAATTAACTCTACATCATTTTTGTTAACAATGAATATAAAGTATATAGAAATGATAACTATAAAGTTTAAAGCCACCATGAATCTATAGGAAACAATTCAATAATAAATCAGTTGAATTTTATTTAATATTAAATCAGTTGAATTTTAGGTACAAAAAAGTATATAAGTATAAGTAACAAATGTGAAATTATGAAGATAAAATAAATAACTTTTTATTAAAGTTTGGAAACTATCGTGATTCGAAATATTCATTATAAATATAAACGGCTACACTCACGGACCTGCCCCCGTACCCATATGTCCCTCAAGCGCCAATTGTATATCGTGTTGAGCTATAAGCTATAGCTTCACTGCGAATAATAAGATACCGACTAATTATTGTCGATTCAGGCAAGAAATCGAATTAATCTCATTCATTTATACCAAAATATGTTAACTACAAGTTGAGATAATCTTAATGGGTCAATAAATGGCATCCTAAAATATTGTCGCAGTGAATCTATGCCCTAAACTGAGCTCAACACGATATACGATTGGCGCTTGAGGGACATATGGGTACGGGGGCAGGTCGGAATTACCGACATAATTATAACGTGAGTGTAGCCGTTTATATTCATAATGAACTTTTTATTAATTAGGCATCAAGCAAGGTAATTCACCACTGCAAAATTTATATAAACATATAGAAAAATACCCTCGTTCAATACTAAGCTAATTAAGTAATTGCTAAAGCAATCTATTAAAATATAAAAAACCAATGGCAAAAAGGTAAAGATACTTTTAACAACTCAAAAAAAACTATTATTTATATAGAATCAATATTATATGGTAGTACTACATTATACAGGGTGGGCCAATAATTTTTGCAAATAGCAACACCAAATTTCTCGAATACCGTTGGAAGGAGGGGTGCGCGGGTGGCGGGAAACTATGCGTCGCTACATGCAATTTTAGTCACGATGGAGCGCTTCACGGGACAACAGCGTGCTTTTTGTGTTAAACAATTTTACAAAAACAACGATTCCTACGTTACTGTACGACGCCTGTTTCGAATTGAATATGGATTACGCCGTGTAAGCGAGTGTCCAAGTGTGAATTTAATCAAAGCTTGGGTCGTGAAGTTCGAGCAAACGGGATCGACAACGAATATTAAACAAACAGGCCGGCCACGTTCAAGAAGAAGCGATGAGAACATTCGAGAGGTTGAAATTTCCGTTCGGAACGATCCAGAATTATCTACGCGTAAGCGTTCGGCGGTTCTGGCATTACCGAGAACCAGTCTACGGCGGATTTTGCATCTAGACCTCAAACTGCACCCGTATAAGCTTCAAATTGTGCAGGAGATGAAACCAAATGATTACATTCAACGTAAGTTATTGGCTGACACAATGCTGGAGCAATTCTCTAGCCTGGAGAATGTATTCTTTACGGACGAGGCCCACTTTCACATCAACGGGCACGTGAATAAGCACAATTGTCGATATTGGAGCAGGGAAAACCCTCGCCTTAAACACCAAAAGCCACTTCATTCACCTAAAACGACAGTATGGGCTGCCATATCAGCAAAGGGCATAATTGGTCCGTATTTCTTTGAAAATAATCAAGGAGATAATGTAACTGTGAATTCAGCGGAATATGTCAAGATGTTGCGAGAGTTTTTGACGCCGCAGTTGCATGAATTTCAAGGATACAACAGCAGGACCTGGATGCAACAAGATGGAGCAACATGCCACACGTCAAATGTGACTTTACCGGTAGTCAAAGAAATGTTTCCCAATAAATTGATTTCTCGCAGAGGTGATATTCCATGGCCTCCGAGAAGCCCGGATCTTACACCATGCGATTTTTTCTTATGGGGATACCTGAAAAGTCGAGTCTACCTTAATAAACCGACGAATATATCCCAATTAAAACAAAACATCCACGACGAGATAGCCGCGATCCCCCGCAGCATGTGTCAGCGAGTTTTCCAAAGTTTGCGTAGTCGATTGCTAGAGTGCCAACGACGAGACGGTGCACATCTCGACGATGTCATTTTTAAAAAATAAATTTCATTAACTTTTCAAAACGTTAAATATATAATCAACAAAATAACAGTTGTAGTTTTATTTCTATTCATGTTTTAAAAGTGCAAAAATTATTGGCCCACCCTGTATTTTCTAAATTTAAAGGTCGTGTTGTTGTCATGTATATTTAAGCCAAGCAAATGTCCGTTGTATCAGTTGTATATTAGATATGATGGTGTATTTGGCCAAAAATTTGCTAATATGGATGGATTGGTGATGGATGGATGACAGAACATATTACTATACATATTTTAGAACTGGAACTATCTCCAACACAAAATCAAAGTAAATAATGGCCTTAATTCCCTATATGTTTCAGTTTCAATACCAAATACATGTTAATAAATTTTAGATATAATTTTAAATGTAATTTTGGTTATAGAATGCAACAGATAATCAACCCTATTGACTATTTATAAATAATAATTATAATATGTTAAATAACTTGACTTTCTTCTTGTTCTGCTCTCACTGTGACAAGAGCGATCCAGTGCCAGGTATTTGCTATGTAGATGCATTAATGCTATGATTCCAGTTGGTGTGACTTGACTAGTACTATTTACAGTGTAAACCATTGCAAGAAGGTGCTAAATTTATACAACTGCACCAATAGCCTATTTGGAGGAAAGTAGCTGGCGGGATATGTAATACCAAGTGTAGGCATGCAGTTGGTGGTAGCGTTGATATCAAAGTGGTACACCACACTACAATCAACCAGCTTCAGATCACTTGTGTAGCAAAGCCGAATTTCAAATAGGTATTGCTTGCCACCTTTCTCAGATCTGCATTGAATTTGGGGCTCGACATTTAATTTAGATTTAACAGCTTTATAGAAGTCTTCTAGTTCATATGTTTTGTCGTCACTTGGGACAATGTTGCTTTCTTCTAGGATCGTTGACATGGAATAAATTCCGAGCCATTCCAGGCCTTTGCTGAAGTATTTAATCTGTGAGTTGAAAGGTTCGATGGCCGCAGCGCAGGTGCCATGTTTGTTCCACTCATGGGCCCACAGGTCATACAAGGCAGTTCCTGAAAATCAATTAATTTTTGCTTAAGATAAGATAAATTTATTTGAATATCAACAAACATCACATATCATCGGCTAGCAAACAACACTGCTCAAGTCGAAGTTTGGCACCTATGACTATCAAATGCCATTGGGTGCAGTTTTTTCCTGTAAATATTACTTGCGTGGTGTTGTTTGCTCACCGACGATATCATATACATTCAGAAGTGATTGACACAAGTTTTTATTCCTGGTTGGAGAACATTGGTACCCAAACTAAGAGAGCTGTGTTTTGGCGTACCAATACCGCCCGCCCAACATATTTCAAAAGTTACAGAAAAAGATTACAAAAGAGTTTGTTTGTATTTAGTAATAATAGTTATGATTCATGCAGTTTTATATAGTTACATATTACTTGTATGTATGAATGTGTGGGTATAAATGTTTGTGTATGAGTAGGTGCGTAAGAGCGAGTGTGGCTCACAGAGCGAGTGTGGCTCAGTGGGAGCTCGTGCGACTTTTGATCCGACGCACCCGAGTTCGAATCCCACTGACCCTGCACCACTGACTTTCTTAAGCTATGTGCGGATTTAACACTCGCTCTAAAACAGTGAAGAATTTTTCACAAAAAGTCAAGGACATGGGACATTCACCAACCCGCACTGGGCCAGCGTGGTGGATTATGGCCCATTCTCTCTCTATGAGAGAAGGCCCGTGTCTCAGCAGTGGGAACGTGATGGGCTGATGATGAGGATTTACGATAATATTGTCAAAATAGATTCAGTTTGTATGTAGTCCTGCATTTTTATAGTACACATGAATTGTGGCATTAAGTAAATTTTTTTTAGTTTTATTTAACTTATTGTAAATGGCCCCAAGAAAGTAAGGTTGTTTTTTTGCCGATGTTGTTGAGCAAAGCTTTGTTTTACTAATACTTTTTGTGGAGCGTGTTGAAGCCATATTTGGATCAAAATTTAGATTTTTGTGAAATGAAAGAGTAAGGAATACTATAAAAAGTTGGCGTACCAATAAGACTTAACATTCAGCGTATAAACTCTGAGTAGGATATTTGAAAGACATAACACGATCCGGGGCGGCACCAGGTGTGACCGTACTTAGAGAGTACAAGGAATGACAGTATGGTGACAGCCGCATATTTTTCAAGTTAGTTTACATCAAATACCGCTACCACCTTAGAAAATCTTTTTGCACATAGTAAAAACCTTATTGTCCACAAAATAAGGTTGGGAGTACGTTGCTATAGTGTCAAATATGAAACGGTTTACGGACTTTAAATGTGTGCCATACCCACACATAAACAGAATACTATCGCAATGCCAGTACAGCTCTGGCCGGGTTGGTTACTATGAGACATCATACGAGTACATCAGTATGGCCATATATGGTTACGGTTGTAGCCGTCTAAGGTTCTAGGTAAGCTTTTAGGTTTTCTGTGATGTTGCCAGACAGTATTGTGATTTTGTATGAACTTTTTCACTGCCTATTTTGAATACAGCACCGCATGTGTTAAATGTCAGTACTTTTAACATCAAAACCTGGGATCTTTCCAGTTTTATTAGCTTGTTTTTACATGCAGCACCTGCTGTATATACCAAAACAGGTTTTACTCATGAAAAGATTGCAAATTATAACCCTCAAAGTGAGTACTTCAAGTGTGTTTACTTTCTTTCGCTTCACAGTAAAACACATTATGTGGCCATGTCAAAAGTAAAAGATTATTAAATTTATTAAATAGGCACAAAAGAAAAATAATTACTGTTGTCTGTTATCAGTGTGATTGCAATGATTTAGAACTACTTAAGAACTATGAAATGAGAATAGAATTAACTTTATAGTTAAACTGTATATCTAAAAAAGTGTTAACATTTGTTAAATTTTTGCCTACTAACCTTCTAAACCCCAATATGAAGGTGGCTGATGGTAATGCAATATATAATCAAATGTTAAATAATTTACAGAAATTATTTTTAAATGATTAAAAAAGAAATACCTGATTCAAGGTTCCTCCAGTACTGTTCTAGTGGGGCCTCTATAGGCCTTATTTCCTCGGGGTCAAAAAGCCACGTCTTATTGCAGAACTGCGGGCCGATATGGCCTATTTTCGTGGGCCAGATGCCGTGGATGGTCCACGAGTCAGGTGTTTTGGGCATGGAGCAAGAATGCGAAGGATTTTTCTCCATCCAATCGACACACACCGTCGGAGGCCAGTGTTGAGTGAAAAGCAGATAATCCCAACTGATGTCGTGACTCTGTTCTTGCTGCGGTTGAGCACACTGTAGCCTAAAACATACGTTTATATTTGGTGTAATTTCTAGAATAATGAAAGACAAGGGAACGGGCATCAAGATGTAGAAAATGTGTTTATATGTAAACTTACCCGGTAAATAGGAACAGTAGCGGGCATACGTTGCTGCTCCACATGGTTGTAGACGTGTGCGATTACTTTAGATTTGCTGATCAACAGTTATTTTTCTTTAGAATGGTGAATAAATAATGAATTCGTGTATGGATTGAATGAATCGATTCACGATTTGTTTGACAGATTCAAAGAAAAAGAAAGGAATGACATGACATTGACATAGCGATGCCCGATACGCATCGATATTTTGATGTAACGATACAACACAATGCGATATCTCGATATTTTTATTGATACACTTGAATAAGATATGTGCTGATATCGTATCGCTTCCGTGACGTATCGGATCGAAAATGTCGTATACACAGAGCACTATTACTAACGAGATCGTATGACTGCCAAGTAATATTTGGTAAGTATAAGGACTTAGAAACATTGTTTAAGTAGATAAGTACCTGATAAGATTTTAATAACAAAGATTCGAATAGTAAAAATCTTGTTTCGCAAGTGCCACACTACGTGGTTAGAAGACGTATAAATTTAAGCAATTTAAAGTGGGTAGATTATAGGTAAGAGGTCTTATAAGAGCCACTCATGCCAACGTAAATTAAAGGTTAACCCATGAGTTAATTTGATTTTTTTTAATATGAAAAACGCGACACTACATTCGTGGGATAACCTTAATTTCATGCTGGCGCTAATAGGCCTGGGTGTTAATTTTTTTTTCATTAAACACTAGTTCAACAAGTAAAAGCATTTATTTATTCAGAAAACCATTCGATACGTATCGATATTGTTATTATCGTAACAAAGTCATGCGATATCAGCGTGTATCGATATATCGATACAAAGCAGATGATCGGGCATCGCTACGTTGACATCTGTGTGACAGCTGACTGCATGACGACAAATCATGTCAATGTCATCTGTGTCTCAAACAAATTGTTTTTTTTTAATTCGCCTGTTAGGCTAGCTAAAGTATCTAGGACCATACTGCCATGTCTATGTAGTAGTATGAAAGTTTAATATAGTTTTGTTGAGAATGATAGTCATCAGCAACAAGCCAGACTCTCTCCTAGTGCTTCAATAAAGTGGTGGAACTTTATTCAAGCTTTCCATGGACTTTTTGGGTGAACATAAAAAGCTTGTGTATGTCTTTTTCTATTTTGTTTCATTTGCATGCACTCTTGCACGTTTACGAACACATAATGGTTAATATTCCATCGATATTACAGATGATCACTCGAAATAACACTTGTTTGAAAAATGAAACAAAATCGAACTGGATCACTTTTCACTTCCCGACGAAGTGTGACATTATGAGACAAGGGGTGGGAGGGGTCCTAAGTTTCGTGACGTCACATTTCAAAATCTAATACATCAAGTGTGCCAAATTTAAACTATTAACGAAAAATTTAAATTATTTTGTTGGCGAGACTCGCTCTACTAGTCAAAGAGAATGTAACCACTACATTTGCTACTAGTGTCACACGGCGATCGCCTACAAAGATAATTTTTTTAATAATTTTTCTTTGATCGCCTATGACCACTTTGACAAATGCATAAATTGCAAAACCACATTGAGGTCTCACTTCCTCAATGCAAAACAAAGACAAATTATTAAAATCTTTGTTGCAAAATATGTGACGTCATACTAGGGTAGGGGGTCTCACAAATGTGATCAACTGTGACAAGGACGGGGAAGGGGTCAAAAATCACTAAATTAGTGTGACGTACTTTATGGATGACCTTTATAGTGCTTAAATGTGATTTTTTCTACTTAGAGAAGTAGGTTAGGTTAGACTTAAAACACCTATCCTTTTTTTCCCTTCTTTCTGAGGAGCTTGGCGCACCTATCTTTAGCTATTGACGGGCAATTCACCAGCTTCACGCAGCACGTCGCGTCGCGCTACCGTCCCTATTCCGGCAAGCGGACGCTGACCTAGCCTTTTTTTGCCCACGTATACCGTTCTTGAAGCCTCATTCCGTGTTTTTCTTCGCCGTCACTCGGTCCGATGCATTTGTGAAAAAATGCGTTCGCGTGCCTCACGATACGTGCCGGCGAGCAACAATTATGAGTAGATGCATTATGGACCTCTCTATGATAGCAATTAGTGCTGCGCAGGTATCCTAGGCGTGCCTGAAAAAAATAATGATGTTTTAGTGTGTGCAATACTAAAGGCAATGAGTTTGATATTGTACCTGTTCAGAATCCTACTAATATTATAAACGCGAAAGTTTGAAAGAATGTATGGATGTATTTTTGTTCCTCTTTCACGCAAAAAGTACCGAACCGATTTTGATGGAATTTGGTATCTAGGTACTTTAGGACTTTAGCATATAGGCTACTTTTTATCCCGGGAAACCGCGGGTGGAACCGCGGGGCGCAACTTGTTTATAATACTACTACGATACAATACAATAATATTTTATTGAACAACAAAACAGGAAACAAAAGTTTACAGCTTATCGCTATGTGCAATTTCCTTGGCGTATTTTCAGTAATTTTTCAGCAAAACTTTGAACTTTTCTTAGATATATTGCTTGTAATAGTACCTATATGTGCCTGTCGCGTTGGGAAATAACAAACCTTTTGCTAGATATTCAACCACCAAGCAGTAATGTTCAAACATTTCAGTTTTCCAGTTTGAAGGTCTGAAGGGCCCTATAACCGAAATTACTGGGCATTATGAGCAGCAGCCTTAGAGTATATATAACTAAGTTATGAAGGTATACTCTAAGGCAGCAGCTATTGTCTCACGGTGCCGAGCGCAGTGCAGTGCCACGCAAGATTTTGCAAAACACAGTTTGTATCGTCGATCACAAAAAAAATTCAACCTTTACTTACCCTTATAATTAGGTACTTATATTCACTTACTTAGAGACACTATCATCTATAAATATTGTCTCTCTACAGCAAACGGTCGTCTGGGCGAGATCGCTGTTTAGCGATAAGACCGCCTATTGTACTTATCATAAGAAAGTTCGTTCAAAATTCCTTAAGGCAATGAAGTGTTTTCTATTCTATTCTATTCTAGATTAAGTAGGTAGGTAGGTTCCAATAATTTATCTATTTGAAACCCAAATACCTACCGTGCTATTCAATTCAATTCAAAAGTTCTTTATTTCAATTTTGTCGTCACAGACGCTTTTATGAACGTCAATTATTACAATGACTCTACCACCGTATCGGAAAAAGAACCACTAAGAAAATACGGTAAGAAACTGAGGGGCATATTTTTTAGAACTTTTGTCACAACATTTTATGTTTGTTTTTGACAATATTATTCTTCTTGGCTACTTGGCAGAAGCGAAATGTTCCATGCATCTTTGTCTTCTATGTAATTACTAACTGTGTATAGGTTAGGTACCGGTTTCCAGGTTCGAGTATGGAACTCCATTCACAAGCGAACCAACGATCCAAACAGTACCCCTCAATTCCCTAGGCACTGTAAATCAGCCACTAACGTGCGAGGTGGATAATCGCAGGGCACCTTGATGCGCCAATGTCACCGGTTCGTCGACTCATCGACCCTGCAGATAACTGCCTAAAGTAGCTATACAGTAGGTGCGGCCCTAACGCAGCATTCGCTCGCTTAATTTTTATATGCAGAAGTCGCATTAAAAATATAACTATAAATATGTACTAGTAGTATAGCGTCAGCAAATGCAATAATGTTGAAAAAGTATACCACAGACTACGTTTTTTTTTAAGTTTGCCCGTTAGGGCAGGCTAGTCTCTAGGACCATACCGCCATGTAGATAGATTCAGATTCAGATTCTTTATTGCTTCCATAGGCAGTACAAGGTGTAATTAAGTCAACGTACAAAGTCTCATATGGACCCCGTCGGGCACAGCAACATTAGAAGAGAGGAGGACGCAATTATTAGCATTAGTCAATGAATGTATTGTATTGTATTAAATTATATTGTAATGTAATGTCAAATGTGAGAATATAAAGTTAAAATAATCATTTAGGAGTTAAGAGTATTATTTTTCTTTTAAGAATTCGTCAATTGAGTAATACGCTTTATTAGTAAGGAACTTTTTCAATTTTTTTATAAATTTTGTGTTATTTTGTTCACACTGAAGTTCCCTGGGTAACTTATTATATATGTATACCGACATAGGTAGATAGATATTCCTCAATGGATAGATAGATAGATAAAACGTTTATTTGTCAACACAACACACATGTACATTAAACAGCAAATTGTAAGACATTTAAACTACAAGTACGTGTGTGTTGCAGTTATGACAAATGGGCCATAGCTCAGCGAATAACATTGCTCAAGGAGCAAACACTGATTTTCAGCTATTGCCCTGTCTGAGGTGACGAGGCGAATCGAGCGCATTACAACGATATACCCATGTCTTACGTAGTTTTTATTTGATAGTTTAATATTCCATTATACTTCGCCGTTGCATCCTCGAGATTTATATAATTTATTCACCAGGTAGTCCACTCCTTGAGCTACTGGGCATCGCACAATTTTAGAGCTATCAAAAATAAAAAGCACAAAATGATTTATTTACAACTCCCGGCGCAGTGGGCGCCACTAAGCTCTGTCACCTCATTCGCTTTTTGTGTGCGGGCATCGTAGCATCGAAATTCTTTAATATTCTTTCTTTATTAAATTATTAGTGTTTTTATCGTCTATTTAACAATTAATTTCAGTTTAAGTGCTATGTGAATAAGAAATCGTGAGGAGTCTCGATCTCAAGACCATAATAAAGGTATGAAAGACACGAAATAAAACTCGTGAAACATTTATATACGTATAAAAGTTCTGATAGCAGCCATCAGGGTATCATTCCGTCTTGACTTCCGATCTGCATGTTTAATGTTAATCAAGAAATAGCATTTCACTCCAATGTAGGTTATGTTACCTACTTAACGATGCAGTTGTTTATTTGTTGAATCTATATTTCTATTTTCGTTACGATACTGTGTAGTACTCTGGAAGGATTAATTATTGAATAAGGGCATAATAAAAAATACCCTATGCATTCTTATAAATTTGATAAAAGAGAAAAAGAAAAAAAAAAAAAAAAAAATACTACATCTTTAAAAAATATGTATAATAAAATACTGACTAAGTAATAAATTTACTGGGTTTAGTAACCAGACTGAATAATTTTACAACTACCCTCAGTTATAAATTTTTATGCGACTAAATATGTAACTTCAGCACTTAAAAATAGATATTCTGCTAAAACAATATCATGAATGCATCACATCGAGGTGTGTTATAATGCTTTTTTAAAGTCCTATACAAAAATTGAGTGCCTTGGAACTATGATGCGGTCATAGTCGTACACGGTCTTTTTTAGCGCCACGACTTGTTCGTAGTCAAGGAGTTAAGAGTCATACGGTCATAACATTTTCGTTGCCTTTCTTTTTGCAACGGTCACATTTGATCTATTTTCATAGCCTAATGCAATAAATTGAGTGGCTTGGAATTGAGATATGGTCATAGTCGTACATACAGCCATGACTTAGTCGTAGTCATGGAGTCATAACACGTTCATGAATTTTGCGTTGCCTTTCCTTCATGTCACGCCCGTACATGATACTTTTTTTATTGCCTAATGCTAAAATTGAGTACCTTGGAACTATGACGCGATCATAGTCGTTCACAGATCAAATTGAGTGCCTTGGAACTATGAAGCAATCATAGACGTGCACAACATGTAATTAAGTGCCTTGAAACAATGATGCGCTCATAATCGTGCATATTTTAAGAGTTACGACTTCGTCGTAGTCAAGAAATTAAGAGTTATAACATGGTCATGACTTTTGCGTTATCTTGTTTTCGTCCAGCTACATTTGATATATTTTATAGCCTAATGCAACAAATCGAGTGCCTTGGAACTATGATGCGATCATAGTCATATACACATCAAATTGAGTGCCTTGGAACTATGACGCGATCATAGACGTGCACAACATAAAATTGAGTGCCTTGGAACTATGATGCGATCATAGTCATGCATATTTTTAGTTCTAAATATACCTAATTCAATTTTTTCATCTTTGATATTTCACATTGTCTCAGATATGTATATTTAAGCATTAAGACTTCGTCGTAGTCAAGCAGTTAAGAGTCATAACACTGTCATGACTTCGGGGTTCATGCGACGCCCACATTTGACGCGTTTCTTATAACCTAATACCTACAACAAATTGTGTGCCTTGGAACTATGATGCGATCATAGTGATGCATTTTTAGCGGTACGATTTGGTCGTAGTCATGCAGTTAGAAGTCCTAACACGATTATGACGTTTGTTCCTTCATGAGACGCCCACAGCAGCAGAGGCCCAGTATACACCCGCTATGGAAAAAACTGTCCAGCCGTAAAAATAGCAGGTTTTAACGTATGCATATAATGTTCATTCCACTGAACTTACAACAAGTTAATATTCACAATGAGTAGATTCCAGTAGCATACTAGTTACTTATGGTGACGTCACCGCATTCTGCGGTGGCTTCTTCTTGATCAAACTACTTTAACCAGTAGACCACGAACGTTCCTGATGCAAATTATATTAAGCTTTATGCAGCCTACTGTTGGGTGACGAAAGGTTAAAAAGAAGTTTTTGGATCGAAGATTGAGGAGGAAATCTCTAAACGTTGGGGGCGTATCTATCCTATATAGTAACATAAATAAAGACCTGAAAATGGCTTTTACTGAAAATGTTCTTGTATAAATTTTCAGTTAAAGGGTATAAAACCATCTAAGTTGACTCTTCAATTAAAAACCAGCGCCAGCTAGAGAACACATAAACCTATGTGTCAGATTTCGTCGGTCATCCTATCATATTAGGAAGGATATGGAAAAGCTCAAAAATTTGATCAATTTATTATATTAGGTCTACGCCTTGCAAACACAATAAATCGAAGGAACCGAATTTTACATATATTATTAAACAAATTATTTTCTTAAAAAACAAAAAACAAAAAAACCTTGCAGTTATAATATTGAGGCTTGTGAATCGGTTTAGAAATGTGGCCTTCAGGTTAAGAAGGCTAAAATGATGAATGCTTTGATGTCGAAGTTAATCGTTGGTCAGCCAGAAAACCAAACAAGCAAAGTAGCCAAGGGTATCGGAATACACCGGAGTATACCTATATTACAACGCGGACTGCACCGGCGTCGTTACCAGGATTCATGGTGGTCACAGTCTACGCTACAATCCAAAACTCGTTAGAGATGTTTTTCCAAAAATAGAAATCAATTTCGAAAGACCCCTTTATCTATCAGTACAGTTGAACTGTGGTGTAAAATGCTTATAAAATATCATTACCGAAACCAGTTTTTTTCACGATATAATATACGATCTAATAATACCCAACAATGCAAAACTTATCTGATTCAAAACTAATAGATATAAATTTAGAAATAGAACCAATCAAATCGTCCAATTGCTGCAGCCGTTGTGATAAGTACCATGCAATGATTTACCTGACCATTTCTATCTAAAAATCTCTGTTGTTTGATAGACAACGTACAGGTTAGCCCTAAGACGTCAAAATGACTAATATGAAAATAGGTAATATTTTTAAATAAATTCCGAACTCGACTTTGTGATCACTGTAGTTTAATTGGGAAGAACCCTTCCCTTCTAATTAATGTTTAGATACGGGTTCAAGTCTCAGTGGCCGTACTTTGTTTTTTCAAAAACTTAATGTGAGCATTTTGTTAATTATGCGTTAATGCCTAATAAAAATATGGCAGTTAAGAATCAGTGATTAAAATTTGAGGTTCAGATATTCGAATGTCAATGTCAAATGGATTGCTCAGCCGTCAGTGCCAATCATCTTTTCTAAGCTCTTCAAACCGGTAGTATACTTACTCAGGAATAAAGTATGCCAGCTTGTTCCAAATCAGAGTTACAAATTCTTGATTTGGGCTCAATTCATTCAAGTCCATAGATGGTTAGCCACATTAGAATTAGACAACGCAAAATGTCTATTATATTTTCGGGTCATAGTTAATAAATGAATAACCAAAAAGGAATAATGATAATAATAATAATAATATACATATAAAAAACAGTTAAAGAATTCAAACATAAATTATAACTGTAAAATGGTAAAGGTTGTCTTAGTAATTTGGTAATAACAAAATTATAATATTTTTTTGTGTCATATATAATAAGTAAAGGACGTTACTCGTATGTGCTGAAAACTTTCCCTGAGGCTTCTTTTAACTGGGTGGAGTATCACGTGTGATAATAAGAAAAAAAAAAAAAAAATTAATTAAAAAATAAATAGCCATTTATTATTTTGCCCATTTTAAAAATTGTCGAATAATATTAACAACGAGTAACTCGTGCCATAGTCATTCTTTACTAGAACAATCAACCATAGTATCCCTTGTTCCAGTTTTTTGGCATGTTAGGAACCAATACTATTTTATACATATCATTTCAGGAATTAGGTTAGCCTTTGCACTTCAACCAGAAACAATCAAAATTATTCTAAATTTTGTTTCAAATATATTCCCAACGATGACTATACAAAATTACAACAAAATAAATGGCAGTTTTACTAGTATTGTCAACTGGACGATGAGTTCAATCACTATCCTTTATATAGAATGTATGTAATCGTAATCAAAGATGTGATTAAAATGTTGGCGTCGATCACGCATTAATTTCTAAATAGACTATAAATTTGCCGGGAACAGTAACTTTTGTCATAGAAGTATATAAGTCGTAAGACGTTTGTTGCCTTTACTTTCGATCAGAGGCGAAGTTTGAACTTATTTGTCATGAAAAGAAAACCTTATACATAATACGAGCATCTTGTTAGAAGGTAAATAGATCAAAAGGATAATGTGACTGTTCAATAAACACTGCGATTTTCTCTGCACACAGGAACTACTTGTGATGCATAAACATTAGCAGCTTACTTATGGAATTTTCTATTGACCTTATCAAATAAGGTGCCGGATAATATGACAACAGCTTAATAACAGCCAAATTCTATAACCAACCTCTCCATTTGACGGGAGTAATATTTTGCTAAAGCAGTGTATAATTCTAACTAAATTATGTTAAATCATAATTTATATTATAAAATTGTTATTTATATTATACTATTGTTATTTATATTATACAATTGTTATTTATATTATACAATTGTTATTAAAATATTACATATACGTGTCGCCGATATAAATATTTTTTACTCTGAGGAACATGAAAATTTCGCAAAAGCTCTAAACATCTACCTGGTGAATAAATTATATAAATCTCGAGGATGCAACGGCGAAGTATAATTGAAGGTTAAACAAACTTACCAAGTGAAGTTTGACCGTAATTATATAAGCCGTTGCATCCGAAGAGATTTATACTAATAACCCACCCGTGCCCTAATTTGTTGTCACAAACCCTTACAAATACTTAGTACCTACTAGTAGTTTACCTGTTTTGTGGCCTTAAGATTTTGCGAAATTTGTTCTCTAAAATAAATGAGGTGACAGAGCTTAGTGGCGCCCACTGCGCCGGGAGTTGTAAATAAATCATTTTGTGCTTTTTATTTTTGATAGCTCTAAAATTGTGCGATGCCCAGTAGCTCAAGGAGTGGACTACCTGGTGAATAAATTATATAAATCTCTTCGGATGCAACGGCTTATATAATTACGGTCAAACTTCACTTGGTAAGTTTGTTTAACCTTCAATTTTATTATACTTTTGTTGAGAATGAGGGTCAACAGCAACAAGCCGGACCCTCTCCTAGTGCTTCAATAAAGTGGTGGAACTTTATTCAAGCTTTCCATGGACTTTTTGTGAGAACATAAAAAGCAATGTTTTCCCTATTTTGTTTCATTTGCCTACACTCGTGCACGTTAACGAACACATAATGGTTAATATTCCACCGATATTACACATGATCACTCGAAATAACACTTGTTTGGACAATAAAACTAAATCGAACTGTATCACTTTTCACTTCCCGCCAAAAAGTCCCCAAAGTCTACGAATCGTAGTGGCTATGCATGTTAATTACTCAGAAATTTACTATTAAGACACTATTTTGTACGTTTTCTTTTTTAGCTTAGTTTATTACTATCTGTGGAGACTTGTAATTTGCTCTTTGTTTGCTACTTGTACTGATATTTTGTATCTCTGTTAGTTTTTTAACTTTCTGATGCACGCTTCGTAACTTTCTTTTCCGTCACTAGATAACTGGTAGATAATGCTTTAGCATTAAGTTCTCCTTTTGGTCTGTAGCAACCAAATGTTGGTCATCCCGTAGCACGTGACCAAGCTAACTTTTTTTGTTATTTATTTATTTATTACAATAAGAAAGGAACAAGCCAATTACACTTATTATTTTAGATATTACATAAATAATTCCAATTAATTAAATTACATAATGTCAGATATTAAAATACAAAATAAATAATAATAAAAAGAAATCAATTATATGTATGAATAATAATTATTACATTTCATTACAATATATTATGTCAAGTTATATAGAAACACGTTATCTGTTAATCACGCTCTTTATAAAAATGGTGTGTTCGGTAGGTGTAGGTACCATACACCTACCGAACACACCATTTTTATAGAACCATCTAACTAATGCGAAGCATTCAGTGGTAAGACCACATATCGAATTAACACTTCCACAATTCACTTTTTTCCGAAGTTCTGATTTCATATGGTCCATGTTTCACACCGAAAATACCTGCAACGGTTCATAATATTGTGTAGTATTGTATGAGCCGTATTCTGATTTTGTCAACTGCAAAAAGTCTTTACATTTTTATAAATGAAAATCGGGCAATTTTGATATCACTTTCCAATATTTCGGTTAACCACAGCATTTGTCGATATTCTCCAGTTGATATTGCCAACATATTGTATCAGTCCCGTCTTCTATGCAACTTATATCACCATGACTTTGGTTTTGTCTTTTAGCAACATGCATTATATATTTATTATTATTATATCACTCTTTCTCACGGGTTATACACCCGGTCCTTTGGAAGGCTTGCGCGGGGACATGAGTCCAACACGTAGAGGCCTCTTAGGTCATTTAATTTTGATATGTAATGGGCAACACTTATCGGGGACTGTCTCTACGTGCAACATAAAAGAAAAAATAAGAAGATGCAATCAAAGACAGCCCCCAGGACTATTATTGGAGATATGAAAATTACTTATGATTGGGCTATTGAGGTGAATTTTTAATGGATGAGAACCAGTCTATGATATGAGACTTCGGTACCTGCCAGTTCCGCCTCTTAAAAAAATATTTAGGCAGGTGGTGACTCGCCACTCACCACCCACTAAACGGGCCCCCTTTAAAGGCCGCCGTTCATTGGCGACGTTGGTGTGGGTGGCTAAAGGGTGTCGAGAGGTGTGCTGCAGTTTCACTTAAACGCTACTCCCGGCGTTATGCCCTTTAACACTTACACCCATGGAGCTTAGTTCTTAGCTCTGGCATCTCCACCCCCGGACGGCCAGTTAAGGCAAGCTGACTCCCAGTCAGGGGTCTCATTTAGCCCCAGGGAGAATCTCGGGGTAAGGCTCAGTGTCGTCACGCACCGCCGACTCGCCACAAAGTCGCCCCTGGCCTCCACAAAGTCGCCCCTGGCCTATTATTATTATTATTAAACTCTTTATTTCAGGCAAAAAATAAATTAAACAGAGGCCCATAGAATATATATACATATACCTTACAGACTAACATACATTCAAAAATATAGCATTACATTTAATAAACCACACACACTTCTTCACAGGGTTCAAAAATTTCGCTCCTTCCCTGTATACCGGTATACTACCCCAACTCCTAGGCCAGAAGTCAGAATTCAGGAACAGTTTCTTATGCACCACCGGATGGACTTGAATTCAGTGGTCCTAGTCGACTCCAGTCTCGACAGTCGCATTGCTATCTGTCCCTGGATCCGTCCATGAAGCGTTTCTTTGATGTACTTCAATACTTCATCCCCTGATGTTTATACTAACTTCACGAAGTCCACTTTGTTGTGTACGAAACTCTTGGTTGCTATTAAAACGGTATCATAGGTATGTATGTAAGTTGTTGACCGTTGATCATTAAACCGATATCGCCTTCCACGTTTTCAAGCGCGCCTTTGATAACCATTCTTGATATTACATTTCTACTGATCATTTAGGAAAATTTCGATTGTTTGTAAACATAACTTAAACCTGGGGAATAACTGATCGTTACTGCTTCTAGTAAATCTAATCAAGTAATTCCATCTTCATTAAAGAAAATAGTTATTATGTTTAGCAATGTAGAACCAGTGTTTAATTGCTGTTAGCACAGCTAGATTATATTTCAGGTTTACTATCTAATTTAACTTTCTTTTCGCCTCTTGAGTGATGTGTACTGTATAACCTATAATAGTAGGGGAGACTACATACAGGACGGATTTGTTTCACATGTTTTTCTGGATTTAATTAGGTATTACCATAAATCTATAGGAACAGCCGATTCTGTATGATAAAGATATTTTAGAAAAACAAACTGAGATTTACTATTTAGACAGACTATTTAGGTTCTGAACACAAATCCACGGCTTAGAATTTTTGTCTGTTTGTTTGTTTGTTTTTATGTGTGTTATCTATAGATTCGGAAACTGCTGAACGGATTTTAATGGCGTATTAGGGTTTGGTAGAATTAGTCCCAACTTAGATTATAGGGCATGTTACATCAATATCGGTTGGGTGACTACGAAGATACAGCTCATACGAGCGCCTTGGTGATGGCATCGAACTCTTCCTGCCCCGCTGTGTCCCACAGCATGAGTCGCACCTCTTCGCCATCAATCCTAAAAGGTGAAAGGGCACATTTGATGAGCGTTGAAGTAAAGGTTTATAGTACGCGCTCTCATATACCGGGGAGGTCTTGGTAAGATGGTCTTGGAAAAAATACCAATATGGGCTTCCTTTGTCGTTCACGCGAACGAAGTCGCGGGAAAAAGCTAATAATAAATAAATCTTAAAATTCATCGTGTCAATCACTAAAATTAATTTTACCAGAAAGTAACCTACTCGTGGTCGGTACGAGGGGCAGAAAAGCAAATGCATATTTTGTATTTCTCCGCACTCGTACTGAGCATTTGTTGGATCAATCATTCCCCAACTGGCAAGGTTAGGTAGGTACTTCTGCAGAGACTAACTTGAGACCGTAGTCTCTTGAGAGACTTTCGTATCGGCCACTTGAGCTCATGCCCAGGGCCCCACTCCAATTCACTATGACATCTTGGCGATTCCTTGCTTCGAGGAAACGTTGATTCCTTCTTTAATAAACTACATCTGCGAAATGTGTATTCTCTAGGACGCGTCATATATATGAATATATGAATGCGTCTTAGAAATTTAGTTTATTAATGAAGGAATCGACGTGATTTCGAAGCAAGGAATCGCCAAGTTGTCATAGTGAATTGGAGCCCAGGTGGGATATGTTCGGCGGGGGTAACAAAGCTTAGAGAAGGGGGAAGTTTTATTTTCCATAGCTTGCATCTTGTTTCCGCTGCACTTTTGTCTGAGGGAACAGTGTGTCTCGAGAAGGTTTCAAGGCCTTAGGTTTCTTTAGCTAGAAAATCTAGTGTGAAAGGGTAGCCCTTATACCTATTATAACTATATTTTAATATTTAAGGTGACTTATATACCTACAAATATAAGTTTAATAGTTTTATTGTTATTGTTAATATGATTGACTATGGTAGTTTTATTTTTTATATTTACTTAATTTGTTAATTTTATATTGTTTTAATAACACATCCAATTAATTAAATAATTGCATTCTTGATTATTTTTATGACTGTTTGTAACGCTTTGGTTTTGTACTGTTATGACACAATTTTTTTTAAAAGAATTATGAGCTATCTTTATTACTCTTTAAAGCTTACTAATAGTAGCTGTAACAACTTGGTATTAGTGTATAACTAGGCTTACGACAAGTTATTAATTATACACTTTTAGGTTTACGAACCTACGCTAAATTTTTCTGGCAATTTTTTATTGAGGTATTTTCCCTAATCTAGGTACTCTAAAAATAGATAGGCACAAAATACACAATGCGAAAAACTACACGAACCTGAACATTGTTAGTTTTGTACTTACAATATTTAGTACACAGATCTTTAAGTTTTAAATTACAAATCAATAGGTTATCTTACTATTTTTTTATTTTGGATTTACACAAAACTTTATTCGCACGTGGAAATTACTATCGTAAAGACTCCTTACTTCCCCAGTGGCGTGTGCGCTACAGTTTACTTCATTAATTACTTATAAAAACGCGTCACGGCGCGCAGGCGCAGGCGCAGGCGCGGCGCGGGCGCACTTTTTGCCGCCAACGGAAGCACGCGCGCACACGCCGCTTTTTCTTCTACCCTCCAATGCATTAATTTTTCAATGCGAGAGCAATGCCCGTTTTTTAATTAATCCGTGCTTAGAAATGGTATCTATTGAATCTTATTGATTGTTTTGCCTTTTCTGTTACGATTGTAGAGTTGATGAAGCTATATAGATTGTAGGGTTTATGTTGATTGTTGGTTGTAGTGGCATGTGGATATTTTTATGTTCATTTTGTCTAGTACCTATTTTTATAATGCGTATATAGCGGTTTTTATTTGAGTATATTTTTATATGTTAGACCAGTTAGCGCAGTTATGCCACGGTTAGCAGCGCAGATGGATAATAGTCAAAGTAAATTCCCTAACGAAAGTTGCAGAGCATTGCAACAGTGGAGTTTTCTTACAGGCTTTGTCTATAAATTGTATTAAAATATATTAGATAGAAACTTCCATTGAATAAAATAATGAGGGAGATAAAAGAACTCTCAGTAGCCTCAGGAATTGTTCACATCTACCCATCTCTAAGTTTAGTTGTTTAGTTAACGACGCAGCTTACTGCATTTATTCCAGCATTTTCCTCTACACTGTTGTCCAATTACGGCGCGCAATTCAAAAATGGAATGTAGCAGAAATAGCGTCGGTTGCGATGCGCCCGCGCACCCCGTGACGTCAGCTCTGGGCACCGGAATCCGTTCGGAAATGAGTCACGAGTGTAAGTAGGTACGAGCTGATTCACCAGGAATGCAGCCTGCCGCTTTATAGGCCCAGGAATTTATTGGAGACAGATAGTTAGTGCGTGCTTAAATAGCTGTGCAGGTTTGTTGAGACTTGTTTGAGCTTTTGCTAATCATTAGTTTGATATTAAAATTATGTGGACCATCGACATTTTCTATAATTTGCCGAGCATTAAGATAGTGGTAGGTACTTGTGGTAGGTCTCTCGTATGCGGGAGGCTGTCTAGGTAGGTACCACTGCTTTGTCAGTTATTCTGCCGCCAAGCAGTAGTGCGCAAGCATTACTGTGTTCCGGTTTGAAGGGCATTGTAGCCAGCGAAATTACTGAGCATACCTATGAGACTTAATATCTGTTGTCTCTGGGTGATGAGCGCAATGCAGTGCTACGCATTGCTTTTGGTATTAAAAGATTTGCGTGTCACTGCAATTGTTATGGGCAGGCGTGGCGCTTACCATCAAGCGAACGACTTGCTCGTCTCATCACTCAGTTTCATAAAAAAAAGGTAAGTAGGTACTACGTTTATTCGGGCGCACATGTCATCGCTTTTTTGAACTTCATTAAGTCTTAATTAAACTAATGAAGTTCTTGGTTACCTTTACACGCGCTTTAAATAATAACTTTGTGTGTTAAATGCTCGCTAAATGTTAGCATTAAATACTTCTAACTATACAGTTCGCCATTTTCTGTTTATCCTGAGCCCCTGAGCTCAATCAACGAATCGGGGAGGTATTAATGTTTCGCCTCAGATAAAATGGAGTCCATATGGCACTGTCTTTGGGCTAGAGATAACCTAGGGAAACACGTGTCAAGCGTTCAAGCATCCGTCCTTGACCGCGCTGTATCATATCATCAGGTGTATTAATTGATAATAATGAGCGCAAGCGTGTCCGGGACGAAAAAAGACAGTTATCTAACTCATTTATTACTTATCTCTCGTTTAACGCGTTTAACGAGTTATTAGAACAAACAGCGATGCAGGTCATACGCATCCCTGCTTACGCAGCCGGTGTAATGAACTCGAATAACTGATGAGTAAATCAGTAACGTATCCGATCGCGTCGGTCCACTGCGCGCATGTTGTGCCGCATCATCGAGCCAGGCGATCTTTGAGATTCATCATATGAGCCACAATGTAGATCATAGTAGAATTGTGGTAATCACCAAATGAGGATAGGTGTATATCTTATGTACATACATTTAGATTGGTGGATTGGATAGGTTACAGTAGCAGTGTTATTCAGTGAAAGAAGCGTTTCTTTTGAGGGAATACCTTTTGACAGAGCCTGGTTGTATTGGCTTGAGACAATTTTTTACCTGAGATACCAATTTGGAAGAACTGGTAGCTGAGCCGACTGGTCGTCGACCAGTCGGCCGTCCTAGGTATCGCTGGAAGGATGAGGTCGAAAGGGACATGTGCGAACTCCACGTCGAGGAATGGAAGGAGGCGCAAGACAGATCCAAGTGGAGACTCTTATTGTCGGAGGCCAAGACTCAATTTGGGTCGCTTGCGCCATCTTAGTAAGTAGTATCCAATCTGGCGGGATGCAGGTCATATATCGTCCAAGACCGTTGGAAACGAGTCCTATGTAAGTTAAAGGAACCAACTACTTATTTGCATTATTTATTTTAAATTTGTTTTGTAGTGCCTCTTCTGCAAGAGTTTGTTTTGAGAAGTTCGCCTTTGCCAGATATTCAATCGCTAAGTGTGCAAACATTACTGTGGTCCGGTAGAGACCAAAGTTCTGGGTGACGCTGCAACTGTTATGGACAGGCGCGCTACTTACCATTAGGCAAACGACTTGCTCGTCTCACCACTTAGTTTTATAAAAGTTTAAGGTGGCGTACCATACACAATAACCAGGACCAGCTGTAACAAACGGTGAGAAATGAGAATCAACTGAGGCGCGGTGGTATTATTGGAGGAACGACAAATCTCTATAGTATAAAACAAAGTAGCTCGCGTCCCATACTATTGAAAATATAAGTGCAAAATCAGGATTTAATGTAAATCGCACCTTTGCGCAAAGCCTCTGAAGAATAGTATTCTCTATCTATACTTATTATACTTAGTGTTATAGCAGGCCTAGCGCACTCAGCACTGTAGGTACGAAACTACAAGTCGGACGACGACCGGCGGGTCGCGCGACGTTACACGTGTCGCGTCAGAAGCGATAAGACCTATGCGATAGAAAGAGAGGTGCTCTGTAGGTTAATATGACTGGTAGGTATGCAGCGCTACGCGAGCTGAATTGAATTTTATTGCGTCACAGCAAGAGTCGCTATTTGTTTAAATTTCTTTGCGGAGTGATGCTTCTATCCCTTAGTATTCTGTGTTTATAGTCTATAAGATAGGTACTGCGCGTGTCCCAGTTGAAATTCTTGCCTACTTAATGATGGAGTCGGTGCTCAACTATATTTCTTCGGAGTTAGGATGTTCAAAAAACACTGGATTTCTCGGAATCGAATCTGTGACTGCTCTCAAGTGCTCATCCAGCGTCGACAAAAGCCCAATCTAATTAGGATAATGGTTGTTTCTACGAAAAAACTGCCTACAGAGCAACAAACAAACTAGCATGACTCAACCACTTATCTTCCTGTTACGTCACATACCTAGGTACACATATGTACTGTCGCTTCCTGCCCAACCCAAAGTTAGGACTCTAAAGTCTAACCTAACCTTGCCTAATCTAGCGCCGTTGATCTAGAAAACTTCCTTACTCTTACAGTTCAATGATCTCAATTGACTAAATATAAGCGAGATGCGTCATGAGTAGGTAGGTGCCTACATACGTTAAAGAATCGTAGTGTGATCGACACAACGAATATGATTTAGTATTCGATTTGTAGTGAATGTGGCTTGAATGTTATTAAAGTTTTGTCGCACTTTAACAAAGGTTCGTAGTATGCTCTTAAATTCAATTTTCATTTCGTTTTTATACTAGAGGTAAACCTCGATTTGACGTGAGCGCAAGTTGCACTTAATAGGTATGCATGTACCTAATTAAGATAAACCCGTACTTTTGATAATTTTGCCATTTTAAGCTATATTTATATAATGCAAGATTCTTCCTGGTTGATAATGTAGATGGTTCCTTGTTTAAGATACATCAGCGTTTACAGTCTCTGTGGTGTAATGGTTGGGCAGATTGATAACATAATGCTATGTAGCAAATTACTACCCTCAAAATAAATTTCCATACAATACAATACAATATCTCTTCATTGTAGGTATACCAGTAAGATAAAAAACAGTTCATAGATACACCTTGTAATCAGCGTAGTGCAATAGGAGGTATTATCGCTTCAACGATCTCGCACAGAATACTTAATAGTATGGACAGTAAGAAAAGGAGTAGACAGTGGTGTACAATATTTTTTTAAATAGATATTACTATTATACCATTTGATACTTATTCTACTAATATTATAAACTAATAAAAATTATTTATATAACTATAAAGTTTAAAATGAATATATGTACATGTCAAAGTCAAAGTCAAAGTCAAATATCATTTATTAAATAGGCACAAAAGTGCACTTTTAAAGGTCATAAACACATGATACAAATAAAAAATGTCAAAAATTGTAACTTATGTTAACATGACTTTGAAAAAAAGGTAAGTATGTTTACCCATTTCTTTCCTATACTCAAATTGAAGTCTGAGTGCTGAAAAGAAATGCGAAAACTGACTTTACCAGTGCTTCGGAAATACGCCCGCTAGAGAAGATAGCACCAAGAAACTCTGCGGGGATGTCTTTTTTCAGCACAATTACGTATAAATTAGAATTAACAGAATGTAAAACAAGAAATGCGAGTGAGATGTCCCATAGTCATAGTATCAGTAACAGAAAAGTGTAAATAAAATATAAGTAGGTATGACAGTAGCAGTAGGAGTGACTAGAACAGACCAGTCCCCGCAAGCAGCACCCGTTCACGAGTATGACTTGTGGACCAGCCATCACCCCCCTCAACCATATTGGAGGGAAGGGAGTGACCCGACACACAGAGCCGCCGCAAGCAAAGACATTTGAGTGAGCATGACTGTAAAACCTAGTCACTTCCAACTCAAATACAATTTTTATAGCTTTATTTGAATGACTAACTACATTAGACATCTCACATAGCATTGTACAATCCAAGAAGAAATGAAATATAAACATCATGCACACACTGATGTGTTAATCTTCATCATGACTTTATAGTATAAAGTAATATATATATATATATATATATATATATATATATATATATATATATAATAATATATATATAAAATGTATATATATATATATATATATATTCATTTTTTTATGTTTATATTATTTTTTTAACCCTGTGACGTATGTTAGTCTGTCATGTATATAGTCTATGGGCCTCTCTGTTAATTTTACTTTATTGTATTTTAATATTGCATGAAATAAAGAGTTTAATAATAATAAGCATTGACAGTTTTACAATAAATAATCGTGGGAACGGCTCCATCCCACATTGTGCCAATATGACAAAGGCGCGTTCAAACATCTACCACAACATCTACCCTTTTAGATGGCAACTGTGTGACCTGTATAAGTATATACCTAACCATAGCCACGTTAGCTCATATAGGACGTCCCAGCTAGTGTTGCCAGGTCCAGTGTGTCAAATTTCGGAATGGAAAATAATCGGGATTCTGGTTTTCAATTCGGGACAATTACAATAGCTACAAAAAAAAAAACTGGTTTTTGTGAATCAGCGTGTAGGTATATTTTTATTGGATAATTATCCAAGTTTTTGAAATGTGAGAACAAATAAAACTCTCCAGAATATAAATAACAAAATTTAATCTTAACCATTACGACTAATCATAATCATTAATTAAGTTTATTTATTTAATTCTTTATTGCACTATTACAAGTTATGTACAAAAGGAGAAATTAATGCTAAAGCATTTTCTACCAGTGGTCCAGTTTGTGTCTTTTTTTATCAAAATTATCGAATAAAGTACAGACTAAAGAGATTAGTTAAAAATTGGGACGCGGACGTGTCACCAGACCCCTAAAAATCGGGACGTCCCGCGCAAATCGGGACACTTGGCAACACTTGTCCCAGACTATATATAGAATTGAAATGCCTAAGAGCGTCGGCGGCGGTCGCGGCTCCCGACTCGAAAGATTTTTTACCGTCTGGCCTGAAGGACTTTCGTAAGAGCTTTGAACATAATCTTGTTTCGTCTAGAACTAATGTTGCCAATAGTAACGGTCACTTGAAATGCGATTTATGGAAAAGGTCAGTAATTTTTTATGATTATTTTGAAGATTTTCATCCACAACATTTCAGGCAGGATATAAAAAAGAGAGCTTGAATTCGGGAAACATGAGGATTTCAGTGGCCCAGCTGGTTAGCGCATCCGGCAGCCATAGGCGCTCACAGTTTCGACTTTCAGGTGTAGGTCCGTTGTCCCCGTAGCGTAGGCCTTGTCCCCGCTACGGGGACAACAGGATGTTACACAATTTTCGTACCATTGTCCCCTTTATGGAGATACAGCTACTAGGTAGTTATGTTAGAACTTTGACCACTCAGCGCCACGAGCGAAGCGAGCGTGCCGCGGCAGCGGCCGGCGGAGCGCCAGAAAGTAGTTTTTCCATATAAAGTTTACTTAACTATATCAACGGAAACAGAATAAGGGGACAACGGGACATATTTTCAAATGTTTTATTAAAGTCCCCGTTTAAAGGGGATACGGTTTACGGGAACAACGGTCTTACACCGACTTTAGTAATAGTCTGGGCTTTCGATCCCTATCCGCAGTCTTGGTTTGCGTGGGTGTTCAACAATTTATAAGATTACGTTAAGTGGGTAGGTACTTGTGTCATATTAACCTACAGAGCGTTGTGGTTGACGTGATCTCTTTCATCTTCAAATAAGCTCTTTACTAATACTTTTATAATAATAATAGAGAAAGTAGGTAGATATGTATACAAAGATAAAGATGTAGTAGCAGGCCTAGCGCACTCCGCACTGTAGGTACGAAGCTACAAGTACATAGCCGGACATCGACGGCGCGTCGTTACACGTGCCGCGTCAGAAGTGATAAAAGCTATGCGATAGAAAGAGAGGCGCTCTGTAGGTTAATATGACTGGTAGGTATGCAGCGCTACGCAAACTGAACTGTATTTTATTGCGTTATAGCAAGAGTCGCTATTTGTTTAAATTTCTTTGCGGAGTGAGGCTTCTGTCCCTTAGTATTCTGTGGTAGTAGTAGTATTGGAACGAAACTACTTCTGTTGAGTTTTCATATATTTATCATGCTTATTCTTATTATACAATAGTAGATACCTAACTAAAGGGACAGTAATTAAAATGAAACAAGATAACCCATAAAATAACAATTCGTTATTTTAATTATTTTTCTGAGTAACAATAACAACCTAAGTACTATATTGCTATAAACAACTACCATAGTTTATAAATAATTAAATAAATACCTACCTAAGGTAGAACTACTCAACTAGTAAATATTATTCGAGTATTTCTACTCCCAACGGCTTTGCTATTAGGTAGCGTGTTTTTCCATTGCCTTAGGGATAGGTACAATCTGAATTCTGCAGTCTTTAACAGCGACGCAAAGTTGCCAGTTTATCGTATTTTATCGGATACATTTCGGAGAGTGTGCGTCGGAATTGCACCAACTAATTCATCCCCGTTTCATCAGCGCACAACAAGACGTACGGCAACACGCCACCGTTTCATGGCGGACATTCCACCTGCGCGCACTAAGCGCTTCGCTTCAACTTTTATTATGCGCACTGCTAATGAGTGGAACTCCGTTCCAGAGTCAGTCTTTCCCGATAACTACAATCAATATTGGAATCTTCAAATTTCGAGTGAAGAGGTACTATCTTGGTAAGCGTGCTAGACCGTCGACCGCATGACGGTACGTTACTTACTAGGTGACATAGTGGTCAAACGCAAGCCAATTTAGAAAATAAAAAAATGGGACGTATGATATACAACCTCATTTTTGCTCTTATACGTGATACCTATTAGGATCATGTTAAGATAGATAATTATTATAGAGTCTGCATACTTAGTGCCACCTGCACCTACTTTAAATTGAGGTTAAAAAAAACATGAATTAAACTTTTTTTTTTTACGCTTAATAGGTCTATGTTTGGCCACTATCTCGCCTGATGTGAAGCAAAGATGTGGCCTAAGATGGAGCACATAGATCTAGAGAGAGACGGCAGTTGAGCGGCTGCTCAGACCCGTCTCCCCGATGGTTCACCGAACATCATCCCGAAACACGACTAGGTCGCTTGACGGCATGGCTTTGTGCGGTGGGTGGTATTACAACCACGGCCAGAGCCTACCACTCCAAAGCGCGTAAGCGGATTTCATCACGATGTTTTCCTTCACCGTTTTAGAGCGAGCGTGCAAAATCTGCACTTAACTATAAGTCATCGGTGCAGGGCCGAGTCGGGATTCGAACCCAGGTGCGTCTGATCGAAAGGCGCATGAGTTCCCGCTGAGCCACACTCGCTCCTAAAACTACTATATTCTTAAAACTACTACTATATTAAAAATGAACACTTAATCCGACGTTTACTGCGATTTCAGGTTATGGTGCAAATGGGCCGTAGTCCTATAAATCAAATGGAACAGTCTTAATCTAAACTGATGTCACTTCGAATTTTTACTTGTACAATAGGTACAATAGGTACAATAGAAGTAAGTACCTACACCGTCTTTTGTCGTTTCACAAATCCTCTCCATCCAAAGGTTGTCTGGAAGAGATCGCTTATTGCCGATAAGACCGCCCATGGTACTAATTAACGTTATCAATAAATCAAGCAACAAGCAATACAAAAACCTTCAAAAAAATCGTATACCAGAAACGCAATCGTATACAGACATCCCCGCAGTTTCTTGGTGCTACATATCTTCTCCAGCAGGCGTATTTTCGAAGCACAGGTAGAATCAGTTTTCGCATATAGGTATCTTTTCTGGGCCCGGACTTCATTTTGGGTATGGGAAAGAAATGGGTAGATATACTTATGTTTTTTTTAGTCATGATATTTTATGTTACAATTTTAACGTATATTAAATGATTGTATTATGGGTAGGTATACATGACGTTTAGAAGTGCATTTTGACTAGACTTTGACTACATAAATTTTCTAGTTATAAAAATGAGGGTAGTACAATGCACTTGTAATGATAATTATTTTAAAATGACAAATATATTTCCGCAACCTTGTTTTTGCATTGGTGCAATTCTGCAATCAGCAAACCTGTTGATTTATTTGCAAGCGTTGACCGACTACAAAGTTGCAGATCAGCACAAAAGCAGAGGGCGACCTTCGCTTGCAGAAACTGGAAAATAAAAACTGTGATTAAATAAACTATACAGCTTTCTTTTGCCACGGTTTATCGTCGTTTGTCACCCTGAGACAATTAGCTATTGAGTCTCATAATGCCCAGTAATTTTGCTGTCTACAATGCCCTTCAAACCGGAACACAGTAATGCTTGCGCACTACTGCTTGGCGGCTGAATAACTGGCGCAAAGCGGTGGTGCCCACCCAGATCGGCCCCCCGCAGACGAGAAACCTACCACCAGTAACATTTATAAATATCAATTAATAAAAACTAGCATTTATTGCTGTAAATAAAACACCCATTAGCTATTTTATATCGAACTTCATCAAGCTTTATTCATATAGGAGTAAAAAACCTTTAGTTATAGTTATGTTTAATTCAGTCTTGAAAACTCGTAAGCACCATGACTATGACTTAACTACATCTTGACATTCCATGATTTCCGGCTCCTACCCGACTCGCGGCGAGCTTGCTGCGAGAAAGAGAAACATGATCTTATTCAACTTTATTGCAGTTTTTGTGGGTGGAAACAATAATGAATAAATATTAGGTACCTATACATATATTGGTGGTTATGATAGTGTGGTTCTTCTAGGAAGACCTAAGATGTGGTTAAACGAATATAAAAGAATGTCAGAGAATTTACTATGTTATATTATTATTTTTTGTGTATATTAATTATTATTTATTGTAATGTATACGTATGTTTATTATATTTTAATAAACATATACAAATATATGATAATATATATACTATGATATTATAAAGAGGAAAGATTTGTACATTTGTATGTTAGTAACGAATAAACTGAAAACCTACTGGACCGATTAAAAAAAATCTTTCATCATTAGAATGCTACATTATCCCTGAGTCACAAAGGCTATATTTTATGTCGACGCGAACGAAGTCGCGGGCGGTTGCTAGTGTATAATATATTTGTATGTATTTAGATTGTTTACTATTTGATTAGTGTGTACTTTATGTAATGAGAAAGAAAGAAAGAAAGAAATTATTTATTGCTAAACTGTACACATTGAGTTTAAATTAGAACAAAAATATTTATTAGCACAAAAATACAAAAAACAGCAGCAATAGGGGTAAGCTCAGCACTGAGCTGCGTATGCCTAGCAGCTCACGCAAGGCTGATTTTCAACATAGATCAGATTGATGCTCCGGCGATAGGTGGATACTGCAGGTTTCCACCATGATCACCTTCATTCTCTCGAGATAATTTTTTCTCTTTTCTCACGAATCTTACATTCAAGTCCTCGTTTTCATATTTTTCAGTAGCCAGTTAATTTAATTTTTGAATTATCTTTCCTTTTCTTCAAGGCAATAAAAGTAGGTAAGCAGAAAAGATACAACAAATAGGTTTCATGATGAGCCATGAATAATGAATGAAGATGATATGTAACCCTACAATCGTCAGGAAATAACTAAAGGCTTGACGCCCGTCAACTTTTACTTTGGAATTACATGCTTCGCTAATAACGGAAGCAAAATATTGTTAACTTCATGCATCATAAGAGAAAACTTACCTACAGTTTTTGATTAGTGACTTCATAGGTTGAACACCTGTGAAGTCACAAATTAATCGAAGTGATATAATTCGTTGAAATATTTAATAAAACGGCTAGAAAACACGTACTTTGAGTACGACGAATTTCGAGCATATCTGATGCTCTTCTTCAGGGCGAGTTTACGCTGCGAGGACGCGGCGACCACTTTAAAATACACTGTGATATAATTGGTGGTAGCTGCAATGGACACTGTGTGTAGGTACTATTTTTTTATGGAACTTACTTAAGAAACGAGGAAGTCGTTCAACTGATGGTAAGCGCCAAGCCTTCCCATAACAATTGCAGTGCCACCCAGAACTTTTAGTACCATAAAACGCGCCTAGCACTGCACTGCGCTCATCACCTCGAGACATCAGATATTAAGTCTCATATGCCCAGTAATTTCGCTGGTTGCAATGCTCTTCAAACCGGAAAACAGTAATGCTTGCGCACTACTACTTGGCGGTTGTATATTTAAGTAATAAAGGCATACGTTCGTTATGTTAAAAGACTGTGGCAGTGAGGAGCTGAGGAGCTACATCGCGTCGCTGTGCTAGCGCTGTGTGCGCTGTGGTAGCGCCCGTAGTGTAACCTAGCCGTTGGTAACAAATCTAGGTTAAGCAACGCTCGGAGCGGTCACAACACGGATGGGTGTGGTATTTACATCTGAGCGCTACCGTGCTTTGGAGGTTACGTTAAGCCGTCGGTCCCGATTGTTCTTCGGACAACAGTCGTGCCATATCGGGGCCATCGGACGGTCTAAAAACTCCGACACCAGGGTTGGCCACATACCCACAAGAGAAGAAGACCAACTGGATGCTAACATCATACATATATATTACATAGAAAAAATATAACTATTCGGTGAGTGAGAAGACTAAAACCTTTTGAGTTAATTTAGTGCAGTATAAAGTTAGTGCTACCCGTATAGAACACAAGAACATAGTGTCTTCGCCTTAATAAAGAAAGACTAAAAAAAGTGTTATTTCGAGTGATCATGTGTAATCTCGGTGGAATATTAACCATTATGTGTTTGTAAACGTGCACGAGTGTTGGCAAATGAAACAAAATAAAGAAAAACATTGCTTTTTATGTGCTCCCTGAAATTTTGACTACAATACGAAAGAAATCATTGTAATGCTTTGAAACTATCAAAAAAGCTATCTACTTAAGACAAGGCGGTATGGTCCTAGAGACTTTACCCTTCCCAAACAAGCGAATTAAAAAAAAATAGAGATAAAACGAAAATTATTGATGGACATATTCTTAACTTTATTCTAGTTACCAGTTTGAGTTAAATTCAAATTACTTATTAATCTTATTAAGCTAGACCGTAATGTTAATAACGTGTAATTTTATGAAAAAAAAAACATGTGAGTGATTTCATTTGATTTGCCACTTTTAGCAAATGAAAAAAAAAATGTTTTAATTTCGTATCTAGAACAGTGATTAATTGATCTACTCATATGTTTCCGTGGTCAACCAAACAACGGACCTATCGACGCGAGGGCCGGCGGTGGCGGCGGGCGGCGCGGCGGCGATGTGTGCCTGACAATTGATTCCGCGTGTGCGCATGTCGCCCGTCGCCCGCCTCGATCAACGAAACAATCAATTAACGTCGCAATGGAATGGATGAGGCAATTAGAACGTGCGTTTTCGAACATACTTTCCAATTGTTTCGAAATGCAATGAAATGGTTTTATTTGCTTGAAACATGGCAGGCACAGATATGATGTCACACTTATAAAATGGACGGCATGTTTCACCAGAAATTGTCAAGAAAATTAAAAAAATATAAAAAATATTAAAAATAGTTCATGATTTCGTGGAAATTGCGCAATTTATTCATACAATACAATAATGCTTTATTGAATACCAAAAATACAAGAAAAACAATAGTACCTAATAAACTCTTCCTGCACGGTTGTCTGGAACAGATTTTCGCTTTTAGTGATAAGACCGCCAATTATTACACTACAAATAAGCTTTTATTATTAGTTTTTTAATTATCTGTGTGTTTCGATAAAGAGATTTCATTTCAATAGCCAAAAAAGTCAATAAGCAGTGGTTACCTACAATGGGTGGCCTTATCGCTATGCACATTTTCTTACAGGCAACCTTTGCATGGACACGAATTTTAATTAAAAATACATATAGGTAAATGTATTTGTATATATTACATACAAACAAATACAATATTTGCATATCTTTGTATTTGTCAGCCCCTGTGGTGTAGTGGTTAGGCAGGTTGGCTCAAATCTCATACACTAATAAGGTTGCGGGATCGATTCCCGTTACGAGACAAATGTTTGAGCACAGAAAAAAAAGCGCAAGTATTTGTGCCGTGTCAGGGTGTTGTGGGACCATGGTCCTCGTAGTTCTCTGGTTCCCTAGATACAGGGAATCCTAGTTCGGGACGTTGCGCGTACTATTCAATGGCTTGCCAAACAATAATAATTGGTACTAGACTTTACCAATCGAGCCCTTGAAAGTTACTATGTATGTAGCAGCAGGCCTAGCGCACTCCGCACTGTAGGCCCGAAGCTACAAGTACATAGTCGGACTCCGACGGCGGGTCGCGCGTAGGTTAAAATGACTGGTAGGTATGCAGCGGTACGCGAGCTGAATTGAATTTTCTTGCGTCATAGCAAGAGTCGCTATTTGTAAAAATATCGGTCAAGTGAACGTCGCGGCTGGCGCCGGCCGGCACTCACGTGTGGACCATCTCGAATCCTACTAATATTATAAACGCGAAAGTTTGTAAGAATGTATGTTTGTTACTCTTTCACGCTGCAACGGCTAAACGGATTGGGATGAAATTTAGTATGGAGATAGTTTATACCCTGTCTTAACACATGGGCTACTTTTTATCCCGGGAAACCGCGGCTGGAACCGCGGGGCGCAGCTAGTTAAGAAATAATGGCGCTACCACAGAATAATGTTATGTTGCTATGGAAATGATTCTTTGATCTCAGTATCTGAACAAAACAATTTATCAGTTACTAGCGTTCGTAGCGTATCTCGCCTAAAACGTGTGACGCGGTCACCAAAGGGATGGGTGACCATTAGTGTGGTATGAATACCACATAATACCTACCATGATATCATAATACCATGGTAGCGCTCAGATGTAAACATCTGAGAGCTACCTATGCTTCGCAGGGCACATGGAGCCTCCGGCTCCAGTTGTTGTCATAGGACAACAGTCGTTAGGCCTTCAAGCGGTCCATAAGTCCGACACCAGGCTTGGCACACACCCACACGATAAGAAGTTACTAATAGAAGTAGAATTATAGTGATTCCCTTTGGAACTGTTTGTATTCCGAGATGAAAATTAGCCTATATACCCGCCTTTTTGTAAAAATCACATCGACCCATTCTCCATTTTGGCTTTCGATTTATAATACAAATTATTTATAAACTTAGTAATGATAGCATAAGGACTAGTACCTATATTTCTGAAACTAGCAACCACCCACGACTTCGTACGCGTTGACATAATAAAATAAAGCCTATATTACTTAGGGTTAGTATAGCTTTCTATCAGTGAAAAAATTTCAAAATCAGAACAATTTTACCTCTTTATAATATAAGTATAGATTAGTTGTGACATCTAACGTATGTTACACATGCATAAGGTAATCATAAGTACCAAGTAAAGAAAGAAAGAAAGAAAGAAAGAAAGAAAGAAAGAAAGAAAGTAAACATTTATTTTGATAAAACTGCACACGGTACAACAATTATCACAACACAATAAAAGAAAAACAAAAAAAAAATGATATTCTGGGTGCTTGTGTACGAGAATCACTGCCGTGCACAGTGACGTCAGAAAAGGTCAGACCTAAGCATAATGCTGTGGAAAAAATCCACAACGCTGGTTTTCCGCTCAAACCTCTGGTGACGTACGTGAGAAACGTAAAGAAAATAAACAATTTAAACAAAGTACCACATCTATACAAATAATGTAAGAGGCAAGAACCTTTTCCAGTTTTCAAACCTGTTCTATTCGTTGCCCCAAATTACATGTGAACAAAAACGTGAATAGCTAGCTAGTTCTAAATCTAAAGCGTAAAAAATGAAATAAAATCGTCACGTCTTTGTTCGTGCAACAATGACACAGCGTCCTTGAATCCGCTAAACAAAGCGCCAACTGCCGTATCGCTTTTATTCTACTTGATTCATGCATCCTTGTCCAGAGTCGATGAACTTATCAGTGTGCGAAATTGGCGAACGAGACCTGAGGCGCGAGTCCGTCGCCTGCGCACCACAGATTATTGCCAATAACTACAATCATGCGTACTTTGTACATCGCTGGCTCCCTCGCCGTGCTTCATTAGTTGCAGCAACATACCAAGCGATGATTGCTGTAAGATGGTGTCCGTCGATTCAGGATCCAGAGAAATCACGTTTCGTGGTGCCGAGACCGTCTCCGTCACAAGGTCGCGCGCCCGCCGCCGCCCACTGCTATAAATACACGCAGACATGCAAAAATGTGATACATAAACATTTATGTGCCCTAATATGTGTGCCCGTTGTATGTAAACTACGTAGTAACTATTGCATTTACTGTGGCGAGCTTCATTGGTCCGTAGTAGCTATTATCAATACTGTGATGCTTCGTTCTAATTCGTCCTCTGTGCTGAGCTTCATTGGAATAAAGATTGGAATTGTTGTTTTTATTAAGACTCGCAGATTTGAATTCACTCCGCTAACGTAAAATATATATATAAAAAAAAGTAAAGTAATGTAAAGTAGTAAGTAAAGTAGTATATATATATATATATATATATATATATATATATATATATATATACTAATTATATATTTGCTATATATATATATATTTATATATATATATTTATTTATATATATATTATATTTTTTATATATTATATATTTGCTATTTAAATAAATATATATATTTTATATATAGTGCGCAATTGTCGTCAATCCAAAATCCAAAACAACAACACGTTAGCGGAGTGAATTCAAATCTGTATATATACTAATTATATATTTGCTTCTATATTATCTCAGTGTTTAAAAGTAACTATTATATATTTTTATTTGGCAGTTTATTTTGATACAGCTACACAAGTAGTACAGTTTTACAAATTCATCTATATTTCAATCTCTGTTATTATGTTAGAGCTCTAAAGAACTATTAACAAATTATTATTATTAAATATTAATAAAGTAATGTAGATATATAGATAGATAAACACTTTATTACTCACTCTCAACATAGATATAAAGTACAAGTTAAATGTTTACTATGGTAACAATGAGCGGTCTTATCGCTTAAAGCGATCTCTTCCAGACAACCTTTGGATGGAGAGGAATAACGAAACATAAACGGACGGATAGAAATTATAATAGACATACTAAAGGCTTACATATGATATAAAATAGAATAGTAGGTATATACACTATGTAGATACTTAGGTTACTTACTGGTGATAAAGTTTGTTTTGTTTTGTTTGCTGAACTGCAGGGGAACCGTCTACATCGAACACTGATCGCGATCACTTTCAAAGTTATCTCGTGATCGGTATTTGTCTAATTTTTCTACTCAAAGTCTGCGTCCCACTCCCTATCCCGATCACGATCGCTAAACATTGGCAATATTGCAGTTTGAGTAATGCTAACACCTTCCAAATTTGAAATTGAAAGCGATTGAAAGCGATTAAAAGAGATTGGGATCGGTGTTCGAGTTATACGATGTCCCTGCTGGTTTCCAACTTGCCCGCATAAATATTTTGTTCTTCGAAACTCTGAAAGCTTTTCCGAATCAATGATGAATGTTTTGTGGCGTATCGTAAGTAAGAAGTATATCATTTGGGTGATATTGATGACAAGTTGCAAGACGGTTGCATACCATAATAGTACGGCCTGGGTACAACCATAAATGACCTTTTTCATAAACTATACAGACGATAATAATGTCGATATTTAAATGTAGAACAGTTAACGTACTTACCTATAAGTTTATAAAAAAGCTTTTACACTAACTGGTATTGCTATCGCTAACTAGTACCTACAACATACCATCTTGCTTTTATATGTCACAGTTAAATAGTAAGTATAATGTAATAGTAAATAAATAGTATATATTAATAGTATAATGTTATACAAAACAGCACTGTAGTCAGCTACCATAGCTTTGCCAGTTATTCTGCCGCCAAGCAGTAGTGCGCAAGCATTACTGTGTTCCGGTTAGAAGGGCATTGTAGCCAGCGAAATTACTGGGCATATGAGACTTAATATCTGATGTCTCAGGGTGATGAGCGCAAACCAGTGCTACGCAGTGCTTTTTATGATATTAAAAGTTCTGGGTGGCACTGCAATTGTTATGGGCGGGCGTGGCGCTTACCATCAGGCGAACGACTGGCTCGTCTCATCATTCAGTACAATAAAAAACCTTAAATAACGTTCAGCTAGATTTTCAATGCGTTCCAGACTGGCGAACTAGACTAGGGTTTTGGTAGTTATTGATACTTTTCAACAGAAACACAAACAAAACAAAAGGCTTAATAATTTAATAACTAAATAAAACTAAACTAAAAGATATTAAATACTATGTACATGCGGGTATCGGGTGAGCCAACTGAATGGCCTACAGATAATTCAACCGATACCCGTCGTCCGGCAACGAGCCCAAAATGCGGCGTTGCCTCGCTGAATAGCGAGGCTGATTCTTTGGGCAAAATACATGCCAGCATTTTGGTCACGTGTGGACTCCACAAGCCCCGCTAAATCCTTATAAATTTCTAGTGCTCCTGGTATAAATTTCTCCTGCTACCACGGGCTACCACGGGCTACCACGGGCCCAACGTCAACTGATTTACAAAGGGTTTTATAATTCAGCGGATTATATAATCCAGCTACGACATCCACATTCTCCTGAATGGACGTTACGGACAAAGCTAAAAAGCCACGATATAATATATTTATTTGTCGTCGCGATATTTGTCGTCGAACGTCTATTTCACAACAATCTTTAGCACACGTGAGGGGACCACGTGCGGGGCTCTCCCCCTCCCCCTTGTAAAGCTCCTGGCGAGGACGTCACGATAATCCCAATGGAAAGAGTTGGTTCGAGGGCAATCGATGGAAAGTTTGAGAAGCTCCGAAGAACATCTGGCTGTGTATAATTTGTAGTCTGAATTCCTAGGTTCAAGAGTCTGAATAAGATTTATAAGTTGCCTTTTTTATATTGATATTTTAAACGGTACGTTCTGCTGGACGTGCATGTAATTAAGTACATGTAATTAAGTAACTATAAACTTAATACATTCATTTGAAGATTAAGTAAGAAAAATTAAGTTGGAGATGCTAAAGTTGCCGATAACCATATCGGCAACTTTAGCATCTCCAACTTAATTTTTTCTGCTATTCCTATTTAGATCTATAACTTGATTTCAAGTTTAAAGTTTTGTCAGTTTTGTACAGCAACATTGAACTATGACTTTAATAGCGGCTATACTTAAACTAATTTCTTAAAAATGTTGTTTACTTTACCCTATGGTTGTCTGGAAGAGATCGCTGCTTAGCGATAAGACCGCCTTTTGTACTTACAGGAAATGTTGTATTACCAACTGTAATTCTGTTTTCTTTTTTTAAGTGCAATAAAGTGTTATCTATCTATCTAACTCTAACCGATGTGTTACTGTGTTCCGAACTCCAACATTCCTTTTTTAATTAGGCATTACAAATGCACCTAGAATAGAATAACTCTTTATTATAACACCACAATACAGAAAAAAATAAAACTAAAATAACAATTAACTTTATACTGTTTTCACGATGGGCGGTCTTATCGCTCAAAACCATCTATTCCAAGCAGGTTGTCTGGAATAGAATATAAGTGGAGAAATGTAGACGAAAAATATATATGGACGGAAACGTAAGGAATGTTAAATTCAAGTTGTACAATGACTCCATGACTACTTACCAGTCTTACCACCGGAAAAAGGACTACTACCCAGAAGATAAGTAGGAACTGATTTTGTTTAAAAAGTTGGTATCATAAAATAATAACTTTTGAAAAATTTATAAATCTAATCACATACATATATCCTGACCCCTATCTAAGATTCCCTGTAACAAGGGAACCAGGTGGCCTACTCAGAGTTGCTTTCGTTCGTTCGTTCGTGCGGACTAAAAGAGACACTCTTATGCCTGTTGCATAGCGCTGTCCCTTTCATCCGACAGACGAAGATCGTAATTACTTTTTCAGAGTACAGGGGCTGGAACTACGAGGACCATGTTCCCATAACACCCATACATATATGAAACAATTAATTGCTTGCGTTTTCTTCTGTTCGCAAACATGTGTACCATCACGGCAATCGAATCAGTAACTTCAACGATTTGAGATTTGAGCCAATCTACCCAACCACTACACCACAGAGATCTTTTAAAGTTTAATTAGGCTGGATAGTCCTGAAGGGTCTACCAAGAAACTGGAATTTGGCATCATCAGATTCCTACATAGGTAATCTTTACCTTACATAACCTCATTATCGTCCAGGTGCGTACAATATGATATCGAAACCTGATAAGTAAACAGCGCCAGTAATCCGTTGGGCCGTGGTCGTGTCGTCATGTGCCGAAAACGCCAAAACTTTCACTTTTAAGCCAATGCCGCATCGCCCTACATTGTGGATGATTCATTTCACTGTTCAGTGATTTGTTACCAAATTTGTGAAATAGGATGTCCACACTAGAACCTGTTGCATGCGCGTGCGCACGCGCCGCGCAGCTTTTCCAGTTTAGGCCTACAACTTGCATACTCTAGGCTGGTGGACTTATGGCGTCTGACAAAAGCAAGGCCACTTTCACTATCATGTTCTTCCGCTAATTTTATTCTTTTCTTCTCGGTTTGGAGCTCCTGCAATCCCTCCAGATGTAGGTATCTATTTATTCCGTCAAAAAATCTTTCACAAAACAATATCATTAGTTAATTTCAAGAATTTATATCAAAGGGCAGGTAAGAAAGACCTATTTGATTATATTATTTAATTACTATTTAATTTTTTATCATCAGTACGAGAATAATGTTTTCAAATTTCTTGGGTTGTTATTTCTTTGTCTCCGCCCGCTGGGAGAAAGTTCTGTGATCGCTGCATCTGTCATAATTATCCACCATCGTACTTATTTTCAGAAGACCTTTTGTTTAATAAGTTGAAGAATCTGTTGACTCACTCGCACAACTATAAATGAGTGTTTTACCATCAGTTGGCTCCAGCCTTGCAACGCGGATGTCTCAATCAACCAGTAAGCGGCAAAATGTTGTCAGATTCAGCCCAAACAGGACTTGAGCTTGAGCTTCCGTAACGTCATGAATATAGCCTTTTGACGCAAGACTATTTCTGACGTAAGCCATAAGTCGAGCATTACCTGTGATTTGGTATTTTTTAATTTGGATCTCTAAACTGGTCACACAGACAGGGCTTGATTAAAAATAACATTGAATTTTTGAATTTTTGGTTACAGTATGTGAGTGTACGACCTACTTGAAGAGAACACAGCATGATAATTAAAATCAAATTGTTGATTAACGTGCACTACGAAAAAAATTTAAATAAAAAAATAGATATGAAAAAATAGATTTAAAAATTATTGATTGATATTAAAACTTTGTTGGTGAGTGCTTAGCATAGTTTGTTGGACAAGAGGGAAGGCTGAACGTTTTCCTCTTTATCATCTTCTGCCCACTACGATCCGACAGCTGGACCAGGGCCTTATAGGGCCACAATCTACCACGCGGGTCCCGGTGAGTGCGGGTTGACTGATAGTTTGCTTATTAAATGCTAATAATCAAGTCTGCAACATGTCCGGGAGGCTCCAAATTCCCTACCTGATGCCGTCGGACGGTCGTACGGGCGCCGGGCATTCACCTGCGACCTTGCAGCCGTCCTGCGTCCTCCGTCCGGTCTTTGTCCGTGCCGTGTCCGGCGCGGCCGGCCGGCGGCGGCGTGCGTGACACTCGGACTGGCAGAGACATACATACGGGAATGAATTTAGACGGATAGTTTAGATATCACACTCGCGAATGAACAGAGTATGAAAAAGCCGTTATATGTATATTATTATTTGATAAATATTTTCTTCCCTTTACAAACACAGTCCTGAAAACGAAAGGAGAAAAATAATGCTAAGTAATCATGAAAATGGACAAACTAGTGAACACAATGAAACAGTATCACTTTTATTGTTACGGTATACAAACATTGTTAGGACTGGCCATAATCCAAAACATAATAACATAAATATAATTATTAACCTTTGTTTTTATTCCATATTTACAGGATCAGTTCATAGTGGTTATTTTGCACGTTTTTAATATTTTCCCCAGTTCTACGGATTGCTACGAGTCGTAGACAGCACAGAAACCTGTAAGGGACTTTCATACCTCCATTATGGAGACAATAGGATATTTTGACAAGACACAAAATATTTGTAGGCCATTCAGTGGCTCAACCGATACCCGTTTCTACATAGTATTTAATTTATTTTAGATATGTATGTGTATAATGAAGTAATTTATATAGTTTGATCTAATATTAAGTTAGTTGTTATTTTAGTATTTAATTGTTCTAGTTTAGTTTTTTGTATTGTGGTGTAAAAATAAACATAACAATAAATCAGACACAAAAAATATGTATGTGCTTTTGAAGTAGAAAAAGAGAAAGGACAATATTTGTGAAAAACGTCCTTATGAAGCGTGAGTAGTGAACACATTAAAATATCAATTACTAGCTGCGCCCCGCGGTTTCACCCGCGGGGTCTGGAATAAAAAGTATATGTTATATCCATTGTATAACCTATCTGCATTCCGAATTTCACTCAAATCAATTGAACCGTTACAACGTGAAGAAGTAACAAACACACTAACTTACATACAAACTTCGGAATTTATAATACTAGTGTGATTTCTTCTGATTACGCGGTTAACCTTTATACCTTGCAGGTTGTTTCTTATCCACTAATAAGGAACCACTTTTCAGCTCCTGAAAATAAATAAGAACACATCTGTACACATGTTTATATAACGTGCATATTATTTATTATTAAAGAATCTGCCCTGTGTGCGTACCATGGCTACGTGTCTTCGATTTTGTCATACGGATTACTTTTGTGGGGTAACTCTGTCGACATTAATAGGGCATTTATAGTGCAGAAGAAATGTGTCCGGGCAATTTGCGGTGCCTGGTCTACCGATAGCTGTCGACCTATTTTCAAAAAGTTCAACATACTTCCATTACCGTGTATGTACATCAAAGAGGTATGTCTGTTTGTTAAATACCATCCCGAGTTCTTTGATATGAATTCAAAAATTATTGAAAGAAACACTAGGCATAAAAATAAACTATTTTTACCTTTATGTAGATTGGATATCTTTAAGAAGAATGCCTTTTTAATGGCAATCAAAATTTATAACAAACTTCCAAAAGAAATGAAAACACTTAATAAAAATAAATTTAAACTAGAACTACAAAAATGGCTATTAAATAATTGTTTTTACTCTGTAAATGAATACCTACAGTTAAAATAGACAAGTTAAAAATTGTATAAATTTGATATTTAAAATTTGTAATAACCTATACCTACCTAAGACATATGAAAATAATTAATTAAATTTTGACACTTAATATAAGTAATAACTATTTCTAATGATTAATTTGAATCCAAGAATGTAAAATAATAAAATTATATCTTGTAAATTAATTAAATTATTTTTATGTGAATTGTATTGCACACCCTTAAATAGGGTAGATTATATGGAACATTATAATTATTACTGTAACACCTACATTACCTACCTATATTCTAGCAATAAATGTTTATGATTATGATTATG
Organism: Petrophora chlorosata; assembly: GCA_951640565.1. NCBI lineage: Eukaryota > Metazoa > Arthropoda > Insecta > Lepidoptera > Geometridae > Petrophora > Petrophora chlorosata. Next base: position 16,014,238 of record OX621197.1, read on the forward strand.
ATTATTGTTTTGGTTTTATACGTGACATTTTAATTAAATTTTTTAATTTCTCTTTATGATTTCGTCAATATAATGTTCATCGTCATCATCAGCCCATTTCGTTCCCACTGCTGGGACTCGGGCCTTTCCTCGTAGAGAGAGTAAGGGCCATAACCCACCGCGCTGGCCCAGTGCGGGTTGGTGAATGTCACATGTCCTTGAATTTTTGTGATTAATTCTTATACACGGTTTCCTCACGATGTATTCCTTCACCATTTTTAGAGCGAGTGTTAGTTCCGCACATAACTTAAGGAAGTCAGTGGTGCGGGGCCAGCGGGATTCGAACACGGGTGCGTCAGATCGAAAGTCGCACGCGCTCCCACTGAGCCACACTCACTCTAATATAATGTTAAAAAAGAGATATTTTAATGAATATAATGTTATAAAAGAGATATTTTAAAATATGTTTAAGACTGGATCTCTCCCATTGGCATCAGTCTTGCCATGTGGTCAGCAAAAACAGGAATCCAGGCTGGATCGCGAAGCTTTTTGATCGCATACCCAGACGTGATCAGATGATCTTTTGACATTCAGGACCTTTGTCTCGGACTCATAAATATTCTGAGCCCAGACTGTATTATCTCATTTCTAGAAAGGCTTTCGACACTTTTGAGCCCTAATTTAAGAGGGGTTGTCCTTTTTGTGTGGTTGTGTTTCTTGATATCGTCTCGATATGTTTGTGCGTAGAAGTATGCCTAAATAGTAATAGTATACCAAAATGTTGGGACTTATTTATTTTTTATGTAACGAATGGCGAGACGAGCTGGTCGTTTGCCTGATGGTAAGCAAAACGCCAGCCCATAACAATAACAGCACCACCGAGAACATTGTTTTGCAAAATCCTGCGCGGCGCCGCACTGGGCTCGTCACCCTGAGACAATTAGCTGTTGAGTCTCATAATGCCCAGTAATTTCGCTGTGTAGCCAGCTTCAATTGCTTCTCCTTGTACTTACAAGGAGAAGCAATTGGACAACCCATAGTTAGTTTAGTTTTAGTAAGTAGAGTGTAGTTTGTTTTCAGTAATAAAGGCCAGTTAAAAAACACAAAAGTATGCCTTAATTTCCAGAGCTTACTCACATTTAGGTATTTTATAAAGAAAAAAAAACGAAACACATTACGATTTTTTTGCTTCAAAATAGAAATATCACAAAACAAAAAAACCTTGAACAAACTGACAATAAATTTTTTTATTTTAACATTTTGACCTAAGACATTGGCGATATTGTGGAAACCCCGCAGTCTCAGATAATGTAACTATGTAGATATATCTATAAGAAGTTGAAGTTGACCTAAGACATAAATATATCATGAAACAACACACAATATGAACAACGAAGATGTTTTTTTAAAACTAACTGAGATCGGTTAGTTTAAACAAAATTAACTATCGCGGAGTCAAGTTCCAAACAAAATGTTTTTAAATTCGTCTACCTCGACTTTCAAAATTGACCTAGCAACTGTCTACAAATACATTTACTATCCCACCGAGACAGAGCCGAGACCTCAGCGGGAGTCAACTCAAAACCTAACGAGGCAAGTCCGTATTTAGATTTAGCTAATAAAACACTAACGAGTCTAGACCTACGGTTAACTCAAGCGTTGTAATTAGTTTATTTAATATATTTTGATTTATTATTTATTTACTTAATATATTATGTTAAGAATCGTATTGAAAATTAGCTATTGGCTGTCAATCTCTTGTACTATACTGGCTGTAAATGGCTGTAAGTAGCTATAAATGGCTATTTATAGCACATGCTCTTAAACTTGTAAAACTGCAAAAGTTGTAAAACAGCCTACAACTTTCTAGCAGGCCTTTGTTCATTGTACTTATTGAAATTGGCCTAGTCTCGAAAATGTGATGAAACGATGCAAGTATCTTGCTGGTTGCATACCATAAAGTAAGTAAATAATTGAAATGTCTAAACGACGTTTGCATGACAGTTGCAAGGTATGTAAGACACTTTCTTGGTGTACTGCCCTTTGGGCAAAATATTTTTAGTCAAATTACACTGCTAAAAAAGTTATCGCCCTAGTTTCATTTCTCAAATAAATCTTTAGCCAATTTATATTTCGCATTTATTCACTTGGTCAAATTATCATTTGGCATCATTTTACTTTGTCAAATTTGATTATGTCAAATGTTCATTATAGTAAATGTTTTATGCGTTTTATCTACATAGTTTGACCTAATTTTAACTGATATTAATCTTAGGTGTTAGCATATCGCCTAGTACTCACTGGCATTTACTAATCTAAGGCAAAGTCATATATAGTTGTGACGACGAGCGAAGCGAGGAGGAGTGTTAGGTTACTTGTGACCACCACAACGCGTGAGCCTAGCGAGCGAAGCGAGCGTGCCGCGGCAGCAGCCGCCGAAGCGCCAGAAGAAAAGTTTTCATATTGTTAAAACGCATTTTATTTACATGGTTTGAGCAATTATTTGTTAAAAAGAGTTTCGCTAACTGAAAAATTGCGATAAGTTGATTTGGCAAATGTTTTTTTGCCAAATTAAAATCTGCGTAAAATAGTTTGCGATGCGATATTCTGGAAAATAATTGCCTAGACATTAGTAAGCCCACTTCTTACACGAATATTATTTTAGAATTTAAAATATCTGAAATTTAAAACTGATACTTAAGCTGACTTTACTAGAAGGACTTCCACTATTTAGAAAATCATGAACTTCAGGAAGTGCGAGGACCTCAGAGACAAATGTTTGTTCTGTAGTGGGAACCGAACCGACGAACGCGAAATACACAGCCATCTAATCAATTTTATAATGAAAATACGTTCTACTTAGTCTCTTGCATGTTTTTGTATTACATGCATTGGTAATAATTTCTAATTCCACAAGCAATTATAATTTAAAATCCATCAGCCTCAAGGTTTTGTCTAGATATTGTGAGTCTAGCGCGAAGTTGTTGCCACGCCAACGGAAGGCCGCGGCGCGTGTGCGAAACTGGCGTGACCTCGCCGAATAAAATATTAAAATATTTTTTCTATCCAGTTTTAATATACGTTAAACCCACTTGAATAATTATATTATTCTACGTGTCTACGTTTTATATGAGGAAGGGTATTCATAAAGTAATACGAGTTTAGATCATCTTAAAAGTCTGGTATACGAACTTAGCCATGTAGAACAAGTGAATGCGAGTATTAAAACAAATGATAAAACATATATCAAATTTGACACTGCCTTTTCTTCATGCAAAAGACATCAACGCGTTCTTTCAAATAATTCATTACACGCACAATTGCACAAGGTGAGATGCACATAGCTATGTCGTACTATTATATAATCTGTGCCCTGTTATTCATTGAATTTGAAAACTCTGAGGTGTATAAGTAATATGCTTTTGATCAAAAAGTTGCTTTTATCTAAATTGCTTCAGCTACTTTACAGACAAAATACGATTCAAGAAAACCTTTACCATTACATATAACATCTTCCAAAAATTTGCAGTGTAGAACTATCTACGTACATATTTTCCTTTTCATTTTGATAATTAAAGACACAATTATACTAAAAGCTAAATAGTGATTATTGTATCTATGCTATGAACGCGACCTCTCACTAGCACTTAAAAACAACTCATAAACATTGAAACTGTCCATCAAAGTCTTGTTAAAACAACCCAGAGTGCGACAACAACTCCTAAAAAGCAAATAAACTGCCAATGTATTGTCTACGGTATTGACCTCCGCCCCGGCAAGGACATTGAGGAAGGTCGGCCCTCCCTAGACAGAGGGTGCCCCCTCTCCCCTTTCGAGAGGGCGACGCTCGAAAAGGGAATTTTTCTATTACTCTTCACCTCGAGACGCCCTCGGAGTTCAACAGTTGCTACGCAAGCAAAGGCCGACGGATTAGGTTTATTTCGCGATTTTGGGCGACTTTTCGTGATTTGAATATGTTGACTGTGATTTTGTTAACAAGAAGACCCACGCTTTGTTGATTCGAAATTCAAATTGTCAGTTTGTTTGTGGTCTTGTCCGAACATTAAAAAAAAGATAGTGCAGCATTGAACTGCATGATGACGAGCCCTTATACTCATGTTTTTACATGCTTTTATTTAACTTGCAATGTTTGTTTGCTTGGGTCAAATCTTGCAACTTGTATCAGAACCATTTCCTCGTGTCCTAAGGAGTTGAAATTTTGCATATTTGTCAAAGTCCGATGACAATGTAATATTATGTTGACAGCCAGCTGATCTGATGCTGGAGACGGAAGGTGGGCAATTGAACTACTTGACGGATATTTGTAAAGTAGTGTTTGGGCTCATTTTAATTTGCTCGCAGTTTCGATTACCATTTGACTATAAAAAAAAAGTTTCACCAAAAAAATATTTACGCTCAGCAGTGGGTGGATACCGGCTGACAAGTAAGAGGATGATGACGTTTCTTCCAGGATTCTTCATCATATCATGTTGCTAACATAATTTGTAACAAAATTGTAGGTACATAGTGAAAAACGAACGCGGCGAATTTTTTGGCGAACTTTCAAAACCGGCTCTGTAGACTGAACCGTTTCTGACGCGGGTCAATGATTGATCTGTCATTACGTGGAATTACCAAATATTGTTTAGTGATAAACTCGCACTCGGTGGCTCTTATCTCGAAATATCGCAACAGCTCAATTGTTTTAAACATTAATCACACTGATTGTGAGACCAACTATCAATTTATTATGGTTTTACTAATCTATGCGCGAACATTTTGGTTCTGTCTGTTCAATCAAAGCAATAACAAAGCTGTAAATCAGTTTTGGTATTTAATAACCAGATACATATAACATTTTCAAGGTGTGCTCTCATCCGTATTATGATATTACTTTAGGTAGGTAGGTAGGCCGTAGGTAGCTCACTCTCGTTTTAGCGTTCGGCGAGTCGACACCTGATGATGCCTCGTGCAGACGGCGAAACACGTGTCGTATTAGGAGGGTTGTTTTTAGGGCTTTCTTTAACATTATTTATTATTTACTTAATTAATACATTATTTACCTTTTCTTATATACAATATTAAACTCATTTCCATATTTATTATTAAATATACATATTTATTAAAAAAAGCAGATGTATATATTTTAATTTTAATTCATTTTACATTTGCAATCCCCCATACATATTATATTATTCTAACAACAACCTACATAACATTCAGCGGGATTACACTACATACATAATATATTTTCATTGCGTTTCAGTTTTGAAATGAATTTCCGCAACGTCACGCCTGATTCCATTGCATTATTTTAGTTTATTTAGCCTATTTAAAAATCGGTGATTATTATGTTTGTGTTATGTTTAACTAAAAAAAACAATTACCAGACAAAACTCTCTTAATTTATAGTATTAAGAATTAATCTAATGAAATGTAACATTTTGGTACCACAACAGGTATATAAAAAAACCCGACTTCAATGTATCTTCGAATTCCAAGGTCAAATATCGATGAAATTAAATGGGACCACTTCGTAGCTATACTATACTCAAAGCAAAAATATTTTTTCAATCCGGTTTATAAATGACGAAGTTGTGAGGTAACAAACATAAAAAAAATGTAAATACAGTCGAACAGAGAACCTTCTCCTTCTCGAAGTCGGTAAAAACTTATATGGACTAATGTTTTGATGGTCAATGATAGTAAAGTAATTTAATAAAATCGTAAATCTGTTTAAACCTTTTCGACCCTCTCTAGCTATCGTATGTCCCACAGATAGCCATAATGAGAACATAAATTGGCTTATCTTTCCGTGACAACGTGTAACGTAACGAAAAACCCTACTAATATTATAAACGCGAAAGTTTGTAAGAATGGATGTATGGATGTACCTTTGTTACTCTTTCACGCAAAAACTAATGAATGGATTTAGATGAAATTTAGTATGGAGATAGCTTATACCCTGGATTAACACATAGGCTACTTTTTATCCCGGGAAACCGCGGGTGAAACCGCAGGGCGCAGCTAGTCTTTTATAATTTTGCCAAAAAATATTACAGTTGGTATTTCTAAGAAACTGAAAAGAGCGCCCTTCAGACTTGCCCTTAGTTACGTATTGATTTTCTAAACATTCTAGCTCAAGCATTTCTTCTTGGGTCCCGAGTATTTTCTTTGTGGAACATTCCAGACGAATAAATTAGAAGCTTTGCGAACAAAATAACTAGTATTAATACTAAGAGTCCTTATATTTTACACGTCAGATGGCTACTGTGGATAATAGCTAGTAACAGAGGCTGAATTAGTTATATAACTTTTTATGCTATAAGGGATATGTAAACAGAACTGTTTTTATAAGCCTTTTTTTTATTTAACTTGCAATGTTTGGGTCGGTTGGTTAGAGCGAGTGTGGCTCAAGAGCGAGTGTGGCTCAGTGGGAGCACGTGCGACTTTCGATCCGACGCACCCGAGTTCGAATCCCGCTGGCCCCGCACCACTGACTTTTTTAAATTATGTGCGGATATAACACTCGCTCAAGAAACGGTGAAGGAAAACATCGGGAGGAAACCGGCATGTCCAAGAATTTATCACAAAAAGTCAAGGACATGTGACATCCACCAACCCGCACTGGGCCAGCGTGGTGGATTATGGCCCATTCTCTCTCTATGAGAGAAGGCCCGTGTCCCAGCAGTGGGAACGTGATGGGCTGATGATGATGATGATGATGAATGTTTGGGTCAAATCTTGCAGAACCTCTTATCCGACGGAGTTGAAATTTTGCATACTTCTCGTTCGATGACAATGTAATATTATGGTGACAGCCAGCTGATCTGATGATGAAGACGGAAGGTGGGCAATGGAACTCCTTGACGGATAATCGTAAGCTACTTAGTGTTTGGGCTCATTTTAATCTGTTTGTGGTTCCGTTTACAATTTGTTAAAAGCTTGTCTTGAAAATATGTTTTGTAACCAAAAATCTTGTTACTTGCTCAGGTCCGGGTGTAGTGATTTCGGACGTGGGACCATGGTGCCCGTGGTCCCTTTCGTGTGTCCCTGATTTGAGCCTGAAAGTTGATTGACAGCCAGATAAAAAACTTAAAAAATTTAAAAATTATATTACTTTATTGAATTCAATTCAATTTGACAAAGACGTACATCTAAAAATTAAGAATGATTGGTTTGTCTGAAAGAAATCGCATAGAGCGATAAGATCGCCCATAGTGACACTGATACTAAGTTGTTATTTTAGTTTTAAATTGTTTTTGTATTGTGGTGTTTTAATAAAGAGTTATTCTAATCTATTAATTCATTTTTAATCAAGAACATAATGTTATTATTATGTATGTAGGTGTAGGCAGGCCTCATTCGTATTATTATAGTTCGCAACACACTCGTAAAGTATCTCTTATTGCACCGTGTTTAGGTTCTTAGCGCTTTTTACTTTATATTTATTTATAAATCTGAGCAAACAGATAAATAAATTCCGCTTTGCTAGTTATTCAGCCGCCAAGCAGTAGTGCGCAAGCATTACTGTGTTCCGGTATGAAGAGCATTGTAGCCAGCGAAATTACTGGGCATTATGAGACTTAACAGCTAATTGTCTCAGGGTGACGAGCGCAGTGCAGCGCCGCGCAGGATTTTGCAAAACAAAGTTCTGGGTGGTGCTGTAATAGTTATGGGCTGGTGTATTGCTTACCATCGGGTAAACGACCAGCTCGTCTCATCATTCAGTGACATAAAGAAACGAGATTTTATGTTTAATAAATTGTAATATTTTTATGAATAAATAAACCATGTTCCACGTAGGCTGGACCGAAGTGGCGCAGGATAGGGACAACTGGCCTGAGACACCTGGGGGAGACTTGCGCAGCAGTGGGACAGCATAGATCAATAATAAAAAGATTATCTATAATATGATAAATAAAATAACTATTTAATTTGGTTTTTGTCAACAAATGAACATGAAATTTGTGATATACGTTTTTAAACTAACATGGTCACTGAAACTAGAGTTTGATTTAGAAACGGGATATATACCACGTATTTGTTATGAGTTCTCGATATTTCGGCACTGTTATAAGTACCAAAATTATAAGGTTGTAGTTTAAAGTTATAAGTGTTATAAGGTTGTCTGGAAGAGATCGCTATAAGCGATAAGACCGCCCATTGTAACACTTTAGCTTTAAGTATTGTTTTGTAATTTATTTCTTGTTGTTGTGTGACAATAAAGCGTTATCTAATCCAATCTAATCTAATCATAATCTCGAAGATACTAAAGTTTTTGCGAGTGGATTTTAAATGTTATAACGGGCAGACATATCAGTGCCGAAATATCGAGAACTCAATACAAAATAAATACGTATAGAAAAAATATTTCAGTTTTTATTTTTTCAGTTTTTCGGTGCCTTCCTAGACACGGCGCGGGTAAAAAGAAACCCACGCGCCATTTTTAACAAATATTTGTATTAACATAGTTGTGTTTTTATAAAAATTAATTAACTTTCCTCTCAAGTGATGGGTTAAAAATGTCGTATGAAACGCGTGAGCTCTCTGCTTCATTATGCCCTTGCTCTCGGCTCGGGCCGCCTCGAGTGTAATGACTATTAAAGTCCCCTACATAAATTATTTCGTTCTGGTCCAAGAAACTCTTGTTCTCTTGTACTAACGTCTGTGTAATAACGTCGTAATTTTTATTTATTTGTGAACTGCTGTTTGTGTCTAATTTCTCAGTTACTAATTAAATAGAATCAAACACAAATATCGTTAATGTAACTAGCCGTGACGTAAGATGGCTTTATTGTACTTGAAGACAAATATGGTTGAGAGGGTGTTGATTTTTAGGGTTCCGTACCCAAAGGGTAAAACGGGACCCTATTACTAAGACAGACTGTCAGTCCGTCTGTCGCCAGACTGTATCTCATGAACCGTGATAGTTAGACAGTTGAAATTTTCGCGTGTTTTAGCTAAAATATCCCTGCATTTGCCTGTGTTTACCGGCCAATTAAAACCACGCTTAATTCTACTGCCCCTAGCCCGCAGTGGTGAGAGCCAGACTAGGCCTCCACTTCCGATGGTACAGAGTATCCTGAGTAGCAGACCGCCAAACAAAAAGTTATCAATCAATAACGCCCAACGATCACATATTCTCCGAGGACCATGGTCCCACTCTCAGACTCTGAACAAATGGTTGCGCTTTTAAGTTAATAAATAATCAGCCTATTTTCGTTATAATTTTTTTATGTAACTGAATGATGAGACGAGCTGGTCGTTTGCCTGATGGTAAGCAATACGCCAGCCCATAACAATAACAGCACCACCCAGAACTTTGTTTTGCAAAATCCTGCGCGGCGCTGCACTGCGCTCGTTACCCTGAAACAATTAGCTGTTGAGTCTCATAATGCCCAGTAATTTTACTGGCTACAATGCTCTTCAAACTGGAACACAGTAATGCTTGCGCATTACTAATAATAAATAAATAACGCCCAACGATCATATATATAGATCTTGGCCCCTAACTAGGATTCCCTGTATCTAGGGAACCAGGAACTATGAGAACCATGGTCCCACAACGCCCAGACACTAAACAAATGCTTGCGTTTTTTTTTCTGTGCACAACATAACTGGCAAAGCGGTAGTACCCACCAAGACGGCGTCTCGCATACGAGAAACCTACCACCAGTACACTTGACAAATTTTGTTTTTTTTTTACTGGTTATAGGCTTACGTTTGACCAATGTCTCACCTGATGGTAAGCGACGATGTGATGATTATACTCAATAGTTTATTGCAATCATATATGTATGTACATTTGAAGAGGTGTTATGAAAAGGTAAGTTAACATATATGACCCTGACAGGGTATGGCAATAGGAGTAATAGGAGCGAGCGGACCGATCCATTAAATAAACATTGGTATTTTATTGTCATAAAAAGAATTATTTTTTTAGTATATTGATTATAATATATATTTACTTGTCATTAAAAAATTCGTGTAAGTTGTTATTTCTTCAACTTCAATATGGGTAATTACCAAGTCCAGACCACCTACCTATTGCTATTCCGTTCAGCGTTTGGTATAATTAGATTCAGTTCAGGTCTTATAGAACCATATAAATGCAAATTTAATAGCCATTGACTTGCTAACACCACATAATGCGAAGTTAGCTTAATTATGGATATCAGTAGATTCTAAAGATATACAAAGTAACATTCATTTGCTTAACAAGTTACGTTTCTGTGGGCTGCTTGTCTTAATTTTCAACTGACTTCATAAAGGAGGAGGTTCTCAATTCGATGGTGGGACAAACATACAAAAAAAAGGTTAAATATTTTAAACTTTTTTTTGTATGTTTGTTACGCGATTACTCCGCCAATTATGAATTGATTGTGATCATTTTTTTTTGTTTGGTAGGTCATACTTCAGAGGTTTCATATAAATTGTTGAAATTGAATTAGCACTTTTGAAAAAAATAACAAAAACAAATAATAAAAGTTTAGTCTTGAAGTCGATTCTTGTTTTTTTTTTTTAAAAATTATATTATATTTACAATTACAATAACAAAATGCTTTATTGTACATCGCACAAATGAATGACTAGGTACATGAAAACAACTTACAAACTAAATTACAATGGCGTACTTATCGCTAAGAGCGATCTCTTCCAGTCTACCTTTGGATGGAGTTAACTAACGGAGTGAGATAGGTCGGCGGTGTAAATAAAATAATAATAGATCTGTTTTCAATGATCTGTTTTTGTCTGTATTTATTTTGTAAGTATACTGCCTGTATAATAAAGAAGATTTTTGTTGAAAAATATATTTTTCAAGACAAGCTTTTAACAAATTGGGCATCGGAACCGCGAAGAGATTAAAAGAGCCCAAACTAGTAGTTTACGATTTATATTAATTTAGTTATAAATACTCTTCGAGGACCATGGTCCTACTCACAGACTCAAAACAAATGTTTGCGCTTTAAGTTAATAAATAATAAGCCTATTTGCGCTTAATTTTTTTTTATGTAACTAAATGACGAGAGGAGCTGGTCGTTTGCCTGATGGCTTGAATCCTATGTTTTAAGTTTCCTTAGACTTAAGGACCTAGTTAATGCATGCTCACTGTTTTAAATTTATAAGTTTAAAATAAGTTCTCTTTATAAGCGAAATTGTAATTTCTTAAGGAGAATAAATGTTCTTTAAACCGAAATAACATGTTTGTTTTGTTGGCTACATGTTCTTGCTAAATACATAAATAATTATAATTATTTTAATACTTCACCTAGTTACAAACTAATAATTGACTAAGGTCTCTAAATGACCTCAGTGAGAAATACAATTCGCTTAACCTTCCAAAGCGAATTAAAGTCTGTTTTCGATTCAATTCGAGGACTGACGTCATTCTCGAATGATCCTAATAAAATGATGACTAGGTAATGCAAATGACTAACATGGTTTCAAATTTTGATGAATTTAGCGAATTCTAACTGTACACTTACATGCAAACACGCTCGCAATCACTTGTAATATTTGTATAATAAACATACATACATACATATAACATTTAGAGCGAGTGTGGCTCAGCGGGGACTCGTGCGCTTTTCGATCCGACGCACCTGGGTTCGAATCCCGACTAGGCCCTGCACCAATGACTTATAGTTAAGTGCAGATTTTGCACGCTCGCTCTAAAACAGTGAAGGAAAACATCGTGATGAAACCCGCTTACGCGCTTTGGAGTGGTAGGCTCTGGCCGTGGTTGTAATACCACCCCCACCGAACAAAGCCATGCCGTCAAACGACCTAGTCGTGTTTCGGGATGATGTTTGGTGAACCATCGGGGAGACGGGTCTGAGCAGCCGCTCAACTGCCGTCTCTCTCTAGATCTATGTGCTTCATCTTAGGCCACATCATCGCTTCACATCAGGCGAGATAGTGGCCAAACATGGATCTTTTAAGAGTAAAAAAAAAAAAATACTTAGCTTCTTTGTTCAATACAAAATCATGTAAAAACTACAAACTATCAAAACACCAAACCGGACCACAAAATACTTGGTAGTCGGTAGCATCCATATCAATTACATAGTGACCATTCAAAACGACCCGAAGCTCAAGGAAAACCGTTTATGTTCTGATGGTATCTTCGGCTATCGACCGTCTTTGTCGGGTACTGAGACTACTGAGTCACCAAAGTCACTGCACTCGATTGCTCACCCCGCCTAGTGGCAGATCGCTGAATCCGATCGGAACGCCAAAACAACGACCTCATTCTAGAGATGTCTTAGGATTCGTAGAAGAGGAAATATTTTAACATTTTATAAGCATCACTGGCTCGAAGGACCAAAGAATAATTTGCATGCAGCCAATAATGCCTTCAGAATAAACATCGTTTGGTTTCGTAAACGATTTCTATGGTAAGCATGGATAAGCCCTACGTGAAGTTGTTGGCAATTTCACAAGCTGTTTGTCAACTTTTCAAGCTGTTTCACGCGTGTCAACAGCTTTGTAAGTGGCATATCAAGTTCCCTTTGTTGTTTTGTTAGCAACTGGAGTGGTATCGCGCTTTTCGGTTTATAAAGTGTAACCAATGCCGTGAAAACTAGGCATTAACACCGGCCTTTGGCAAGCTCGTCTCGGTGAAACGACTCCGCCACAATATGAAAGGAGTCGTAAAAAATACGATCTACTCTTACCGGAGTTACTCGATAACGTTTCACTTTAATTTGAAATCTAACACGAAGAATTCCTTGCGTTCACTTCAACAATTAGACGCATTCCTGTGAGTCATCCACCCGAGACTTGTATTTTTATTGGCTGTTTGCATTAATATCTCGACAAAGATATGTTTTCGCGAACGACACGCTTCGGTGCCTTTATCGCTAACGGCATAAAGTCCAATATGGAGGTGGAATGAAATTCGCAGGCGGACGGCACGCGGCCGGTTCGCACTCGAAAGTAAAGCAATAACGTTTCGAAATCACCTTGGTAATGACGAGGCCTGTGGAAATATCAACGCTCCGCCCTGACGTCACGCGAATTTTGTCTAACAAACATTAAAAATCAGATTGTCATAAACTCGTAACTCGTAACACGAAACAAGCACCTAATATAGCATTATTTTAATAAAACGCTTTGTTCTCGAAGGATTCTCGTGTCGAGACAAGATTTACTCATTGGATGAATGTGTCACTCTATGGCCAATCTCGATTTAAGTCACAACGCCACGCTGAAAATAGTCATCATAACCCGCAAAATACAGATTACAGACAGACCAACAAGAATTGTACAGGAAAAGGCGCCGCGCGTCGGCGACGGCGCCGGGCGGCGCACGACGAAAAATATGCGAAAACCAGTTTGAGCTGCTTTTGTTCCAATCTTTCGGCAGGAGTTCGATGACCAATGCAAATGTGTGGGTGGGAGTGTGCGATTTTAGGTGCGAGGGTGTGGTGCAAGGGAGGGGGCGCGGGCGAGGGTGCCGGCCGCCGGTCGTCAACCGGGCGAGTGCTCGTGACTCACCACTTCACCAGCGCCTTTGTCTCCGCGCCTCCGTCAGCCGTCGCCGCGGCCGCCGGCTACTCACCTCACGCCGGGAGCGCCGGGACGCCGCACCACGTGCTCGCACAACACCACGTGTCAGTTCGATGGTCACCACGGACGAAATCAACGGCGAGACGAAAACCGCCGACACGGTAAGTGTACTCCAACAAGCGCCTGGAACCATGACCACCAGAGCACCTGATGAAGTACAATGGGCGTGCGGCGGGTCCGACGGGGATTCTTCTTCCAGGGCCGCTGGTGTAGAGACGACGGCAGCGCGCGCTACTTCAGGTACCTGACTCGTGAGGACAGCCCCGGCGCCCGAGTAGCGCGCGCCGCCGCCGCCCGCTCTCCTATTAATAGCGCGGGTCGGTCGGCGCGGAGAGACGCGTTCGTCTCCGAAGAGGATCGCGGCGCGACTGCAGCTCCTCGCCGGCGGCTCGTCCCCCGCGCGTCGCCAGACGTCAGCTGACCGCGGCTGCACCGGCCCTGACATTGGCGGCGCGCCGGCGCGCGGGGGGCGCGGTCGCTGACCCCGCCCGCGGAAGCCTCCTCGCAAATCTGCCGCCCCCTCCTCGCCCGCGACGTCCCCGCTCGCAGCAGTCATCGCCCAGGCGCTGAATGATTTCGGCTGACGGAGGCTGCGGTCTGGGGGCACCTCTCGGCCCTTTGCCCCGAGTGGCGCCGGTTTCGAAGCCCAGAGAAGAACGATGCCATATGTCAACATCATGCTCGCAATATTCCAACTCGTTAGATGCGAGGCTCTGGTATTTCGTGTAGTCTACTCGAGATTTCGACTGTATTCCCATTCATCAGCGAATTATTTTGTATGTAACTAAGTGGCGAGACGATCAAAACGCCTGCCCATAACAGTTGCAGTGTTGTCACCTCAAACCTTGTAAGTATTGCAAAATCCTGCTCTGCATAGCACTGCGGTCGACACACCGACACATAAATATTAAGTCTCTTAATGCCTGCAGTAATATCACTGGAAATGAGTCGAATATCTGGCAAAGATGGTACTTCCCAAGGCAACCTCTTGCAGAAGAGGTCTACCCGTTACTACTATGAAATATACCCCAACTCAACAAGGTTCACAATCCATAATTACCCGTAGGTAATTATGGATTGTGAATTGTGGATGTTGCCATCACTGAAAGATTATTTTCTTCATATATTATATTCAGTTTCAGCATCATGTCTTTGGTTCCTAATTGGATACTGTATACAAACTGTGGTTTAGGTAATTTATGAAAAGTCAGTATCAGTGTGAATTACAGTCCGATATTTTCCGGTATTCTTCAATATGATGATGCGACTCCAGAAAACCATATCTCTGAGTGACACAAGTATACGTTTTATCAAACAAAAAACCGACTTCAATGTATCTTCGAATTCCAAGTTAAAATATCGATGAAATTTATATGGATCACTTCGTAGCTATACTAAACACGACGCAAAAAGAATTTTCCAAATCGGTTCATGAATGACGGAGTTCTGACAAACATAAAAAAATTCAATCGAATAGAGAACCTTCTCCTTTTTTGAAGTCGGTTAAAAACGCCTCTATATCGAAATGACTGACATACCTATATACTGTAAAACACAGGTATTTTATATATTAAGACTTAAATTACAATGAATCATGATTTTTATCATTGTTATTTACTCATGATCACTTTTGATAATAATATCATACTTTGAAATACATCACTGGTATTTTCAGCAGACTTGTCATTTTGCAAATGTAATAACATGATAATTATTACTATTTGATTAGTGCGTATTTTATGTAATTGGTTTATGTAAGTGTATGGAGATGTTGGAACCACCGTCCATTATTATTGCGTTATTCCTCTCCCTGCACGGCTATCTGAAAGAGATCGCTTTTAGCGATAAGACCACTAAAACAGACTAAAACGGTGAAGGAAAACATCGTGATGAAACCCGCTTACGCGCTTTGGAGTGGTAGGCTCTGGCCGTGATACCACCCACCGAACAAAGCCATACCGTCAAGCGACCTAGTCGTGTTTCGGGATGATGTTTGGTGAACCATCGGGGAGACGGGTCTGAGCAGCCGCTCAACTGCCGTCTCTCTCTAGATCTATATGCTCCATCTTAGGCCACATCATCTCTTCACATCAGGCCAGATAGTGGCCAAACAAAGATCTTTTAAGCGTAAAAAAAAAGACCGCCAATTGTTACACTATAAATATGCTTTTATTGTTAGTTTTTAATTATCTGTGTGTGTTTCAATAAAGAGTTATTTCATTTTGATTTCATTTCATTATATATTCATAAATATAGGTATAGATGCTGCTGACTGTCACAACACGTGCTTCTAAATAATATAGTCATATCTCATGATTAGTTTTTATGTAATCATCTAGCATTTCATGTTATTTCCATGGAAATTACTTTTGCCTGACCTGCCCCCCTACCCATATGTCCCTCAAGCACCAATTGTATATCGTGTTGAGGTAGAATTAGGGTATAGCCTCACTGCGACTAATGAGATGTGGTTCAATTATTGTCAATTTAGGCAAGAAATCGAATTAATCTCATTAATGTACACCAAAATACGATAACTACATGTTGAGATAAACTTAATGGGACAATATATGGCATCATAAGACGTTGTCGCAGTGAGTTTACACCATAATCTAAGCTCAACACGATATACGATTGTTGCTTGAGGGAGATATGGGTACGGGTGCTGAGAGTTAATAAAATTAATATGAATTATACTTATCAAGATTTTTGAAGACAAAGCACTGAACCCTTTCTATATCTGAAACGCAATGAAAAGTTTTATCCCTCTCCTTTTCTATGGGATTTTTATTTATATATTTTTTTTAAATTAAATTATTTTTACATTTGCTATCTACTAGCATACATGTTATATTATTCTAACAACAACCTACAAAATTCAGCGGAATTAAACTAGGTACATATTTTCATTGCGTTTCAGATTTGAGATGAATTCCGCAACGTCACGCCGGATTCCATTACATTCCTTTCTTTATGGCTGACTGGCAAAGCTGTGCTAAGCCAGGATAATTTGTTTCATGCTAAGCAACTATGTATGTGTATTCTACCTACCATTAAGCTATTACCTACACTGCTGAAGGTATAAGACCCTGACGAAGGTTCAATTAGTAATTCAGTAATTTTGGTTTTCAATTATGACAGCCAGCCACACTTTTGCTTGAGACATGGCGAGGTTTTTTTGGCTTGCGTTCGACTACTATGTCACCTGATGGAAAGTGACGATGCGGTCGACGATCTAGCACGCTTGCCAAAATAGAACCAGTTCACTCGAGACTTGAAGATTCCTAGATTGTAGCTATCGGGAAGACTGACTCTGGTAGCTGGTGTACATTGGGATTTGTATTTTATTTTGCAAAATTACTGTTCCAACATCTTGTACACAATATCACAAGCGAATGTGTTGAGCGAGCATAAGTACAAGACAGCGAGTACAAGTGACAGATTAAAAACTTAATCTAAAAACCAATCCGTCTTAATGTCATCGAGTTGTGAGCTACCCTGAAAGTTTCAGCCGGATAGCTAATCGGGAAGTGCTCGAAATTTGAGTTGCAAGATTCCCCTCGTAACCACAGACAGACATACAAACAATGTGACTCAATAAAAACGTGGTAATAAAAAAATAAAAATAAATGGCTATTAGCAGGATTCTAAATTCAACAAAATTGTTAAATTAGGTATTAAGCGAATATAAGTTTTTTTTTATGTGAAAACCCCTATAGGGGTACATACATAGTCTTCCTCTAAGCCCTCTATAACTAAATAAAGACTTAAAAGAAAAAATAACGGATTCTAAGTTCAAGATCAAGACGCATCATATAAAAATAAATTCACCCACACGCCACAGATACAATCGCGTTGCCGCCAATAACTGCAATTCT
Source organism: Petrophora chlorosata (assembly GCA_951640565.1). Classification (NCBI taxonomy): domain Eukaryota; kingdom Metazoa; phylum Arthropoda; class Insecta; order Lepidoptera; family Geometridae; genus Petrophora; species Petrophora chlorosata. The sequence continues at coordinate 16,031,670 of OX621197.1, forward strand.
TCAGAATACGGTCTAAAGTCCTATTAAGACTGAGAGCATAAAACAAAAGTAATGTATTAACGATCTAGTAAGTTACACACACTCTAATTAGTGACGGTTGCTTGAACCCCATCATGTACCCTGGCTAGCAGAACGGAAACTAGAATATGAATAGTAAAGATTTACTAGGCGACCGATTTGGTTTGCTGCAGCGAGCATCTTATATTCTACCGTGATTTCTGATATTTCACATCAGGCCTAGCCCACTCCGCACTGTAGGTACGAAGCTACAAGTACATAGCCGGACACCGACGGCGGTTAATATGACTGTATGCAGCGCTACGCGAGCTGAATTGAATTTTATTGCGTCATAGCAAGAGTCGCTATTTGTTTAAATTTCTTTGCGGAATGATGCTTCTGTCCGTTAGTATTCTGTGGTAGAAGGTAAAATCAACAGTAGGTACTGTTAATTCTAGAAGTAACCAATAAAGAAGATAAGCAAGAACTGATCAGTTGACAGTTTACTACTCCGGTTCAACTCGTATTTTTGTGCTTATTTCCAATTTTTGATAAGGTTTCTCGTATGCATGATGTCGTCTGGGTAGGGTAGGTACGTGTACTACCGCTTTGCTATTATTCTTCCGACTAGCATCAAGCATTACTCTTCATGACTGTGTTCCGGTTTGAACGGCATTCATCATCATCATCAGCCCATCACGTTCCCACTGCTGGGACACGGGCCTTCTCTCATAGAGAGAGTATGGGCCATAATCTACCACGCTGGTCCAGTGCGGGTATGTCACATGTACTTGATTTTTTGTGATTGGAGCGAGTGTGGCTCAGCGGGAACTCATGCGCCTTTGGATCAGACGCACCTGGATTCGAATCCCGACTCGGCCCCGCACCAATGACTTATAGTTAAGTGCAGATTTTGCACGCTCGCTCTAAAACGGTGAAGGAAAACATCGTGATGAAACCCGCTTACGCGCTTTGGAGTGGTAGGCTCTGGCCGTGGTTGTAATACCACCCCCACCGAACAAAGCCATGCCGTCAAACGACCTAGTCGTGTTTCGGGATGATGTTCGGTGAAGCATCGGGGAGATGGGTCTGAGCAGCCGCTCAACTGCCGTCTCTCTCTAGATCTATGTGCTCCATCTTAGGCCACATCATCGCTTCACATCAGGCGAGATAGTGGCCAAACATAGATCTATTAAGCGTAAAAAAAAACAGATAAATTCTTGGATATGCCGGTTTCCTCACGATGTTTTCCATCACCATTTTTAGAGCTAGTGTTAAATCTGCATATAACAGAAAGCCAGTGGTGCGGGGCCAGCGGTTTTCGGTTTGCGGTTTCGTATTCGAACTCGGGTGCGTCGGATCGAAAGTCTCACGTTCTCCCATTGAGCCACACTCGGTCATCAAAAAAAACATTATCTCGTCTTTATTTAAGCGATATGGGGCAGGTTCTCGTTCGTTCTAAAATTGGCACTAACTCCGAACCTATCTGAGCAAGCGTCCATTGACCCACGTAGCTTATCGGAGTGTTTACGTCATCGGCAGTATCGTCACATTTTACCACTTGCCCCTTACTCACTGACTTTTAAATGGATGAAGTTCTATGAGGAAAATCTATGAATGCAGTTTTTCTTATCTCTGAAATCGACAACATGGTTCCTTAAAACCTCAGCCCCCTTCACGGACCGTAGATAAAACCATTTATCCCCTGTTTTATCCACTTATGTCAAAAAAAATATACAATTGAACAGAGAAACTTCTGCTTTTTGAAGTCGGTTAAAATGTGGATATAAACAGGGGATAAAATGTTTATCTCCGGTCCATGCTAAGGGTGCAGAATTTCTTAGAACATATTTTTAAAACCCGACGCAAAAAGGAGGGGTGTTATAATTTTGACCACTAAGTGTGTTCGTGGCACCGTAGCTCTTAAACGGGTGAACCGATTTGGATGCAGTTTTTTTATTCGAAAGCAGGTTTTCTAGCGGTGGTTCTTAGACATGTTTTATCAAAATCGGTTCAGCCGTTTTTTTACTTTTTATGTTTTTAGTGTCAGGGTTTTTTTAATTTTAGTTTACTATTATTCGCTTGTTCTATCTCTTATAGTTTCGGAAGTGTTTATCAACATCGAGAAGAGTTAGTCCCTTCTCGATGTTACACCTTGTACATATACATTATACCTACATGTAAATCTAAATAATAAGGCACAAATAAAGTACCTTGAAGTTTTATGTACCGAAATTACTGGGCACTATGAGACTCAACAGCTAATTGTCTGAGGATGACGAGCGCAGTGCAGCGCCGCGCAGGATTTTGCAAGTTCTGGGTGGTGCTGTTATTGTTATGGGCTGGCATATTGCTTACCATCAGACAAACGTCCAGCTCGTCTCGTCAATCAGTTACACTAAACAAAAAAAAAACCTTTATTTATTTAGATTTTCTGTTATGGTAACTATTAATTATTCTGCGGCCTTACTATGGAGTAGGACAACCGTCGCCGTTGGCATAAGATACAGCGAGGCGCGGCGCCGGCGCCGGCGGTTGCTATAGGATAAACAACCAGCAGACTAGATCATTAGGTACCTTTATGTAAACTGTATTAGCCATCGTATCAATTCAAATAAAATCTCTAATATTATTTGAATTGATACGATGCGACGCGGAGGTATTTCTGAAGCACTGGAAGAGTCAGTTTTCGCATTTCTTTTCTGGGTCCAGACTTAATTTGAGAATTCTAAGTTACAATTTTTACAGTGTTTTAATTGATTTCTATAATATGTAGGTACCTATATGGCTTTTAATAGTGCTTTTTTGTGCTAACCTATTTAATAAAAATATCCTTAGACATTTTTGACAAACAAAGAATCTTTAACTGGTGGGAGGCCATCTGGGTAGGTACCAAGGCTTTGCCAGTTATTCTGCCGCCAAGTAGTAGTGCGCAAGCTTTACTGTATTCTACTGGTTTGACGGGCATTGCAGCCAGCGAAATTACTGGGCATATTTACGTGACTTGATATCTGATGTTATACCGTTTCCTGACATCGCGCAACATTTCACTGTATTGTTTTTGTTATGTCTTTATTTTAGTATGTATATATTCAGTGTAACCCAATGAGGGATCTTTAACAAATATATACATATATTTATATTATATTTATATATATAGATGTAATTACGCAAATAATACGTGCATATTATAATATAAATGCTATTACTAATTTACTCAAAAAAAAATAATCTAATTTATATTTTTATCTTTATAACTGTAAACTTTTTAATGTTAAAGATTAATAAAGGCTTATTATTATTATTATTATTATTATATTTAGTGTAATGTTGTGTGATGTCCGGAATAAATGTATTTTCTTTCTTTCTTTATGAGGTGATGAGCGCAATGTTTTTACGCAGTGCTTTTTATGGTATTAAAAGTTCTGGATGGCACTGCAATTGTTATGGGCAGGCCTGGCGCTTACCATCAGGCGAACGACTTGTTCGTCTCAACACTCAGTTTGATAAAAAAAACACCTGAAACCTAACGGCTCGCGACCCATGATAGGAAGGTATAGCGTTTATCAGGCCTCTTTCGTCGGAGTACAGAACCATTGTGTTGCCGTTCATGTTCAAAACATCACATGCTTTGCTCATTAATTATAAGCTGAGTATATCCATTAAGAGTTAACAAGAAACCAACGTCTGATTAGAAACAATTTAACAAAATACAATTAATATTCCGTTATTTACAATCACAATTTGTTGAAGTTAAATTATTCTGAGCCCAGACTTCCAAGACAAACCAATGATTGGAGATCGTAAATCTATTCTGAAGTTTTGAAACTCGCTCTAAACAGGTTTTTAAAGCCTAGAGCGTTGAGCCTAGCAACAGCGCTAAAAAAACCGTCCCCTAACCTTAGGGTTAAAAAAACATCTTAAGGTTATCCGGCATGCCCTTGGACGCGACCATTGTCTTTCTCAATGTGAGCGGGCGACTGAACCGCTAGGGTTCACCCTTCGCCCTTAACTTGAGGTGACATGACTGGATATTTGTAAACATTTTTGCTACGTCTCACCAGGGTGTGTAACAGAGATACATTAGTCTGGGAAACAAATTGATGAGTTTCGATAGGTAGGTACATACACACAGTAAGTGGATTAGATTCTATTTGTCGGAAAAACAAGTGGGACTCATCGAACTATCATTTCCAGTTAATTGATGAATCTATACCTATCTATATAGTATATACCAAGCTGAATCAAATGCTCAGTGTTTCACTAAATATGATACTTAAAGTACTTTACAGCATTCGCTTTTCGTAGGTTGTGCTCCAGTCTAGACGATGTCCCTGCCCTGGAAAGACTCGGAGTCCCTGCCCTTTCTGTCCCAACAACCTTGCAGGAGGTCCTTAACCTGGCTGTGACCTGGTCTGGAGGTTGTTACCTCTAGAGGTAGCCAGAACAGGTAAAACATAATAAATAAAAACAAAACTACGAGTTTTGTCAGAGCATTCTGCAGTTACGATTTTAAAGGTAGGATTAACCTTGATGCGTTAGCGCATGCCAGCAAAAGCGGGGTCTTATTTCAACCTGGTTACTCGAGCAATGTGAGTGATAGCCCAGTTGGTTATGGCATCAGCACAGTATTCCTAAGTCGCGTGGTTGAACCCCGCTCGAGCACATAATTTTGTCAGGATTTTTTTTGCTCGTGAAGGATTTATGCGCCTAAGGCTAAGTGGGTTGCGAGACTTGCATATTTACAGACACTGCTCACTCATCTCTAAGCCGGATGGCGATCTATTGGCTAAAATTGCGCCATCGAGCGTGTATCGAGCGAGCATGACCAACCTGGCCAACTACAACCTGGTAGTCTTCAAATCGTAAGTGAACAGGTATCTTCTAGGTAAGCGTGTTACATCTTAGACCACATCATCGCTTACCATCAGGTGAGATAGTGGTCAAACGCAAAACTATAAACAGTAAATAAAATTACAGAAAAACGACATTTGAATTTTCTTAAAAGCTTACTATTTAATTTGATGGGTTACTTGGGGAAAACATTCCATAAGGTCCATTAAGACCATGTTGTATTGTTTGACAAATATCATTTATCTGCCTGAGTACCTTTTTTATCAACCGAAATGCAGTTTCATTTTCTCAAAAATGATTTTCCTTGGAACATAACTTTGTCACTGCAAAGGAAAAGGCACCTACCCTGAAGGTCTCAAAATGTTGCCACATCCTGTACACGGTAAGTACCTTTCACACATTATTACGTTAGTTTTAAAGGTTGAAACAAAAATACATGTTACTCGGTACCTTCGCACATACCTACGACACGTGCAAACGGAGTCCACCGTCCACGAGCGGAGTAAAACAAATAAATACCTTTTAATATATGTATGTACGCACCTACTTAATATATGTATGTAGTTATTCTGAGAATCGCGCAGGTCTTTAACACTTGTAGGCAAATTACCTCGTGTCCTTGGTTCCGTATAATCATCGATATTAACAGGTCAGTATTGAAAGTAAAGACAGTAGAATAACCATCAATTTCTCTTATTCTAATCTTTTGTCTAAAGACCACACAGTAAGCAGTGTACCTAAACCTTCAAAAAATTACGAGGACCATGGTCCCACAACGAGACACGAAACAAATATTTGTACCGAAAATCGAACCCGCTCTACAACTCCTAGCCAAGAACCTGCCGCCGAATTGGCACCAACCTGCCCATCCACTACATTACAGATGATGTCTGTTTATGAGCTCATATACGTAATACTCTAGATTGTTTTTGTTGGAGGCATTTTTTGCATACTGTTTTTCGATGTTTTAAGACTAGGTAGTCTAATCTACTTGATTCTAATTTTAAATCTAGATTTACATTCTCCATTTACATGACATGACGTGAGGAACAAACACTTATTTCAAAATCAAAAACTGTCTTTCATATCTAGCTGGGCCCCGCATATTTGCTGGATAAATTTTATCTTTAGTCTTTCTCCAGGGCCTAAAGTCCATTCCAAATTTCATCAAAATCTATTCAGTTATCCATCCATCCTCACAAGCTTTTACATTCTAATTAATTGAATTAATAAATATGTGATTTTGAGTTGTTTGCACTAGAAGTGACTATATAAGAAATAACGCTGAAAAATATATATATTTGAGTCATCTGAAAAATAATTCTTGACACCTATCTGCATGTACAAAGACCACGCAAATGAGTCGCCACCAGCTGTTCATTGATTACAATAATAAATTCAGAGAGAAATGTTAAATAAACCATTGACCGGTGGCAGATGACTGACAATATCATAAAACTAATAAATATATCGCGAAATGGCTCGGCTGAATGTCATATCATTTAAATTGGCTCGCACGAGGTCAGCGATGGTCTCGGCATGGAATGTATAGAGCAGACTTAGCTTGGCTTCAGCTGAACAGAAGTAAAGGCTGGTTTAGGTAATAAAATTGTAATTATCTCGGCTTAGAACAAAACTTTTAGCAATGTGTATTTATCAACAACCTGAAAAATCTGTGCCATTCGTCGTTTGCAGCTAAAATTAAACGTAAGAGTCGTGTAAACCTCTGATAACTATGATGCGATTGATGCTAAGTTTATGCTAAGGCAAAACATAATCCAAAACGGCACTATAGATACAAGTCAGAGAACTAGTACATAAAAAATGGTCTAAAAATCTAAGACCTTGGTGGCGGAGGTCGTTGCCCTGGCGCTGACGTCACGGCAATTATATGATAAAACGTAGGTAGGTACTGACTGCTAATGGCGCCTGATAAAGTGGTAAAGGGGCGACCACTGTAGTATAACGAGCAGTGATGATTCTGGACAGTTTAGAAGCGTTTTGTAGGACCTGTTGGCACTTACGCGAAGCTAAAATAGGAACCACAACGATGTCGATAATGCTAATGGGTGAAGGCGTCCCCAACAATGTCGATTTTGGTCATCAAATGATATGTTATTGGAGAAAGCTATAAGGTACTTAAATCCTATTTTACCGCGTTTATTAAGTTACGTTCCTTGTAACATATTGTTGATACTTTAGTTTGATCAACTTTGCGAAATGAATTGAAATATCAAATTATAGGCTGATTATCCAAGCATGTTTATTTAAATTTAATCTTCTTAGTGGTTTTTTTTTCCGATACTGTGGTATAGTCATTGTAATAATTGACGTTCATAAGTGCGTCTGTGAAACTGAATAAAGAACTTTTGAACTTGAACTAACAGGTGTAAACAGTGCAGCGGCAGACGAGCAAAATTTGGGGGATCGAGTTAATAAGTAATAAACAAATTATTCAAACAAGGATATTTTTCTTTCTGATATGTTTGTTTGTTTGTTGATTTGTTTGAGTTTTTCGCTTGGCATTCGTTAATGCTTCATAAAAATATAATAATAACAAATTATAAAATATAATTAGAGAGCGAGTGTGGCTCAGTGGGAGCACGTGCGACTTTCGATCCGAAGCACCCGAGATAGAATCCCGCACACCACTGACTTTCTTAAGTTATGTGCGGATTTAATACTTGCTCTAGAAACGGTGAAGGAAAACATCGTGAGGAAACCGGCATGTCCAAGAATTTTTCACAAAAAGTCAAGGACATATGACATCCACCAACCCGCACTGGACCAGCTTGGTGGATTATGGCTCATCCTCTCGGCCAAGACCGGCTCAAGGCCCGTGTCCCAGCAGTGGGAACGTGATGGGCTGATAATGATGATAATGATGACAAATAACAAATTATTCACCTATAAAAATTTGTAAAAATCACTACGGACTTAATAAACGAATATTTGTATTAAATCGAAAACAAGTATGTTATTTCCTGTTGGAGGCCGCGTAGGGCGCGGGATCTATTTGTAGAATTTTGTCGGAGTTCACCAACATAATTATTATTATACCGTTAATGTCTTTAAAGGGTAGGGGAGAACAGGGCAATGGGAGCCTACTAAGGGAAAGTTTTAATAAAAACCACGTTAGTCAAAATTCTTGTAATTTTTTATTATAAACTCTTACCTTTAATATAAGAGAATACTTTAATCAAAGTTATAATCAACTACAGACATGTATTAAGGTACAATCACAGTTTTACAAAAAAAGTCAGTCGCTCCTATTACCCGACAAATACGGCTAATGAGAGCCCATTTAACGCTCATACGGAAAATGGGAGCCATTATAATTACTCTCAAAGAATAAAATTAACAAAACGTACTATAAATGAGATCTCAGTTATTATAATAAAATAAAACTATTTGTAACACAAATAAACATGAAAACAAATCAAACAAAACGCAGATAAAACATGAAATTATTAATGGAAAAGATAAGATCCAGACTTTACGGATCCAAACAAAATGCACAAATATAAGTATCTGGACTATCACTGCCAGAACACTCTTTATGGGCCCAGTTTCCGCAACTTCTGCATCGGTACCACATCTCTCCACTTTTTCCAGTGTCTAAACAAATTGCACATAAATTATCCTCTTCAGAATATTCTGACTCATCATCGCAGATAGCATTTTCGTCTACTTGATCAATAGATGAGTCTTCATCATCACTTTTAAACAAATATTTTGTTGCCTTTCTGATCCTTGTGTTTCTGGTTGTAGTCTTCTTACTTTTAATCTCTTTATCTTTGGTATGTATCTTCTTAATACCTTTTGGTTACGCCTTTGGTACATTTTCCCTTGACACAATTTTCTTTATCACAGTTTCCCTTATTTTTATTAATTGTCTTTGTCTTATTCTCCTTTTCAGTTCTTTTCCTCTTCTTTTCTTCAAATACTGCTTTCATTGGAGTGCTTGTTATTATTTCAGAATGCTGTTTAATGTTCAACGGTCTTTGTTTTTGAGAGAAGAGTTGTTCGGGCAGTGGGCTGACAATAGAGAGAGCATTAGCAAAGTCAATATTGGACGGAGTTGCGATAGGTCTGACGGTGTGTGTCTCCAAAGTAGCAGGCAGTTCTGGTGTTGAATGTGATGTGGATGGAATTGGAGCTGGGGTTATAGCAGCTTCCCTCTGAATAATTTCCGGTTCAATTTGCAGACCACAAAAAATAGATGGACTTGTTGCAAGGCTAGCATATGGTTGCTCAGCCTGATTTAATGTTGATGGAATAGGAGTGACATTAGTTGGCTGCTGTTGAGCGTCAGCCACCGGCACAGCTGATCTGGATTCCTCATTAATGAAGTCATCATCACAAAAAACTCCAGGATTCATAGGGAATATTCCCGTTGCTTTAAAGCTCGATACTCCTTTTTCTATAGAAGCAATTCTAGTATAGGCTTTATTAAACAGTCCAGCAATGTCGTAAGGAGTAATTTTTATCAAATTTCTTGATTTTATGTACAAGTTGCACTCTTTGTTATAAGCTCTTTTAAGCGGGGAATAAAATGCAACATCAAGCGGTTGTAGACGGTGGGATGAATGTGGAGGAATGGTAAGCATTATGACATGGTTCTCTTTTGCCAATTCCCAAGCTTCGAGAGTAGCATGACTGTTATGATTATTCAATATTAACAATACGGGTGTTTCAGCAGCAGGTTTGGTGTGCTTAATAAAATGACGAAGCCATAACACAAATATCTTTTCGTTAGTCCAGCCATTATGTGAACATGTGTAAACGGCTCCCACTGGTCCATCTTTTTCCAGCTGTGGTGAGTGACGTTGCCGGGGAAATATGAAAAGCGGAGGAACGAAAGATCCAGACGCACTCATAGCACATATTACTGTGACCGTCTTACCTCTTTCCCATGACGTTACAGACCCGACGCGTTTTTGTCCTTTGGGAGCTATAATTTTTTCAGTCTCTTGGACGGTCGTTATACCTGTCTCGTCTACATTGTAAATCATTTGAGGCTCGAAGCTATGTTGCTCCATCAATTTCTCCAAGTTATTGAAAAAAAAGCGTTATATCAGTCTTGTTAAATCCGAGGATTCGGTTGATACTGATGGCTTCAGGCTTTCTAATACTCAAATCTGGATGACGCTGCAAAAATCCAGCCAGCCAATCTTTTCCTGCAGTTTGATTGACTTGGTTAAACCGTTTCTCAATACCTAGTTGTTTAGCTACACTGTAACATACTTTGCGAAACTGTTCTCTTGTCAAACCATAAAATTTATTTGACATAGTCCGAAGATGGTTAGCCAGTATTTCTTCTTGGGCAACATTAAATACAGTGTGTCTTCCCAGCTTAGGAGAGTTTTTGTAGCTATTATCGTCAGCTTTCGCTAAATTGTATCTCTTCTTTAGAGTGTTGTAAGGAATGCCAGTTTGTTGAGATACTTTGTACACCGAAATGCCTCCTCTTTTGAGAACAGATACCGCATTTTCTAATGAATCCACTGTCCAAGAAGCTTTTGTGGTTGTCCGAGTTCTTTTACGTGGCATCTAAAACAAAAAAAACAAGGCTTTTATGTCTTTAAAATGACTAAATGGGGTAACAGGAGCTATGTCGGGTAATGAGAGCCTAGCTAGGCTACCATTAGCCGCTGACCACCATTTTGAAAAGTAATAACATAAATATGTAATTCTATTCTCAATCACAATTCAACTAATTGGACTTGTTAGTAAACGAATCTAGGGATATAATAAGCATAAATACAACAAAATAAGAATATAATTTCATGCTTACCTTTATGCTGGCAATCGACAATTTCTTGTAAGCATGGAGCGAAAAACACACAACCGTCCCTCGTGACTAAACGAATGGCACTAACGGTTCGAGCGCGTCAGGCGAAGTTTGCCGATAGTTGACGAAGTAGCCGAGTGCTTACGATCGCGCAAATGTGCCTGCATTCCGTTCAAACACCATAGCTCCCATTGCCCGACCGCTCTCATTACCCTGTGTTCCCTATAAACGACAATAACGTAGCGCAACATTTTTGTAAAAATAAGTCATCATCATCATCCTTGCATCCCACTGCTGGTATAGGCTTCTCTCATGTCATGCCATTCGCCACGACGACTGCGCCATTCGTGTCCAGCCCCTGTACTCTGAAAAAGTAATTACGATCTTCGTTCCGTCGGATGAAAGGGACAGCGCTATGCAACAGGCATAAGAGTGTCTCTTTTAGTCCGCACGAACGAACGAAAGCTCGGAGTAGGCCCCCAGGTTCGGCCCGCGATTTTTACAATATCGTCGACCCATCTTGCTTCCGGAAACTTGGTTAAAATAAGTAATATGTAGAATTTCATATATTTCTTTATGTTATTGAGTTACGAGACGAACTGGTCGTTCGCCTGATGGTAAGCAATACGCCAGCCTATAACAGTAACCGCACCACCCAGAACTTTGTTAAGCAAAATCCTGCGCGGCGCTGCACTGCGCTCGTCACCCTAAGACAATTAGCTGTTAAGTCTCATAATGCATAGTAATTGCGCTGGCTACAATGCTCTTCTAACCGGAACACAGTCATGCTCGCGCACTACTGCTTGGCAGCTGAAAGACTTGCAAAGCGGTGGTACCCACCCAGACGGCCTCTCGCATACGAGAAACCTACCACCCGTAATAAAATTCTTACCTTTTGTAGGTATCGTCCATGTGTGTATTCTCATTTCTAGGACCCATTAGGCTCTCAGAGAGAGTATGGATCATAGCCCACCGGGCCCTCTGCAACTTGGCGAATGCCTCATTATGATGTCCTTGATTTTGGTGGTTTGATTTTTTAACAAGCGAATTCCTTTTTTTTTCTAATATTCGGATAGTAAGAGCCTGGTTCGATATACATAAAAGAATAAAATATATGTTTTCCAAGACAAAGAATTCATACTTAGAATAGATTATATCCATCCATTACACTCTATGTATAGGAATAATAAGTGAAGTAACAAAGGTCATGTCGTGGCCATTACGCCAAAAATAACTCGGTCACGCCCGGTTTGTTGCTTCCGTGTGGGAGTTAGTTAATAAATACCCTGACAGTAGAAATAAAACATTTTTTTATTTTAAACTCTTTTTTTATTTATTCTATTTTATGTTATTTTAATTGAGTTAACTATCGAGCTCATTTTATTTTCTGAATTTATAACAAAAAAAGATCTCTAGATATTGTGCGTTAAAAGCAGAATAGGGAATATGCATGTATTTTTTAAATACATGAATCGATTCATTATTGAATACTATTAATGAAAAAAAGTTTAAAAATTTTACGGCATCATTTGTCAATAAAATAACTAAATGTAAATTTTAATCAATTTAAATCAACATAAACGCGCCATTTGCGTGTGACGTCACAAACGTGGGGACCTAGGATTTCCTCATTGGTCCATCTATGTTACATGTGTGTGTGTGTCAATAATTTACCAATAGAACGGGCTCTATGTCAAAAATTGACCAATACGCAGCGAGGCGCGTGACGTCAGATAGTTGTTGCATGTACTCAAGCGTTTTGCGATTACGTTCCCTATCTCCAAAAATAAGAAAAAGAAACATTGAAATACAAATAAACTACGTAAGTAACAATAATAATTAATATCACTACTAAATGTTTACAGAAGCAATCTATCGTAAAAAGTAAGTTCCAGATTGTTCGACAACACATGCATATTGGGGTAACTATTTAAATGAAACATTATATTATTCTATAACACATTATTTAATCTTAAAATAATTCAACATTCTAAAATAAAATATATTTACAATACAATATAATATGTAGCTATTATTTATTTTATCTATCAATAATTTAGAATTTATTTTTGTTCCGCAATAACTTACTAAACAATTTTGTACAAATAACATGAAACGGATTTGTTTCGGCATTGCTTGACATTTATTTTGGTGAGTACATAAGGTTGATCCAATATGGATGTGTATAGAGATAACGCGAGTCCGTTTTTTGCGTATTTTGACAATTTATATATAGTATAATATAATATAATATAGCATAGTATAGTATAAATACTAAAGTACAGTATAGTAGTATAGTATAAATACTTTTGTCAATAATATTTAATATTTTGCATGAACAGCGCCCGCCCAATTTGCGATGTCTGAAAAAGGCGACTAAGTTTTAAGTCTATGTACTATAGAATAAGACCTTTGTACACTTAGTTTTGCAAATAAATGAATATGAATATGAATATTTTATATTTCTAAGCAACAATAAAAAAGTTTGGAAACTGTCATGAGTCGAAATATTCATTATAAATATAAACGGCTCAAGTTATATAATATTTATTTTACAAAGTTTTTTATTGTTCATTATAAATATAAACGGCTACACTCACGTTATGATTACGTTATGGCGGATAACTCCGACCAGGTTTCGGACAATTAGGATGTCCTTCTTCCGGGAGTTCACGCTTTGGATTCGCGGCGCAGACTCCAAAATACGAATGAGGCGAATCCAAAGCGTAAACTCCCGGAATAATAGATAGATTCCAAACTTTTTCTCTTTTTCCGACACAATCATAACGTGAGTGCAGCCGTTTATATTTATAATGAACAATAAAAAACTTTTTGTAAACTAAAATATTATATATCTTTGGTAATATTGACAACAGAACTATGTAAAAACTATTTTTGTTAGTTCACGTTATGTTTTAGGATATCTTAAATTAAACATTTACAAAATATTATAAATAATACTGCAATATATCTATACTAATATACTATATTGTTATAAATATAAGATAAACAATATATACTTTAAAACAAGCAACGCCGAAACATTTATTTGCAAAAACGCAATTCACACAAGCATTATGTAAGTACCTACATAAATAAAATTATAAAAAATAATTAATTAAAATCTCTTTTAATTTAATAAATTGTCAAATACCTACTTAAAACAAAATATTATAAATTAATATTGCTTTTTCTTAATACCTAATTAATAATAAAATACTAACGATAGGTACTAAATAAAGTTTAGTTAGTACATTATTTACAAATTGTAGCTATGTTTTAGTAAAATAAAACTAATTTTAAAATGTATCTAGGTACTGTGATTCTCGGGTACAAAGAAAATACTAGATAGTCGCGGGCGAGTCCATCTTTGAACCGATACCTCTGAGAGGACGAAATCATGAAATGATATTTCAAAAGTGACACATCTCGGTCCTTAGACCTTGTTCAGACAGTGGTCTGGCTGTCGCGTGATAGTTATCGCACCTGGGCCTGTACTCTGAAAAAGTAATTACGATCTTCGTTCTGTCGGATGAAAGAGACGGCGCTATGCAACAGGCATAAGAGTGTCTCTTTTAGTCCGCACGAACGAACGAACGAAAGCAACTCGGAGTAGGCCACCTGGGCCCTAATTCACTATGACAACTTGGCGATTCCTTGCTTCAAGGAAACGTCGATTCCTTCATTAATAAACGACATCTGCGAAATTTGTATTATCTATGACGCGTCATATATATGAATATATGAATGCGTCATAGAGATGTCGTTTATTAATGAAGGAATCGACGTGATTTCGCCAAGTTGTCATAGTGAATTGGGGCCCTGGGCCCTAATGCACTATGACAACTTGGCGATTCCTTGCTTCGAGGAAACGTCGATTCCTTCATTAATAAACGACATCTGCGAAATTTGTATTCTCTATGACGCGTCATATACATATATGAATGCGTCATAGAGATGTCGTTTATTAATGAAGGAATCGACATGATTTCGAAGCAAGGAATCGCCAAGTTGTCAAAGTGAATTGGGGCCCAGATGAGTCTTAAACAGACAAAACAGCTATACACTCCCAAAATTACCATGTGCATGGGCGTTGAAACTTTGCGCATTTTAACATCTATTAGCCATTAGAGTTCGAATTACTAATTCGAGTTGTTTTCATCCAATCTATTCCTTTCTAATACCAAAACCTAATACCAACCCAATGGTATTTGTTAATTGTCATAATAAAATTAATATTCCTGACGAATACCAAATTTTAAATATTTATGTTCAATAAAAAATTGATTCCCAACGAATACCAATACATAACTTTTGGAACAGTCACAGTAACAATTTATTGTGCTTTCTAATAATTTAATATCAATCATTGTGATTTGTTGTAAAAGCTTACTTTAGGTATGTAGGTACTTATGTAATTACGTATGTCTGATTGTCTGCGTTATTATAGTAATGAACCAAACGTTTTCCTACTACACTTCAATTTGCTTGATAAGACTGATTTTGAATAAATGAACACTACTTAAAGTCACATTTAAAAGCACTTTTATTACTGACTGTACACACACCATTCGTTTATAAGTGGTATTCGTTCGGAATAGAAAATTAATTACGATAAAAACAAACAAATACCATTGGTAATAGTTATTGGTATTATAAAGGAAAAGACATCCAGTTGCTTCACTGTCATCCTTCATAATTTATACAATTTCCGTTTTTTTTACAAAATATTATTTTATTCTGTTGTTTAATGTTAAATATATAGGTGTATTTTATGTCTAAATCATTTGTGTAAATAGGTTTGCCGTTCTGATTACTTTTGAATAAATAAATAAAATAATCAAACTAATTCAGTAGACCTCATTTTGTCAGTTACCCGTAAAATTATACAGTTTCAAATTATTCAGACTCGCAATTTACATACTTACAGCAAAAGAGCCCAACTTTATGCTAATTTATCAAGATAAAAACATTTCTATGTTTTTTTTTAAACCACGGGCTTTGCAAAAATCAGAGAAATTGGGAATAGTTTAGAATGGCAGAGTACGCGTGGCAGCCGCGCCGCGATCATACGATTGAACAATCGTATTTATGTCAGCGGCGTAGACGTATATCCGCAGGGATTCCGCACTTCACTGTCATAACCATGTCATAACTGATTCAGTAATCCTTTCGTATTGCCTTACAATAAGGTATATTTTTAACATTTAAGAATGTAGTTTATATCTAGTAATAAATGTAAAGAAATAGGTGCATTTATGTCTTTGTATTGTTACGGTTACGTGTGTGCGATTGGCGACAGCGATCGCCGAGGCGGTATAGTATTTAAAACTATTGAAAAAACAAAAACATAGTTCTGACCAAAGTCACAGGGCGACCAGGTGTGTGGTGGAAACATTTTCGATACAAGTATTTGAGGATAACAAGCTTTATTTACAGCAGGGCGTGACTTGTACCTTTTGTGAAAATTGCACTCCTTGTGGCAATTTCTCATACAACTTCACATGCACAATTGCACACCTTTTCCTAAAATTTGCGAGTTTAAAACTAACTGGTGATCAAACTGTTCACTTATGTACAAATTGATCACCAATGTTCAAATTATTCACTGACATCTAAACGGTTCGGTTTCGTAAGAGTGGGAGAATGTGCGACTTTCGATCCGACGTACCCAAGTTCGAATCCCGCTGGCCCCGCACCACTGACTTTCTTAAGTTATGTGCGGATTTAACACTCGTTCTGAAAACGGTGAAGGAAAACATCGTGAGGAAACCGGCATGTCCAAGAATTAATCACAAAAATTCAAGGACATGTGACATCCACCAACCCGCACTGGGCCAGCGTGGTGGATTATGGCCCATTCTCTCTCTATGAGAGAAGGCCCGATTCCCAGCAGTGGGAACATGATGGGCTGATGATGATGATGATGATCCAAACGGTTCACTACTAATAATTAATGTTCAAATTGTCCACCAATATCCAAATTATTCACCAATGTAAAACTGTTCACTTATGTACAAATTGTCTGTCAACACTGAAACGCAATGAAAATGTGTAGTGTAATCCCAGCAGTTTATTAAGATGAGAATGAAAGACAGATGAAAATATTTCTTTTTTGCATTGCATTGTCTGTCAACGTTAAAATTGACCACCAATACCCAAATTGTTCACCAATGTGAAAATTGTTCACATATATTCAAATTGTTTATCAATGTTCACATTTTACTGGTGGTAGGTTTCTCGTATGCGAGAGGCCGTCTGGGTAGGTACCACCGCTTTGCCAGTTATTCAGCCACCAAGCAGTAGTGCGCAAGCATTACTGTGTTCCGGTTTGAAGGGCATGGTAGCCAGCGAAATTACTGGGCATTATGAGACTCAACAGCTAATTGTCTCAGGGTGACGAGCGCAGTGCAGCGCCGCGCAGGATTATGCAAAACAAAGTTCTGGGTGGTGCTATTATTGGGGTGGCGTATTGCTTACCATCAGGCAAACGACCAGCTCGTCCCGTCACTCAGTTACATAAAAAAAAAACAACAAATTATTCACTAACATTCAAAATGTTAACTAATGCTCAGATAGTTTATCAATGTCCATGATTACCAAAATTCAATTTAATTATTAAATTGTAATGTTTAAAACGCTATAATACATTTAACAAATTGTTGATGCACTTTGAACATTGGACAATAGTGCTCAAAATGTCACCGGCTACCTTTTGCACTAATACTAATGTTTTACTTCGTCTACGCTTCTTCTTTCTACGTATCTTCTTACATGCAGCACCAACGTCCTTGCGGCAGCTTTGAGGTAGTTTGTTCTTTAAATTTACAATTTGACGCCAAAAGCAGAGCGTAACTGCGTTAACTAATTCTAATATCTTATTGAGTAATTTTCTATTTTTCACAACTTTATATTCCTTCTCATTCATCAGCCTGTGTTACACGGAAAAGGATCCCAATGCGGTTTTCTGATCATTCCATAAGCTTTGAAGCATTCAGCGTATTCCGTACAGTGACTACCTACTGCCACTTTTCTCAATGATTAATTCTTTCAGGATGAAATCAGAATCATTTATTGATTAGCTCAGGGGTTCCCAATGTGTGCGCCGCGGCGCCTTGGTGTGCCGTAGAGAGTAAAGAGGGGCGCCGTGAGGCGCTCCTGTTTACCATTCTCCGGAAACGAAACTTAGGCAAATGAAAATAGCGGTGTCAAGCCTTATACCACGCCTTATACCTTTGAAAAAATGTGTGGTGATCACCAAACTCACACGTCATATTGACTAAGTTGCCATTGTATTTTATTTCCTATTTTTCTTAAATAATAAATGTTTTTCTAGTACCTACATAAATATAAAAACTCAGCTTCATATTGTAGATGTTTTAATTTTTGTGCCTATCTACTTAGTATCATTATACCCTATTTCAACTAGCTAGGGGGCGCCGAGACAAAATACTAAATCTGTAAGTGCGCCGCTAACTGAAAAAGTTTGGGAACCCCTGGATTAGCCGATATATCCTTAACGTCTACGGGTTCTCTCACGAAATTGTTTATGCTTATACTCAAGGTAAACTATGTCCACAAACAATTTCTAAAGAAACTCTATTCCTGTTACGGCAATCGGTCAGATGACCCATTCATTGAACTAACTGTAGTCTTGTCCAAGTTCGTTTGAAAAGAATTAGCTAAACTATCGATTTCGTCACTATGGCGATTCTTAACTCAACCTATTTTATTTACAAATTAATAAAGCATTTGTGGTATCTTTCGGTTTAGTGATGAATTTTTTATAATCGTCAATAATTCACGTTTCAACTTCAAACTGACACATCTGTTTTGACTGACTGACTCACTCAATAGAGTTAATTTGCTTTTTAAATGTCATGATTATAAAAAATTGTCAAATTACTTATGTTTTCGCATAATCTTGCTTCAGAGAACTTCTCGTTTCTATCTTAATTTATTTCATTGTGTCGTTTTCCTCACTTTCATCCTTTATTGCCATTAAAATTTATACCTATACATAACGAATATCGTACAGGAATGTCAATAGTTTAAAATAATAATTAATTTTAATTTATTGCTCTAGCGCTTTGACTATCTAACTAATTCATAATTTTACTAACTCGCAACTAATTATTCGCGAATTGCTAATACTCTAGTCGTGTCTTTATTCTTTTCGCTAGTTCTTGAGTATTCTACGATTACTTAAACTGTTATTGATAGGCATGACTCCTATAATCAGGAACACAACCAAGATCTAAGTGATCCTAGCTATCTTCGGGTCTTCTTTTAGCTAGTTAATTTCCAGATATACAATATTAATAATATGCCAGTGCCTACAATATTTTGCATCGATTCTTTTTACATTTCCACACTTCGTCATATTTTATGAATTAATTTTGAAACAACCTTTCTACATCATTCACAAGTAATTCATGTCAATATCGTTCATATTGTTTACCTGCTTAATTACCAGTAACTAAAGTAGGTCACCTGCTGGCGCCGTGTCCAATATTTTCACCGTCCAAATTGTTAACCCACCAGTGTCCAACATATTCACCCAGCCATTTCCAAATTATTTGCTGCTGGCGCGGCAGGGCGATATCATTACTTTTTTTCAGCTTCTTTTTAAGCCTGGCTAATTTGTGAAAAGCCTTACAAAATGAGTTTCGGAAGACTTCATCTTCACCCGACGTGTCCAACATGTCCTCCAGCTGAGTCCTAATTGTTCGCCCATGTCGTGTTCAAACTGATCGCCCATGTTCAAACTGTTCACCCGTGTTCAAACTGATCGCCGAAGTTTAAATTGTTCACCCGTGTTCAAACTGATCGCCCATGTTCAAACTGTTCACCCGTGTTCAAACTGATGGCCGAAGTTTAAATTGTTCACCCGTGTTCAAACTGATCGCCCGGCCGAGTCAAAAATGTTCGAACTGTTGACTCACTGTTCACTGTCTGTTAGAAGAGCGTCCTAGTGGTCCGGCTGTGCGGGCGTGCCTCCCGCACGCGGCGCGCGGTGCGGCGGTGCGCGGGGCGGAGTCGCCGCACGGCGGGGGCGCGACGTCAGCGCGGCGGCGGCGGGCCTCCGCCCCACCAGCGCAGGCACGCGGGGTCCACGCAGCGCGCGCGCGCCGCTCGACGAGAAACTTCTTCAAGAACCTCCTGTTGGAGAATAAATATAGATAGAACCTATTTATATATTACTCATGTTACCTGATACTATGACTATGGGACATCTCACTCGCACTTCTAGTTTGACATTGTGTTATATTAATCGTAATTTGCATCTCATTGTTTAGTGTCATATTTTAAGTCATTTTAAAAGATTTAAAATGGAGACATCCCCGCAGTTTCTTGTTGCTATCTTGTCTAGCGGGCGTATTTCCGAAGCACGAGTAGAGTCAGTTTTCGCAATAGTTTTCTGAGCCGGGACTTCAATATGAGTATGGGAAAGAAATGGGGAGACAGGCTTACCTTTTTTTTTTTCAAAATACATGATATTTTAAGTCACAATTTTTAACGTATTTTAATTGATTTCTATGATGTGTATATGACTATTGACTTTAGAATTCAAGCAGATTGCACGTTTAGTGCGATAAGAAGTATTCGTCAGCCTCTGTGGTGTATTGGTTGAGCCGGTAGGCTTAAATCTTACACCACTGAGGATACAGGTTCGATTCCCGCGACGGGATAAATGTTTCTCCACAGAACAGACCCAGGCGAGATAACCGGAAAGACAAGGAAAAGGGACAATGGAGACTTGCATGAACAGTAAAGGAACACAATATTGAATAAAAAATACAATCGAATAGAGAACCTTCTCCTTTTTGAAGTCAGTTTAAAGGCACCGGCAAGTTCCTGTGCAAAGTGGTAACAAGTAATGTAAAACACTATCTAAACGCTGAGGTACATGTGGATTGGATAATTATATCTATTCAATACTGCCTATCACATACAGGAAACGCCGGCGCCGTTATTACCTTGCATATCTTTTACAAAACTGGTTTAATTGATCTTCAAATTAAAGTTAACCCTTATTTGAGTGATAAGCGATAAGACCGTATGTTGCCACCATAAGCAAGCATATTTTATTTTACCTACCAACTGTTTCGTCGTATACTTTGTTTAATAAAGTAGATAGATAAACACTTTATTGTTAAAAACCTTAAGAAATAGCTACATGAAAAACAATTATGTTTCACAGTAATCAGCATAACAATAGGCGGTCTTATCGCTCAAAGCGATCGCAGCGAAAAAAAAAGCGAAGAAGAAAGCGAAGTAGGTATTGTTTTTTCATAAGTTTGCTATTATAGGTAGGTACCGCTAATTGCGTATACGACAATGGCATTATACGAGCTATATCTACTTTTAAAAACGGACATAAAGTTCCAGAATGAATTGAACTCTGCCGTTATTTTCCTGATTACTACAACCTGGGCACTCGAAGCTTAGTATTAATGGGTGTGTTTTAGATTCTAGATCAAGGGTAAATGAATATAATAATGTTCGGTGAACCATCGGGGAGACGGGTCGGAGCAGCCGCTCAACTACCGTCTTTCTCTAAATATATGTGCTCCATCTTAGGCCACATCATCGCTTCACATCAGGCGAGATAGTGGCCAAACATATATCTATTAAGAGTAAAAAAAAAAATTTAAAAAAAATGCGCCCAACGACGGCCACAAAAAAGGGCCCCTAACTAGGATTCCCTGCATCTAGGGAAGCAGGAACTACGAGGACCATGGTCCCACAACACCTAGACACGAAACAAATGCTTGCGCTCATTATTTTTTTCTTTACACACACATTTGTCCCGTCGCGGGAATCGAACCCGCAACCTCAATAGTGTATGTGATTTGAGACAACCTACCCACCACTACACCGCAGAGGCTGTCAAAATATATACTACATGTATCTTCTAGATCTACGTCCTGCCAAAACTCGCTCCTAGTGCAGCGCCGCGAACGGACGTGTTTGTGCTTGAAGTCGATTCTCCGCAAAGCGTGAGACTCCTTCACCCCTCCCCCGCCCGCAACCGCCCGCGTACCGCCCGAGCGATCAGCCGCGACCGTCTCCGTCCAAAGACGTCGAGCGTCGTCGGCTCGTTCCGTGTCCTAAAGTGAACAGTCGCGACCGCCTCCGTCTAACGACGTCGAGTTTCGTCGGCTGTTTCCGCGATTTCGTGCGAGTGACCGATTGCGACCGTCCTCGTCTAACGACGTTGAGCACCGTCGGGTGTTTCCGTACTTCGGTGCGAGTGAACAACCGCGACTGTCTCCGTCTGGCGACGTCGGGCGTCTTCGGTTACATCCGTGTTCTCGAGCGAGCAATCAGCGACTGACTCCGTCTACTGACATCGAGCAATCTTTTTTTTTTTTTTTTTTTTTTTTTTTTTCGTTGTTTGTTCTGTTGTTGTTGTTTGCCCGCTAGTGCTCCAACTAGTGTTACAGTGCACCATACAAGAGACGTTTTTGCCTTGTGTGGTTAACGCTCATATATTAACTGTAACTGCCCCGACAACGTTGAACAACAGTAGTGTTCAGCCTACCGGACAAGAATCCACTGACTAGTGGTTTCGTTGTGAAACCTACAGACCAGTGAATTCTGACCGTGTAACCTACTGTAACAGTCGATAGGCAGTAACCTGTGTACATTTTGACCAGTGTGTGTACTTTTGTCCAGTGTATTAACGTGTACTTTGCATAAACATTGTGACATGGCGCAAACGCCAGACCAAAACACTTCCGCCCCGCTAGTGGAGCCCGAAGGCCCACTAGAGCAGGGGACTGTTGTTCGCAACCTCTTTTACCCAGGGCAGACCATAATAGTGCCTGCATCTGCTCTGGGCCTACGTCGCGCACCAAGAACACGCCCGCCGGTGCGGCGCGAAGGTGATCCGCAGCCGGAGACATCGCGTGCCGCACCGGTCCGTAGAGGCCTACACGAGCGTTCCGCCGACGATATCCTGGGAGGGGACGAGAAGCGGCTCAAGACGAAGCCCATCTCCCCCCCTACTCCACCACCTACCTCGAGGATCCCGACGCCCGTCTTCAAAATGCGGTCTGCAGGATCACAAGACCCGCTGCCGCCGCGCACCAAGCGCAATAGCCGTACAGGTCGCGCGGCCGCGCCCACTGCCCAGGCTCCCGCCATGGTGCAACTGGGCCCCTCACAGATGCAGCAAGCTGCCACCCTATCGCCGCCAGGCACCACCCCCACGCAAGGGGGACCTGCTGAGGCGCGACAGGGGTCGGCCTCCCCATCACCGACCGAGAGTAGGAGTACGACAACCAAAGTCGCACTCCCCGCACCGGAATCGCCCTTAATGTCGGCCGCATCCTCATCCTCCGAGGGCCAGAAGGGCGACAAAAGTTCTGAGTCAGTTTACACGGACATAGAATACCTCGGCGACTCCGATACGAAGTCGACGTCGTATGCGGCAATCGAGTCCGTGCCGATGGATGCCGCCCCCTTTCCCTCGCCGCCTTCCCCTCCACCTGAAGCCGCCACCTCGTACGCGGCAGCGCTGAGGACGCCACCTTCGCCACGCATCCCAACGCCGCCCACACAAACGCGCCAACCGATTCAGGCTGGGACGCGCCAGACATCATCGGTCACCCATGCACCCAAGGGCTACCCGCCTATTATAGTGGAGTGCATGACGAAGTGGCCGACACATTTCGCCGAGCTACGTAAGCGGCTCGGACACCCCCCGAATGCGCGCGCCTTCGACAAAGGCGTGCGCTTCACCCCGCACTCTGCCGACGAATTCAGAGTCGTGCAGAAGTACTTGACAGAGGCCGCTAACATCGACACCAAATTGTCATGGTGGTGTTACAGCGTAGCTTCTGAGCGCCCGCAGAAAGCCGCCATCCGGGGCCTCCCAGTTGATACCGACCCGGAGGACATTGTGGCCGCCCTACAGTCGCTGAACTTTAAAGCGACGTCCGCGCGGTTCATTCCCACGCGCAGCCCAACCAGACCCGGGCTCTATCACGTGGTGCTAGAGCCCATGACTAAGGACGAGCTAGGGAGACTTTTCGCCACCACCGAGCTCCTTAACATGCCCGGCGTCTCCATAGAAACGTGGAGAGGCCACACGCGAGTGGCACAGTGTCACCGGTGCCAGGGCTACGGGCACTCGTCAGTGAACTGCCACCGCCCTGCGAAATGTGTGCGATGCGGAGGACCTCATTTCGCCGCCCAGTGCGACATGAAGGAAGGCGCAAAGCCTACATGCGCCAACTGCCAGGGCAAGCACACGGCAAACAGCCGTGCCTGCCCTGTCTATAGGAACGAGGCCAGGAGGCGCAATATTAAAGTGCCTGGGCCTCTCCTACCACCTCCGAATGCCGACCAGCGCCCACCGCGTGGATACCGCGCTGTGTCACCCGAAGCACGCCCGAGCAGGCGTACCGCCCCGCCCCAGCCGAGGCCCATGCAGCAGCCACCGCAAATGTGGCAGCCGATGCAGCCAACCTACCAGAGAGGGGCTGCAACGCTGCAGCCGCCTGCAAATCCCGCGACGCGTCGCGGGCTTCCACTTGCGCAAGCGATCACAAATAAGAAAACGGTGCGACGCCGTCAAAACAGGCAAAGAGCAAAACAGAGGGAGGACCTACAACAGCGGTTCCCTCCCGTGGCAGCGTCAACCCCGCTGCCGCGATACCAACATCCGCACGCATTCGCACCGTTCGCCCCACAATGGCGTCCCAACGTAGCGCCATCGATACCGCCAGTGGCGCAACACGCTGGTCCACCATTGGCACCAGCGGCGCCCTTCAACATCCCCGGCACGAATTCTGCCCTGGGGATGTATACCCGCCAGATCCCACCCTTCGCCTTTACCCACGGCCAGGCTCCCGGCTCACAACCGAGCTCGCGCCCGAGCTCACGCCCGAGCTCAAGGGGCCGCCGCCGCCGAAGGAAGTCCTGGCCAAGGACTGACCTGGTCGAACCGGGGAGGGTGAGTACCACACCCCCCCCACCCCAAGCGACCACCACCACCACCGTCACTAGGAATCCAGGCCTCCAACGAAGGCCGCCCACGATCGCAGCCCCAACAACACAAACGGCCACAATGACCACCACCACTGCCACCACCAGGCCGGAGCCGCAGCTGGCAGAAGGAGCCCCACACACACAGAGGGCTCCTCAACAGCAGCAAGCCTACACAGACCCGCGAAGGCACTTCATGCCGGTCGCGCAAGCGCAGCATGCCGCGCAGCGGCCACGTGACGTACGACAGATGCCCATGCCTTACGTCGCACAACAGGCGTCATATGCGCAATATGCGCCGTGGCAGCAGCGACAGATGCAGCAGCACCAGCAGCCATCCGGGTCGACCGGTTTCGCCAGCGGCCCCCGGATGCAACAACGCGCCACACAAATACCACCACCCGGCTTCTACGCGCCATTGGCGCCACAGCCGCGGTTCAACCCACAGTCTGCCAGGGATCCCACGTACGCCATACTGGGAATCCTGGTAGACCTGCTGAGCACCATTGCTGCTGGAGGTGAACTCCGAGATGCGGCGATGCGCGGATTGGCCTCAATTAACGGGTGTCTTAATGGATAGGGCCAACCTGCGCATCCTTTATTGGAATCCCGGGGGCGTCCGAGACAAGATCTCCGCCCTCCGCACTCTCGCCCAGGACCAGGATATCCACGTTATCCTACTGGGCGAGACGAAGTTAACACCGACACAACAACTCCGGGTGCCGAACTACTTCACTTACCGGCGGGACGAGGTCTCTCCCCGGGGCACGGCCTACAGGGGAACAGCCGCCCTGGTGCGGAGAGACCTAATCCACGAGGACCTCCCGCACCTGGAGTTTACCGACGTTAGGACGACGGGGGTGAGAGTGAGCATGGCCGGCAGAGAGGTGAAAATCTATGCCGGGATATGCGTCGTATCCTGGACGGGCGCTCGCCAACCCTTCTCGCGGCCGACCTCAATGCCAAACACACGGCATGGGGGTCGAGAGTCGTAACACCTGTAGGGAAGCGCTTCCTCGAGGATAGCGAGACCAATCACTATACAGTGATTGGACCAGACTCGCCAACACATATCCCGAGTCGACCAACGCATAGAGCAGACGTCCTAGACATAGTTGCGCACCAGCAGCTAAACTGCCCCATCAGCCTGGAGGTGTTGTACGACCTGGACGAGCAACACCTCCCGGTGCTCATCACCCTCGCCATAGGTGCGGACTTTACAGCCCCCCGCCCCATAAGTACGAGGGTGAACTGGGAGCAGTTTCAGGACGGCCTTAGGGACATGAATGTCGGCCCGCTCTCCACCGCAGAGGAAGTGGAGAGCTGTGCGACCGACATCATGTCCCAGATCACAAAAGCCAAAGACGAGGCCTCGAGGCCTGTCCCTGCCACCCAAAGAAGGGAGCAGTTGCCGCCACGCCTCCGGGCGATGCACCGGAGGAAGAGGCAACTGCGAAAGCTCTGGGCGCACACCCGATGTCCCCGAGTAAAGCGTGAGCTAAATGCTCTGAAGGAGACGCTTTCCTCGGAAGTACAGGCATGGCGGGGCGAAACGTGGGATCAAAGGATCACAGAGATTGCAGAAGATCCTACGAAAGCCAGCCTGTATCAACTCAACCGAAGTTTGACCAGGGCTAAGGTATCGGTATGCCCGCTGCTGGATAGCACGGGACAACGCCGATACAAAGCCGAAGAGAGAGCTGAGTTACTGGCCGACCATCTGGAAGAGCAGTTCCAGCTGCACCAAATCCCCACAGACGCGCGTGCAGTTCTGGAGCACCACCAGATGGTCCAAGAAAAGGTCGCAGTATTCCTGGCCACCCCGCCGCCACCGCTAGAAGGTGATGATTTTATATCGCCGGCGGAGGTGAAGAGGGCCGTGCTAAGACTACCGGGAAAAAAGGCACCAGGGTTAGACGGCATCACAAATGCTGTCTTAAAACAGCTACCCACGAAGGGCCTGGTGTCCATAGCGCGGCTCTTCAACGGAGTCCTGCGCACCCGTTGCTTCCCCCAGGAATGGAAGACTGGAAGGGTAATCGTGCTGCCGAAACCAGGCAAGGATCGCCGATTACCCGCCAGCTACAGACCCATCACACTGCAACCGACCATCTCAAAGTTGTTCGAGCGCCTGCTGCTGCGTAGAATGAGACCTCACCTGACTCCGAGAGAGGATCAGTTTGGTTTCCGCGCCGGGCACTCGACAACACTTCAGCTCGTCAGGGTGATGCACTATCTCGCAGAAGAGACGAACAGGGGCCGCCGCACCGTCAGCGTCTATCTCGACATAGAGAAGGCGTTTGACCGAGTGTGGCACGACGGCCTCCTGTTCAAGCTCACCCTGACAACGACGCCACCGGCTCTGACGCACATCGTGGCGTCGTTTCTCGACAGAAGAAAGTTCGTCGTGGCTGTAGAGGATGCCACGTCGACTGAACGACCAGTCCGTGCAGGCGTACCGCAGGGGAGCTGCCTCTCGCCGGCGCTGTACGGACTATATACTGACGACATCCCGATCCTGGAGGAAGAACATCTCCGGCCAGGAGAACGGGGTGTCATGCTCGCATTGTACGCCGACGACAGTGCGTACTTTGCTTCGTCTACCAGCTCGACCGTTGCGGCGAACAGGGTGCAGCGAGTTCTAGATCTCCTGCCAGATTGGCTCGGTAAGTGGAGGATGGCCGTTAACGTGGGGAAGACGGCCGCGATGCTTACCGGAGCCCAGCGCACCCTGATACCTCCACTGAAACTATTTGGACAGGACGTCAAGTGGGAAACCACAGTGAAGTACCTGGGCGTCCGCATCGACCGGACGTTGAGGATGTGCCCGCAGGTAGACAACGCCGTCTGCCAGGCAAAGGCCGCCCGCGCACTCCTCCGTCCGGTCCTAGCCTCGAAACTCCCTCTACGTACGAAAGTGGGAGTATACAAGACGTACATTCGTACTCGCCTCACGTACGCGGCACCGGCATGGTATCCACTATGCTCGGAAGCCCAACGGAGGCGACTCCAAATAGTTCAGAACGTCGCCCTGCGCATGTGCACGGGAGCGGGCCGTTACGTACGCAATGACGTAATCGCCCGCGACGTCGGGATTGAGTCGGTGAAGGAGTTCGTGGTCCGGCTGGCGCGTCGTATGTACGACCGCGCCGACAACGGACCACACCCTCACCTGAACGACATTGCGCCCCACCACACAAGGCCCCCCGACGAACCGCAGAAGCGTGCACTGCCCCGCGACATTCTCCCGCAGCAGGACGAGGAGGATGTCCGCGACGAGGGCAGATGAAGGCGCCTCGGCGGATTGCCCCAGGAGGGCACGACGACCAACACAGAGCCACCGATGAGGCACTCCGACCTTAAGAGAAGCCCACGGTGGCCTGCCAGTTCCCCGGGGGTAGATGCCCCCGTGAGTTTCAGCTTGGGCAATGGGATCCACCCCGAGGCCCACCCCTACCACCCCCCCAGGGGGAGGTGGAAGAACGATCATCATCATCGTCCTGCCAAATTGTCGCTTAACATCATAGTGAAGGTATACAAACGAAAGCTTATAAAATAAAAAAACCGGCCAAGTACGAGTCCGACTCGCGCTCGCAGGGTTCCATACCATTATCTATAAAAACGGCAAAAAAATCACGTTTTTTGTATGAGAGCTTCCCAAAAATATTTATTTTATTGTTTTTTAGCATTTGTTGTTATAGCGGCAACAGAAATACATGGTCTGTGAAAATTTCAACTAACTTTCACGGTTCATGAGATACAGCCTGGTGACAGACGGACAGACAGACAGACAGACGGACAGCGGAGTCTTAGTAATAGGGTCCCGTTTTACCCTTTGGGTACTAAACCCTAATTACGAGGAAAAAATATATTTATATATAACCTTTTCAGTTAAGTGTGGTGAAGTGACAGTGTACTGTAGTATAGTTAGAACTACCCGAATAGAACACAAACACATAGTGACTCCGCCTTAATAGAGACAGTAAGAAAAGTGTTAATGGACACATGCTTAGCTATACTATACATAGCAGTTTGAGTACAACTCAAATTACTTAATAGTCTCATTCGGCTAGATCGTAATGTTAATGAGGTGCCTTACTAAGAGGCTTTATTAAAAAACTAGCGCATTTCAGTAAACTCAAATTTTAAAAAACCCAACACAATAGACCTATGAACCGACTTTGATAAAACATGTCTTACCTCCGCTAGAAAATCTGCTTTCAAATAAAAACAAACCGCATCCAAATCGAGCTACGGTGCCATAGACAGACACACATAGTGGTCAAACTTATGACACCCCTCCTTTTTGCGTCGGGGGTTTAAACATTAAAAAATAAAAATATATACCCTTACCTGTTTTTTGAGCACAATATGCTTCCCCTTCCAATACTTCATAAGACCTCTCTCCTGCAACGTCGACACTATATCTGAAGACGCTATCGCCAGGTCCTTGCTCAGGTCTCTGATGCAGAGAGTGGAGCCAGGAGCTGAGCATAGTCTCTTGAGGAGCGCTTCCTTCCAGTAGGATCGGTAGGATATGAGACCAAGGTCGGAGAGAGGCGTTTCCGGGGATCCCACTTTGCCTTCCACTTTTGTTAGAAGATAACCTGATGGAAGAGAATATGTTTTATTTAATCAGTTACTTTTAACTATGTGATGAGACGAGCAAGTCATTCGCCTGATGGTAAGCGGCACGCCTGCCCATAACAATTGCAGTGCCATCCAGAACTTTTTAATACCATAAAAGCACTGCGTACCACTGCAACTCATCACCCCGAGACATCAAAAATTAAGTCTCATATGCCCAGTAATTTCGTTGGCTACAATATCTTTCAAACCGGAAGACAGTGATGCTTGCGCACTACTGCTTGACGGCAGAAAAACTGGCAAAGCGGTGGTACCTACCCAGACCACCTGCCGCATACGAGACACCTACCACGTGTGCTTATCACATTTGCTTGTCCATAATGTAGGCATTTATTGTGGAAATGAATAAGTACCTCATCATCAGCCTATTAGGTTCCCACTGCTGGGACGCAGGCCAACTTTCAGATAGAAACTAAATATAAGTAGGTAGTTAAGATACTGCAATCTGAAACGCAATGAAACCTAACAACAACCTACATAATATTCAGCGGGATTGCACTACATATTTTCATTGCGTTTCAGTTTTGAGATGAATTTTCGCAACGTTACGCCTGATTCCATTGCATCTATTGCAATCTGAGAGTTAGTAATTCCACTTTTAGGTTTTCTTTTAGTAATCGAGTTATTTACTACTACACATTTTATATTAAGGTTTCTTTTTTTTTATTTAATACGTCGGCAAACAAGCAGACGTCCCGCCTGATGGTAGGCGGTTACCGTCGCCTACGGACATCTGCAGCACCAGAGGCATTGCTGATGCGTTTTCGACCCTTAAGGAATTAATTCCTCTTTTAAAGGACTCCATGTTGTAGCTCAAAGGAAAAACTGACGAAGGTAGGTCGTTCCACATCTTACAAGTGCGAGGAAGGTAAGTGCGAGTGAAGCGTGTGGTGTGGGAAGTCCAGTTTTGTAAGATGTGGGGGTGAGCTTTTTGACGATGGCGTGATGTGCGGTGGAAAATAAAATAAATATAATGTAATAGTTTCAATAGAATAAAATAAATTACATACTTTACAATTTGTACATTTTCAAATAGACCTTTGTACCAGCAGCCGTATATAGAACGTATATAATAGATATACGCATACATATATTCCACATACGCATACACAAACATGGTGTATGGAGTTCATGGCAAAACGATAGGTTAATACTTTATTCATGAACACAAAAGCCTGCGTCAAAGCGGGCGTAGTGCCGTAACCTGCCTCAACACAGAATTCCGTCTCTGTGTAACCCTTTTGCCAACGAAAAATAAAACGAGGAAAAACTCCAGCCTCGTTTAGGCCGTGTGAAAATTACGTTAAAGTAAAACACCCTTTCATTCTTAAAGGGGTAGGTTTTAATTGGTTCTACCCTCAAACTGACGAATTACGTGAATTAGACACTAATTTAGATTTGACACGTAACTATTATAGAATAGGACTAGGTAATACTACTCGCATGTACATAGTATTTAATATCTTTTAGTTTAGTTTTATTTAGTTTTTAAATTATTAAGCCTTTTTTTGTTCGTTTTTATGTTGAAAAGTGTTGATAATATTAAATAAATGTTTAATAATCCTATAGGACTATGTTTTGTAGAAGAAGTTTCTAAAGGATAATTTTTAACCGTTCACAAAAAATACTGATTGTGCACCAAATTTGGTCTGTTTTTATTAGCACTCAAACGTATAAGGGCAGTCCTCGGTAGTTGGGCCACCTCAACGGTATAAGAGGCAACCCTCGGTAGGTATTGTATTTAGGGTGGCCCTTGGGCAACCCCAACGCCGCGAACATGTAATATTCATAAAATAGGTGCTCATTATGAAATATTTCAATGAACATATTTTGGTGCACATTCAGTATATTTGGTGTATAATCAGTACATTTGGCGGAAAAACGGGAATAAATTGAGGTACAGTTAAATATGATCCGTTTCTAAATGACTTTTCTACTGTTCGAAAGCCGAGGCCTCAGTCTTTTCTTGCATGAATATTTCCACGACAGTAAAAAAAACCGCCTGAATACCAAACGCGCAATGAATATTCAAAGTTAAATAACTTGAAGCGAAAATTGAAGCGTCAATCGTCGAATTTACACCTAAAACAAATAATTAAGGGCTCCCCCAGTCTATCAAAATTCCTCGCGTCTCCGTCCTCGGCCCACAGCGCCCTGCGTACCCCTCGGGGGCGTTAGGGGTCGGTCTAGACGGCGCGCGGCGGACCGATCCATACTGCAGCCATCGATCGGTCTGGCGGTCGTCGACTCCGTCGCGCCGAGGGATGGGGCAGCGAGGGGGTACAAAACAAACCTTCCACTTTATGATGTTGACCGCGCAGGTGAATAATAGCTCGCGAATTGGAAAAATTAGGAGGTATTAGCTGACGAATGGAGTCAGGCTCGCACGCGACTTTGTTTTTGACAAGACATATGACGATAGCTATCTATAGACGGGTATATTAAATTTGTAGTTATAAGAAAGGTTTTTTAGCTTTAATGTTCAGCTTTTGCGAAAATTTTCAGCTTCATTTTATGTCGATGAGTTCCTTAATTTCTTTGGTTCATATTCATAACTGTTTTAGTAATATAATTGTAATTGTTATGGGCAGGCGTGGTGCTTACCATCAGACTTGCTCGTCGTATTAATCAATTACTAAAAAAAACTAGCTACGTAAAAAAATGCTTTTCATTTTCGTTACTAATTATTAAAAAAGAAAGTTACGCGACAAAATCGTCGTCAGAACTTGATTATAGAACATAGCTCAAGTATTTTATTATTATTCTTGGTCAAAAAATAATTTAACATTTTACTGAGAAAATACCAATTTTACATATTAGGAGCATCGTTTTTGATAAACAAGCATCCAATTATTTTAACGGCCATTTCAACAGATGTGTCCGGTCAAACGGTCAAACGTGCCAGACTGTATTATTGGCCCACGGCGATTCTCGTCGAGATTCCAACATTTGTTGATAATAGAGATATAATGCTTGTTATTAGGATTATTTTATCTAAGTTTTTTATTGTTTATTGTCTTGCGTTTGACCACTATCTCACCCGATGGTAGTGACGATGCGTTCGACGATATAACACGATTGCCAAGACAGTATCTGTTCACTCGTGACTTGAATATTCCTATGGAAAAGAGAGGCAAAGCGTAGACGACCAATAGTCAAATTGTTGACATGTGAAATATATTTAGTTAATATGACATTGTAAATGAAATGATATTGATATAATTTAATTTACATATATTTATTTTATTTGACATTGTTCAATAAAATAATATGTATCAGTTTAATTATTAAATGTGTGTATAATATTTAATTTTGTAATTGTATTAATGTTATAACATTTGCACGCCTAGATTGGCAAAGTACGGCATAGTTTCTAAATCTCATTGTATTTAACATCTTGGTACCTTTATTTTATGCAAATAAATGAATCTTGAATCTTGTCAATGACAAGTGTTCATCGTCACATACATACATTTTGATTACCAAATGAGTTTTCTTTATTTCTTTCTTATCTGTTATTTTACAGAAGGCTCTTAAAGAGGTGTATTCGAATCTCACTTGAAGGCTTTCTACATCCCGAATACTCCGGGGATTGAGAATTTCTATCATAATATTTGACAAAAAAAAACGTTAGCTTCCGTGGTAAGGTGGTTGAACAGGCTCAAAACACGGTGAGCGCGGGTAAAATTTCTACAGGGTAAGGTGATACATAGATCACATTGGAACCCGTGAAATGAGGAAAACTGCAACCATCACCCCACGCGGACTGTATGAGTAGTAAACCTTGAAAGTAAAATATACAAAAAAACATGGTCCTACGGTTACTTACTAAAATCTATGAGCAGTCTTCCGTAGCCCTGCCGCTGATACGGCGGCAGCGTGAGTATGCACGACACGTTGTAGTTCTGGAACGAGTTCTTTTCCTGTGACAAGAGAAATGTTACGTCAATAATCATCATCGACATCAGCACCTTAACAAACAAGAGATCAATGAAATGACGTCTGCATCGTTCAGATACATAATTAAGAGTCACACTTATCAGAATGATCTTAATTTTCTTTTAATCCATCATCACCACTAATAGCTTTGTATAGATATCTACACTAGAACCAAATTTTGGTGATCTTAAAAATCACAAAGCACCTTAGAATATAAAGCATTTGTTTTTAAGCAATAACGCATGCTTGGCTTGTTTAAGAAATTTATTAGATATGCAGAATATTAAAAAAAAGGAAATAGGAAAAGGAGACTCCAAGTTCAAACCTCAACTGCGGTAAAATATTTTGCATATCTAAAAAGTCAGTTTAGAATAGTATAATAATAAAAATTGAAAATTATAACCAATGACCTTGTTGTATGGTCATTGCTTATAACGATGGTAATCATAATATTTGGAAGTATAATGACAAAAAACAGGCTTTTCTAAATCATAATCGGAATAATCAAAGCATAAACTCTTTTAATAGCTTCAATAAATATATCGAAACAAGAAATCGTTATCAATTGTTGAATGATAATGCAGGTAACCTATTGCAGCGCACGCACACGCTAACCACATCTATGCTTCGGGATCACTCGCAAGAACATACGAATACGCTCAGATACGTGGTTTAATGACGTCACTGACACACGCGTGGCCTTACTCTGATGTGCAGGTCGGCGGAAAGGCTACGCGTAATGAAACGTTCGGTTCCGTGCGCGTATGATCAACTAAGCACAGCGTGTGCTGCAGTGGAATGGTAGACACATGGTAAATACATCCACTCAGCTAGCCTCCGTACTTCCGTAAGTGTTCATGCGCCGCAACGGGCTAGCGGCTTAGAGTCAGTATTTAAATACGTTATTTATAATACAAGTATGCAAATATTATTTATTTTGAGAGTAAACTTTCCACCGCTTTGGTGTCTCTAAGAAACTCGTTGTGTCAGACACCATTAGCATGAATAATCATAGGTCATGGTCGGTCTTTCGACCTGACACATTATGTAACAGATTTATTTTGTTTGACGAGAAGACACAGAAATTATAATTTAAATGAATAATTATTGCTATCATTTCCATCTTTCACCAGATGGCACTCCGGGCGATAAGATGAAGAGTTCACACGTAAACAAAAAAAAATGTTCTTGTCATCGCATACATGTTTTTATGTAATTGAGTGACGAGACTTATTGACTTATGACGTCGTTCACCTGATGGTAAGCAACACATCTGCCCATAACAGTTGCAGTACCAAACAGATCGTTTTATTGTAAATCCTGCACTGAGCTCGTCACCCTGAGACAAAACTCAACAGTCTCATAATGACTGCAAACAACCCTGATCAAAAGCGATCACCGACGTCTGTGCACATCTGCAACACTAGAGATATCTTAGTGGATACTCCTGGAATAAAGACTACTCTAACGACACTTTATTTACCAAAACGTTTCCTAGCAGTTTCTACTCTAGAACGCCTCGATGACATTCAAGCCTTAAACAAAAACTCGATAAACATTACTTATAACCATAAACATCTTTAGGCAGTTAAGTGAGAAATACTTGCAATTCCGATATTTATTTTTTATGCGTAATTTACACTATTCAAAGTATTAAAACCTCGAAACTAGTTCGAATAATCGGAATAACAACATGAATATTAATAGAACTAACTTCTTTATTAACTCAATTCTTTCTCATTCGTGTTTTAGTTTATTAAAAAGTTTTTCCATCAATTTCGTCTGTAAACTTTCTCCTTGTCATGTACCTTTTTGACAATAACTCATTGTAATAAACCTATTCAAATTGACACTCAATTACATCCAGACAATCGCGTCTGAGGCGCCGCGCCGCCGACACCCACACACCCTTATAACTAATGCACATTTTAACCAAACTTTACAACTTAGGTACACCTTAATAGATTGCAGCCAGTATTAAAGATTTATAGAAATGCTGGAAGGTCTGAGAATTTTTCAATACTTGATTGAACTTGAAGCGTTAATTAAAATACATAGACATCCTTGTCTTCATGTATGTATTAGGTTAGGTTGTCTGGAAGAGATCGCTCTATACGATAAGATCGCCCATTGCGCTACCCTAGTTATAAGGTTTATCTGTAATTATTTTTTTATGTTATTGGTGAAATAAAATTGATAAAGAGTATTTGTAATTGTATGTATTAGTAAAATACGAACTGATCAACGAACAACGACTATCATTAATCTGACTTTTTGAATCTTGCTTGACTCACGCACATTGACGCTGAGGCTTCGAGTAGAAAAATCTTCGATATCATCATTACAGATTCAAGCGAAGTTAGACAAGGAGTCAAATGATGATGGGCCAAAGATGAAAATACACTTCATGGCCGCATCGTGAATACAGTAGGCTCCCCGGGCAAACGTAAGCAAAGCCCAAAACACTCCACCTGGAATACTGTCTGTACTCCAACTGCAAGCCTTAAATCTAGACAGCGGGGGTGGCACTGTCTGCTCTCTGCAGCATCAGGTCATCGAACTGCAGACAGGGGTCGCGGCCCGCCATCGGGAGGGGGTGTCTGTACTTCCCGAATCGTTAAAAATAAAAACCCCCAAGGTACCCCGAATGCGTGGTATCGGTCGGCAATATAAACAGTTGAACGATACCGCTTTGAAACAGTTAATGTTCTACGGATTAGGCTCGACTTGTTGCTGTTAGATTTGTTCTGGCATTTTATCGGTCGGCGTGGAGGGTAGTGGAACAGCTCTTTTGCAGGAACTCATCTTCCTGCACGTATCACTGCAGTGTTGATGCTTTTGCCGTAAAATATACATAGATTACTGTTATATTTTAAATGTCAGCAGTGAAATTACTGAGCTTTTGAGAAATGAGATCTAGTAATAAAGCGCAAGTTCCAGCGCTGCATAAGGAACTGTTCCTGAATTCTGACTTCTGGCCTGTAGGGGTAGTATACCGGAGATAAAGGCAATGTGCGAAATTTTTGAACCCTGTGAAGTAGTGTGTGTTGTTTATTAATTGTAATATTATATTTTTGTATGTATGTTAGTCTGTAAGGTAGAATATATAATCTATGGGCCTCTGTTAATTTTACTTTGTTGTTCTTGAATATTTTCTGAAATAAAGAGTTTGAATAAAAATAAAATATAAGTATTATCGAAATTTCTCAAAATCTTACGATTTCATTTGATTACTTTGAGGTAAACATTCTGGGAAATAGAGTCGATTAAGACCATGTCGTTTTTTTTTGGAAAATCACACTGTTGAGCCTCGCTATATTTTTTCAAAAAACCAATAATTCAGTTATTATTTCCTAAGAACAAAACTACGTCGCTGCAAGGGAAAAGGTACCTACGCTGGAGGTCCCAAATTTTGCCACACCCTGTATAATACAAGTAAAGTTAACATTAATTTCTAATTTAAAAAACCTTGTTAACCGATTTCAAAAAGGAGAAGGTTCTCTGTTCGATTGTATCTTTTTTTATGTTTGTTAACTCAGAACTCCGTCATTTATGAACTGATTTGGAAAATTCTTTTTGCGTTGGGTTCAGTATAGCTACGAAGTGGTCCCATATAAATTTCATCGATATTGTACCTTGAACTTCGAAGATACATTGAAGTCGGTATGTGTTTTTTTTCTAAAAATTAATTATTTTTGAAATCGTTAGCGCAGACTTTAAAGACATACTAAAATGTATAGATATCACATATATTATATTTTTCAACACACTTGCTTATAAAGTGGCTCTATAGTCACCGCAATTAGGCACAGAATGACACTCATAATCAAACTGTGACTTTTTCATTGCTATAACTCACTAGTGAGTTATAGTGTTCGTGTAACACATGTAACGTAGGTACAGGTAATGTACACGCGTTACAGATCTAAAAGTATAGGATCTGTAAGACGAAGAAATACCTAAAGCTGCCACGCAACCTAGCGATAAGGTCCTCAAGGTGAGAGTGGGCGGTAAGACGAGACGGTATTATAGATTTTCAGATAATTTCGAGAGTAGGTACCTATTTATGTTACCAGGCTGATTCTCTCACGAAGAACGAAGGACGAATTACGAATTAACTTTGTAGGCACAAAATTAATTTTTCAAAAAAACTAAAACCCAACTTTTGGAAGTCGGTTAAAAAAAGTAAACCATCTACGATCGCTAGTAGTCTAATTAAGAATAATAAAAGAAAAATAGAAAAAATAATACTACGATGCTAAGAATAATTTTCTGCTCAGCTACTGCCTTGCCGAGGAGGCGCTGGAGCAAAAAGAGGTGATGTGCAAAGGCATATAAAATTATCATTATATGTATATTATATAATTATATAATGTTGCATATTAAACAACTATAAGAGAAAGGGAGTTAGGAACCATAATACACCAAGCGGATCCAGGGTTTGTCATTATGTCCTGAAATTTAGAGCTGTCTAAATTATCGCTAATAATAAACAGTATCTGCCAGACAATCTTTGTAGGGAGAGGGTTTAAAATACGATGCTTTTAAGATTAAATTTATTGCAGTCGTCTAGACGTCTAGCGAGCGTGTTAGGATCGACGCATTGTTACGCGGCGAAGATCGTCACTTTCATTGCAGCACTAAATAATAAACCTAGATTTACTGCTGAGTTGTCTAGAATTCGCGAACCCTATTTTTACCGTTTGCGACTAGAAAATTAGAAAATTATGTGCATTTGACCATTTGCTATTTTGACGGTTTTTCGGTCACTTGACCGAATGCGAATTTGACCTAACGCGACGAAACGAAATAGTAGAATTGTGTAGGCGTCTAGCGGGGGCGTGTTTGCGTCGACGCATTATCACGCGGTCCGTGAGAAGATTGCCACTTTCTTATCAACACCAAAGAGCAAGATAATATTTTTACAGCTTTGTCTAATGATCCTAGCGAGGGCGGGTTTTCATCAATCTATTATCCAGCGGTCTGCGGGACAATAAAGACTTTTTTAAGATTAAATTTGATGTAGAATTGTCTAGACGACTAGCAGAGCGTGTTTACGCATTGTCACGCCGCGGGAAAAGCTGTCGCGGGACGTCGCGTAGGTAGTACCTGCTCAGAAGAATTAGATTACGTATGGAACGAGGCAGACGTCTAGACGTCTAGCGAGGGCGTATTGCCGTCTGTCTTTTGTCACGCTTAAGAAAAGAGTTTTTGAACTCATTTAATCAATTGACTAAATGGATTGTAAAACAACTAACTGAAAAATATTAGTCGATTACAAATCACGATTGTCTACCGTCATTTCTTTCACATAACCAACTGTTAAATATTAAAGAAATGACGGTAGGCATAATAAAAACATAATTGTTTTGTCACAACAAGTGGAGTTGCAAAAAAAGCTTGTAAAAAATTATTTATAGTCGACCGCGTCATCACTTTCCATCAGGTGAGACTGCGGTCAAATGCTAGCCTATCAGGTAATAATTAAAAAAAAACAGTCTTATCTTCTACAACGTTATTTAAGATGCCATCCATATGATGATCATCGATACTTTTAACTATTTCATCTCCATTTCAGCGATCTTTCAGCTTTGAATTCTTTGATCTTTCATCTGAAAACACATCGAGAGTGCGGGAACGAATCCGGTCCTCACACCCGGAACCGGTCCTCACAACCCGGAACCGGGCGGCAGCCGGATGCAGCGGTCGACGACCCCGCCGTCTCGCCGGTCTAAGTCCTGCGTTTAGTCTGTGATCTTGTAGACAGTACCTCAGTTTGCACTTCATAGAATAAACCCCAACATTCATCGAAAGCCTACACAAAAATAGATCATTTCAAACTGTTGAGAGGCTAAGGTAACTTATCCTTAGCATAGTCATCGACTCAATGCTAAATGAATCCTCTTGCAAGACACTTAAGCACCAGTAAATTCGTTATTTAAAACTGCAAGTCCACATTCACAAAAGATCCTTCTACATAACTGTACGCAGGGCTCAAAAGTAAAAATGTTATCGGAAGCAGTTCCGCCATGCATGTCCAATTTTTAGTACCCTTAATAAGTAATTTTAAGCCCCCTGGGCTTACCACTATCTCTTAAAACAGTATTATCATAACCTTACTTCGATTTTTCATACAACCAAGTCCTAAAAGTAAGCTTATTTTGATATTGTTTTGCTAAGAAGTTTTGGTATTTTTGTTTTTGTGATGTTCCATACGACACGACGTGCGAAAGTGGTAACGCTATATGAAAATAGAGCGCTGTCTTGTTCGCTCTTAAGCAGTTATACAATATCATTCGTTCTTTCGCGTCACTTCGCAGGAATAAAATCATACTGTTTTTGGAAGGTCGTGGTACGAATTCGAATAATATGATTGTAAGCTTGAAATAAAACGCTCCTGAAACGTGATTGTTTTGTAAAGTTGGTAGTAGGCCTGCAGTAATATATTCTCACTGCGACAAGCTCACTCTCATGGCATAATACCTTATTACACACCGCATAGCCGTTCAAACCATACATGACCACTACAGCGTGCGTACATCCTCAACTGACTACTTATTTATACTTTAGCACAAAACAGTTTGTACATGGAAGACTTAATGCTAGATAGCATTTTCTACCAGTCATCCAGGACGTGCAAGAAAAACTACTTCTGTTCCTTTCTTCTTCTGCTGTCGTGGCAATGGCAAAACCCTAGTGTCGGGATTTTTGGACCGCCCGAAGGCCTCCGACAAGGCCTAACGATTGTTGTCGTGAGACAACACCCGGGACCGACGGCTTAACGTGCCTGTCCTCTGAAGCGCGGAAGCACTCAGATGTAAATACCACACAAACTGTCACCCAGCCAAGTGGTGACGGTTGTGAGCGTTACTTAACCTGCCCGATCTGTTACGAACGTAGGCAAGCTACGCTACGAGCGCTACATCTATTCAATTCAAACCT
The DNA here is from genome assembly GCA_951640565.1 of Petrophora chlorosata. Classification (NCBI taxonomy): domain Eukaryota; kingdom Metazoa; phylum Arthropoda; class Insecta; order Lepidoptera; family Geometridae; genus Petrophora; species Petrophora chlorosata. The sequence continues at coordinate 16,071,841 of OX621197.1, forward strand.
TCCAGTTCCACCCCAAGTTAAAAATCAAAAAATCTTTCCGGGGTCAGTCTCTCCCGATACTTACAATCTGGGAATCTTCAAATCTCGAGTGAACGGGGCCTGTACTCTGAAAAAGTAATTACGATCTTCGTTCCGTCGGATTAAAGAGACAGCGCTATGCAACAGGCATAAGAGTGTCTCTTTTAGTCCGCACGAACGAACGAACGAAAGCAACTGGCCCCCAGGTACTATCTTGGCAAGCGTGCTACATCGTCGACCAAATCGCTTAGCATCAGGTAAGATAGTGGTCAAACGAAAGCCAATAAAGAATAATAAAAAAGTGACCATGCCTTTAGTGTGCGTACATCTCTTGACCACTTCCATTGCTCTGTTACAGTATCTGCGGTTTGGTTTAAGGTACCTACGTGAGAGATGCCAATTTTACAGTCTACGGTGTTATTAACGATCGATGGGCCGCGCCGTCTGCGAGGGCCGGGGAAGGGAGGGGGAGGGATTGGCGGGGGGGTGTTGTGTTTAGCGTTTCGGTGTGTTGGTGATTGTCTAGACTGGGCACACCGCGCCACGGGATTAATATTAGATAGGAAGAGTAAATACTTTGGTTTACTTTACATTATGTGGCGGAAGTCACAGAGTCTGTGTTAATTTTGGCAATGAACGTAAATATTACAGTTTTAGATATTCATTTGTTATTTGTATTATTCCTGTGTATGTTCAGGAAAGTTAGTGGACTTTGCATTGCACAATTTTTTTTTAATTTTTTTTTTTAATATTTCGGCTGACTAGCAGACGGCCAGCCTGATGGTAAGCGGTTCCACATCTTACAAGTGCGAGGAAGGAATGTGCGAGTGAAGCGAGTAGAATAAATAGAACTTATTTCTTGTTGGTCTGGTAGGTACGCATATGTATATATATGCCTACTGAACTGAGTTTGAGAGTTTTCTTTCAGTTTAAAAGGGTACGGACCAAACTAAACATGGCTGAGGAAAAAAATATTAAAAATTAGAAACTTCAGAAAAATTTTGGCATACACAGAATAAACTTTCAACCTTTGATCTCGGGTTTCTATTAATAACGCCCAACGATCACAGACATATTTTAATTTTGGCCCTTATCTAGAACACCCGCAGTCCCACTGTGGGACCATGGTCCTAGTTTGTAGTGTGTGGTGTTGGAGTCCCAATCCTAGTGCACAAACACTTCTCCCGTAGCGGTAACCGAACACGCAACGCTATACCGACAGCTGTAGTAACCTCATTTCCAAGGCCGTCTTTAATTCTAACGTCAGTATCACATTAATATCTTCAAGGGTTCAAATCTTTCATTGGAGCGAGAGAGATTTAAAGGAAAAAAGGAGACAAAACTTCTCAGAAAAAGAAAGTACATTCATCAATCTCTCTTACTTTTCTCGCGTAAAAATGTCATCGACACCGGAAGGCAAAAGCATTCACTCGTAGCTCGTAGTAAGGTATGCCTCTTCACTCTACTACGCCGTAGCACGTCTACGAGCTACGACACGTAGTTTACGGCAGCTACGGCGGAGTACACAACTTGTAGCCGCGTAGAAGAGTGCAACTGCGATGGAAATTAAAGGACATTGATATTCAACCGTATGTCTTTGGCCTTTAGGTTAATTTTAAACAACAAAAGAATACCTAGACGCAATAAAATGAGGTTGACTTGAGTTCACTAAGGTCATTCAGATTCAGTTGCAAATACACATAAAGTAGACATTACTTATGGGTTTTTGATAATCACGTTATAATCGTGGTAGGTCTCTCGTATTTAGGAGGCCGTCTGGTTAGGTACCACAGCTTTGCCAGTTATTCTGCCGCCAAGCAGTAGTGCTCAAGCATTACTGTGTTCCACGAGCATTCCACGAGTAAGCGCCACGCCTACCCTTAACAAATTGCAGTGCCACTCAGGACTATTAATAGCATAAAAAGCACTGCATAGCACTGCATTGTGCTTATCACCCCGAGACATCAGATATTAAGTCTCATATATGCCCAGTAATTTCGCTGACTACAATGCTCTTCAAACCAGAACACAGTACTGCTTCCGCACTACTGCTTGGCGGTAGAATAACTGGCAAAGCTGTGGTACCTATCCAGACGTCCCTCATACGAGAGACCCATCATAAGTAGATATTAAAAATGATGAATGTACTTTACTTTTTGAACACAAATTGTCTCCTAAATAAAAGAAAATAATATACCTACATTTAAAATATAAAATAACATATAAAAACGTAAAAGAATCCTTTTTTCTTAAGGCCATACATATTTCATCATATTAAAGCACTTTTCACCCTAATAACGTTTCATAACGGGTCGGTTGAACGCAATAAGCCAAGCGTGCTGAGGGCACTTCATTCTTTTAATATTCACGCCGAAACACCCTTTATTCGGCGCTGGAACACCCCGTACGTTTAACGGTGAAACATCCTATATATTCAAACACCCTGCACATTTAACGGCGGAACACCCTGTATATTGAAAGGATCCGTATGCTGGGTGCACATCCGTCTGTCTGTCTGGGGCATGTATTAAGAGTTTAATCAAATTGATGATATGTAGAGCGAGTGTGGCTCAGCGGGAGAACGTGCGACTTTCGACCCGAATTACCCGAGTTCGAATCCCACCTCACTGACTTTCTTAAGTTATGTGCAGACAACACTCGTTCTAAAAACGGTAAAGGAAAACATCGTGAGGAGACTGGCATGTCCAAGAATTAATAAAAATCAAGGACATGTGACATCCACCAATCTGCAATGGGCCAGCGTGGTGGATTATGGCCTATACTCTCTCCATGAGAGAAGGCCCATATCCCAGCAGTGGGAACATAGATAGATAGAAAAGCACTTTATTATTCACCTTTAAAATAGAGATAAAGTACAAGTCAAATGTTTACAATGGTGTAACAATGGGCGGTCTTATTGCACAAACATAATGGGCTGTTGATGATGATCATCATCATGATTCATGATCATCATTGTTATGAAGGCGAACAACTTGCTCGTCTCAAAACTCAGTTCCATAAAAAACCTAAACACAGTTGAAACTGGAGAGCAATCTAACGAACGCGTATGTGATCAAAATGGCCGCAACCAATCAATTTGCGTACGCCATTCGACGGCGACCACTCACTTACTCCGTACAAAAACAAACAAGAATGACATAGCCAGTGTATGGTTAACGCGAGGTTGTACTAGCTATCCATACTTATTTATGGAACTAAGTGATGAGACGAGCAAGCCGTTCGCCTGATGGTAAGCGCCACGCCTGTCCATAAGAATTGCAGAACTGTCAATAATTAAAACGCACTGCGTGCAAGGAGCCCATCAACGTGAGTTTATCGCGGCTGGAGCAGACTAGGACCACTGATTTCAAGTCCTACGCGCGCCAGGTTCCAGCGGCACACGCGAAGATGTTCCTTACCTCGGACTTCTGGCCTACAGGGGTAGTCTACCGCCGTTATAGGGAAAGAAGGCAGAAACAATAATTCCCTATGTGTTGAGTAGTAGCGTAACAATATACTAAGTTACTGTGTTATATTTTGTATATATGTTAGTCTGTAAGGTATATATATTTTATGGGCCTCTGTTAATTTTACTTTATTGTACATTAATACTACCTGAAATACATAAATAAATAAAAAAAGTAGAACTGCATTGCGCTCATCACCTCGAGACATCAGATATTGAGTGTCATATGCCCGGTAATGTCGCTGGATACAATGCCTTTCAAACCGGAACACAGTAATGCTTGCGCACTACTGCTTAGCGGCAGAATAACTGGCAAACTGTACTACCCAGACGGCCTCCCGCATACGAGAGACCTACCACGAGTATATACTTGAATTTAGCAGCACACTAACTACTAAGCTAAAAGTGTGTATGCCGAAAAAATAGGGTAATATGTATCCATAGTACAGTCAGCGACATAAGTAACTGACCTTTTACAATCTTTCAATCGACAATAACACTGAAAATATACAAATTACATGCAATTTTTTGCAGTGTTCCTATTCGCACAGCTAATTAACAGACTTTTTAAATTCAACATTCAGATAAATAAGCCAAATATTGAAGGTGTAGTCAATCAAAGATTCACAAATGTTCAAGAACTTTTGTCACTGACTGTACAGGCAACAATATGATACTATAATGTATACTAGTACCATATCACAATAATTATTTTAATATCACAGATTTTTAGAGACTAGTGATTATGACATGATTCTTAACTGTACGTACACTTGTTAATAATCTCATTTTACATTCAATTATACTAGTCACACTATACTTACCTAAGTAACAAGGCTATAATATAGATAAAAAAAAGACAAAAAGCTACGTTTTTATACGCCTTTAATAATATATACAACATTAACAATAAGAATCAGAAATAAAAACAACTCCGAGAAAATCACCACAAACACTTTAGTAACCGATTGTACTTAAGACAAAGACAGCGCAACCAATCCTAACGTGTGACTGAGATACATTATCTCGTACCGAGCATTGCCGAAAAAACACGAAGCTTTACGTAGTAAACAAAAAGGGATGTCCAATATGCGTGCCTTTGCGTGATGCTTAATCGATTCTTATTAAAATCGATTGAAATCAAGTAATAAAAATATATATCTATTCAGTTGTCTAAGATGGTTTCAAACAGTCCTTCCTTAAGTAATCGTTAATAGATAACTTTAATTTATGTGAATGATTTATTTCAACCGAGAAAATGTAAGTTTATTAGAATCAGTTTTCTTTTATTAACAAAATCTTTTTTATTAACGACATAATTCACTATATTAGTAAATCTATTTCGTTTAATGTATTATAATAAAATAAAATCATGATTTCTAAATAAAAATAATCGATTGCGATAATTGATCGATTAAAGGATTGATAGTGTTTACGTAAGGTACATAACTAGCCTAGACCACCTCCCCGCGCACTTTGCCTCATGCCACCATTTGGTTCCTAAAATGTGTTACTGCGCAGCCGTCTGCGCGATGTTCAGACTCGCCAAGTTATTTTGGTCGTAGTGTTACTATGTGGTGCTAAATGGGCATATCTAAACCTCGTTGCATTTTGCTAACTGGTTACATCTGACATTCGAATTTTAATATGTAATAACTTAATAAAATTTAATATTCAATAATAATTATGTAATGACTTAATAGATTTAACTTATATTGCGTATCAATTTTAATATATTGAAATTTTTATTTAAGTTTTATTATTAAATTTGCATGCCAATGGCGGTGATGTGTAGGACAAATTATTCATCTGTGGCATCCTTATACTGACCACATCAAAGCAAATAAATTCCATTTCACATCATTACAAAGAATTGTGTATTCTTTTGTGTGAGCTGAGATGAATATAGGAAATTAAAGTTTGGAAACTATCGTGAGTCGAAATTTACTTATTTTTTTATTTAATATTCTTCACGTTATGATTGTGTCGGAAAAACTCTGACCAGGTTTCAGACAATTAAGATGTCCTTCTTTCGGGAGTTTACGCTTTGGATTCGCGGCGCAGACCATAACGTGACAATCAACAATCATAACGTGAGACAATCATAACGTGAGTAGCCGTTTATATTTATAATGAATATAAGAAATTGTAACAAAAACAAACGATAAAACATAATAGTCGCCCACTCCTTCCCAAGACCACTTTGTGTTGTCTCGACAAACAGATATCTATCAACGTTGCGGCGACATTGTTGTTCTCTATTTGTACATTTGTCACAATAAATTGCCAATTTAGGTTTTTATAACCTTAAAAGGACCTCTAACCCTGAGACACAGTGTATCGACAGTGGATGATGTTTGGTAGAACTATATATTATACATAATATTTGATTTTTCTTTTCTTGATTTATATCTAAAGATTTAAAAAATTACAGAGATCAATATGCATAATTATCATCTGAAACATTTCAAAGTTCAAAAGTATTCAATTTTGGCATCACTGACGCACTTTTGAACGTCAATTATTACAATGACTCTACCACCGAATCGGAAAAAGAACCACTACTCAGTTATTTCTTTGTCAATGTACCAATTATTTAATTTATTGGTAACTACCAATAAACATGTCAAATAATAGTCCCCACTAACTAGTGGGGACTATTCTTTCCGAAATCACCACTGGATTTACGTGTCTTTCGGAAAAATCCCGAAATCCAGACGTGGGGGTTTATTGTCTTACCAGGCCTAGCGCACTGCGCACTGTAGGTACGAAGCTACAAGTACATAGCCGAACACCGACGGCGGGTCGCGAGTCGTGACACGTGCCGCGTCAGAAGAGATAAGAACTATGCGATAGAAAGAGAGGCGCTCTGTAGGTTAATATGACTGGCAGGTATGCAGCGCTACGCGAGCTGAATCGAATTTTATTGCGTCATAGCAAGAGTCGCTATTTGTTTAAATTTCTTTGCGGAGTGATGCTTCTGTCTTTTAGTATTCTGTGGTTAAAGTTAGACAAAAAATCCTCCAGTAGAGACGGTCGGTGGCGATTTCGATATTAAGCATATTACTTTAGAATCAGTGCTCATATATTTATCCCACAGCACAGAGTAATTAATATGCCCTCAATGAGAATCGTTCAAACTTCTTCGTGTCTTGAACACAGTTTATCTTCACTTTAAGCGATCAGACCGTCTAATATTACACTTCAAAGTTACTTTGCATTATTAGTTTTTTCATCTCTTAGTCGAAAATGTTGGAAAATGAAGTACTGTACTATTATATTCTGTGTCTGAGGCTAGGGTCGCGTCCTGAAGATACCCTTAGCAATACTCGTGAGCCGTTGTTTTCACAATGTCAAATATAATGATCTTTTGTATTAGTTTAATTAAGTAAATGGTGTAGTTATTTCATCAAGCTAATTTATAAAATAGCTGGAGGATAAATTAGATGTTGAAGGTGCTACGGTGGCTAAGTATTGTCTATGTCATTTAACATTTATATATTTTTTTATTTATATATTTTTTTTATTTTTACGTTCGTCTGGAATATGGAAGAGATCGATGTTCAGCGATATAACTTCCGATAGAACTTTTATTTGCCTGTACATACGTATTATGTTATGTTTTGCGATACCTTTTCACCTCTTCTTATTTAAAATGCGTAGTTTTGACATAGACGGGATAGGAAACGGGACTGTCCGTCCTTCACCAGGCTGTATTTCATGTACCGTGATCGTTAGACAGTTAAAATTTTCACAGATGAAGTATTTCTGTTGCCTCTATAACAACAAATAATATAAATATTTAAGGGGGCTGCCATACAACAAACGTGATTTTTTTTAGGTTTTATAGATAATGGTAAGGAACCCTTCGTGCGCGAGTCCAACTCCCACTTGGCCGGTTTTTTATAAAAGTCCGCATAAAATAGTATTGACGCCTGTAAAAAAGTAGCACGCTGTAACTGGACTCTCGTCGTCTCTCGCTGCCCAAATCGGGAACATTTAAAGTTTTAATCTAGAAGAAGACCAAAGAAGAAATGTAATTGTGCATTGGGCCTACTGAAAATGTATCTTAAATTATTTGCAATTCAATATTCAGCCGGACGAAGTATTTTATTCGAATCAGGTTATTTGTTTAGGCGTAAGGCCCGAACCTACCCTAACATAGGTCTTCGACATTTGGCTGTTCCGACCGCATACGCTTAGACATATTTATAGGGCCAGTCTCACGCAAGGGGGTGCATTTCGGGGGCGTGCCGCCATCAGCCACCCCACTCGGGGTGGGGAAGATCGTTGACCCCACAGCTGACGCGGCGTCTGAATGGTAGTACGGGTGTTTGTTACTCATTGTGCGATGCTAATTATCGTTTTTTAGAATTCGTTTGTTGGTTTTGTTTGTTTTTGAACTTTTTTCTTTGAGGTTGGTATTATGAGGAAAAATTATATGTTAAGTGTGATATGGCCATTATTATAGTATTACTCGTGGTAGGTTTCTCGTATGCGGGAGGCCGTCTGGGTAGGTACCACGGCTTTGTCAGTTATTCTGCCGCCAAACAGTAGTGCGGAAGCAGTATGTGTTCCGGTTTGAAGGGCATTGTAGCAGCGAAATTACTGGGCATATAATTATGAGACTTGATATCTGATGTCTCGGGGTGATGGGCGCAATGCAGTCCAACGCAGTGCTTTTTATGGTATTAAAGTTCTAAGTGGCACTGCAATTGTTATGGGCAGGCGTGGCGCTACCATGCGAACGACATGCTCCTCTCATCACTCAGTTTCAAAAAAATAAAAATTTATTTTCGTAGTTATTACAGTTATGCAATGAGTTATGTACTTCGACATGTGATACATTATAATTATTATTATCCTTAATTATAATTACGAATAATATACCCGGCAACGATCCTATACATTGATCCTGGCCCCAACGATTCCCGGTATCTAGGGAACCAGGAACTTTAAGAACCATGATCCCATAACACCCAGACACGAAACAAGTACTTGTGCTTCTTTTTTTGTGCACAAATATTTGTCCCGTGGCGGGAATCAAACCTGCAACCTTGGTGGTTGTTGAGATTTGAGCCAACCTGCCCAACCACACCACAGAGGCTGTCATCTAACCTTGAGGCAGACTATATGTATACTTACCTTGCTCTAAAAACAGCGAAGAAAAACATTGTGAGGAAACCGGCATCTCCAAGAATTTATCACAAAAATTCAAGAACATGTGACATTTACTGTGGTAGGTTTCTCGAATGGCCTCGGGTGGTGCGCAAGCATTACTGTGTTCCGGTTTGAAGGGCATTGTAGCCAGCGAAATTACTGGGCATTATGAGACTCAACAGCTAATTGTCTCAGGGTGACGAGCGCAGTGCAGCGCCGCGCAGGATTTTGCAAAACAAAGTTTTGGGTGGTGCTGTTATTGTTATGGGCTGGCGTATTGCTTACCATAAGGCAAACGACCAGCTTGTCTCGTCATTCAGTAGCATAAAGAAAAAAAAAACATGTACCAACCCCCACTGCGCCAGTGTGGTGGATTATGACCCGTTCTCTCTCTCTACGAGGGCCCGAGTCCCAGCAGTGGGAACGTAAGGGGCTGATGGTGATACACTTACCTTCACTTCTTGTTTGAAAAGCATTTGTGAAGTTGCCATATCACAATATTATTTCTGCCTTATAATTGCTTTTGCGTTTTGTTTTTCTTTTATGTATCGAACGAACTTTGGACAAAAATAACAACAGAGTGGTCCCCTAACAACGGCCGACGGCCCCGCGGCAGGCCTCGACGGAGATGGCGGGGTAACCTGGACTCCTTCATGAAAGACTGGACGACAATAGCGAAGAGCCGTGAAACGTGGAAGAATGAAAGGGAGGCCTTTGCCCTGCAGTGGGACATTGTAGGCTCGAAATAATAATAATATTATCTTCGTCTGATTGTTCGTGATGTCATGGACAGCGGGTTTTGACTGAAAATCAGTGCTAAGGTACTTAAAAATATCTTAGCGTATGCTGAGTCGGAACCTTTTCCTGACATCGCGCAACATTTCACTGTTGTATTTATTGTTTTTGCTTTAGAACGTTCAGTGTAGTGTTGTGTTATGCCCTAAAGAAATGTATTTTATACCACACCCACTCGGAAAGTGTCTTATTACTCGTTCATAAACGGGTTACGAAGTTCGTAATTTCTCCCTTAAAAATGTGCGGCGGGTAAAGTTATATGGAATTTCATTACTGCCCTCCGAAGCAGGGCAGGAATGTTGTATGAAAATCCATTACTGCCCGGCTAGCTTTCTTTTGTTTTTTAGCAGCGAACATAAAAAAAAACACAAACGTCAAACCTCAAAAAGGTCTTGTATGAAATAATTAGAAAAAAGAGGCGGGAAACATACAAACCTCAAATCTCAAAAAGGTTTTATATCAAATAATTAGAGAAAAGAGGGGGTTTTTTTTTGTTTTCTATTTTTAATGAAATGAGGATGACAACCTTATTCTGCAATACGAAAAAAAAAGCGCGGCAATTTATTTCGTTGCGTTAAATTTTGTTTTAACTTATTTTCCTCGTAGGTGTAGTATAAAGCACTATGTATCACTCGGGAGATAGTTCTATTTCTCCCCTCGGTGTACAATGTACTATTCTTTCTTCCTTCTTACCCTACACTTACCTTACTGAAGTACCCGACGACGTGGCATCCCTCGTTGTCCGCGCACGTCATCACGTAGAACAGAAATGGCTCCACGTCGTAGTATAAAGTCTTGTGGTCGAGGAAGAACTTCGCAAGCAGACACAGTTGCTGGCAGTACTGCTTGTGCTTCCGACCGTCCACTTGCCAAACGCTTAGGTAGTCTTTTCTGTACACCTAGGAGAATAAAAAAATGAGTCTTTCAGTTCAAAGATTATTTATTTCTTTTTAAGACAAAACACGTCACTTACATGAGAAACTTATATAATTAGAAAGGTTTATAGTGTCGTCCTCGTCCAATAGGGAAGGGAATATGCATGTGTTGTCGAAAAATCTGGAAATTACTTTTTACGATAGATTACTCCTGTAAAGATTTAGTAGTGATATAATTATTATTATTAATTGCGCAGTGTTTTCTTATTTTTAACCGACTTCAAAAAGGAGGAGGTTTACAATTCAACGGTATGTTTTTTTTTTATTTTTTTTGTTTTTGTTACGCGATTACTCCGCCAATTATGAATGGATTTCGATGATTCTTTTTTGATTGGTAGGTCATACTTCAGAGGTGGTCCCATATAAATTTTATCGAAATTCATTCAGCACTTTTTGGAAAAAATAGCAAAAACAAAAAAATATAAGTTTAATCTTCAAGTCGGTTCTGGTTTTTGTTGTAACTGACTTTCTAAAGGTGGAGGTTTGTATTCGACTGCTTCACCTGCTTCACCCAGGGTTGACTTCCGGCGAGGGAAGATAGTCATGACTTTTTTTTGTACATAAATTTAATTGTGATAGCCCGTTTTAAACTTCGTCATGATGTGGCTGCTAGATCATAAATGCTTGTCTTTAAAAACTTCTTAAATTAATTTAATGAAAACTTGTTTTGCACTAAAAAGGGTAAAACAAATTATTTAAAAAAAAAAACATAATCGCAATACGCTTGAATACGTGCAACCACTATTTGACGTCACGCGCCTCGCTGCTTATTGGTCAATTTTTGACATAGAGTTCGCCCTATTGGTAAATTAATGACATACACACACATGTCGCATAAATGGACCAATGAGGAGACCCTAGGTCCCCACGTTGTGACGTCACAAGGAAATGGCACGTTTATGTTGATTTAAATTGATTCAAATTTTTATTTAGTTACTTTATTGACAAATGATGCCGTAAAATTTTTAAACATTTTTTTTTCATTAATAGTATTCAATAATGAACCATTCATGCATAAAAAATACATGCTTATTCCCTATTGCAGTGGTGCGAGTCAAACGCATTCATATTCATATTCATTTATGAATGCTCACACATATATTATTACAGACAGGTGTTAAAATAGTGTCATAAAGTATGCTATAAGTATGTACCCTGTAAGGGTGTTGCATAATAAGTGCAGTTCTATTATAGTTCAAGTGATAAGAGAGAAGTTTAGTAGGTTAACTTAGTAGTGCTCCTGTTTTGTCTGTTCTGTTGCTGTAGTAATGAGTGTAGCAAGGAAGATGCATTTCAAGCGCTTGTTCATCCGACCTTCGCGCTCATAAAGTTGAAGCAACATATTAAATTATTTCACGCCTATTGGTTTAACCCTTTGACTGCCACGGTCGGTTATACTCGACATACGAAACAGTGTTCCCTACGCCCAGGTCGGCCTGAGCCGACTAAAATGTATGAAAATTGCTTAGGCATGGCTTCGCTTGTATATCGCAACGTTCAAAAGGTAAGAAAAGAATCGCGAAATTCACTATGTGAAAACTAAACGATACTTTTCCGCAAACACGAAAAGTTGCGTCGACCAGCGCCATCTAGCTTCGTTACGAAACAACTCTAGGTATACCACGGTCCACGTAGAAGTCTCGAATGTCTTTTCCTTCTTTCTTTCTTTCTAGATGGCGCTACGATATACTTTACGACGTAATGAGGTAAAGAGACGAACAAAATCATGCAAAGCTATTCAGAAGAAAAGCGTTGCGCTTGCCCATAAATTGAACAAACCAGAATATTTTAAACGAATATTTCGACTATTGTCCAGGTGATAAAATGTGCAACACCTCTGAAATATCACTTTGACACTGACATATTTTGACATTTGTTTATTTACCTTTTTATTTTCGAGTATAGGTCGCTTAACGCTATCGATATTCAACCTTGGATTTCAAAGATGCATGAGAATTGTTTTTTTTTGTTATAAAGGTGAATACTCACTTCGTCTCCCGGCGGATGTCTCCACACGCACTTCTCCTTGTGCCTGGCGGCGCCGAGCGCGCTCTTGTGGTGGTTGAGACAGAACTCGCAGACGAACAGCCGCGGCACGCGCGCCGCCGCGCCCGGGTACGGCGACTGGTACCACACCTCCATCATGTACTTGCCCATTACCACGTATCTACAAAGAAACGGAAGTACCAGCTGAAGCTATATGCTGTTGATTAATTATATTATTTAGTTATGTATGATTGTTGCTTTTTATTCAATCAATCAATCAATCAAATCAAAATCTCTTTATTCAGTTTTGGCATCACAGACGCCATTATGAACGTCAAATTATCACCATGACTCTACCACCGTATCAGAAAAAGAACCACTACTCAGAAGATACAGCAAGAAACTGAGGGGCATGTTTTTTAGAGATTGGTTTCAATTTTTTGGTTTTCTACAATGTTATGTTTCTCATGTACCAGTTGGCTACTTAGCGGAAGTGGAATGTTCCAAGCATCTTTGTCTTCTATATTATTATAAACAGTATAGTATGATTTCTCCATTACAATTATGATTCATCATCATCAGCCTTTTACGTTCCCACTGCTGGGACACGGGCCTTCTCTCATAGAGAGTAAGGGCCATAATCCACCACGCTGGCCCAGTGCGGGTCACATATCCTTGAATTTTTGTAATTCTTTCTTAGACACGCCGGTTTACTCACTGTTTTATTTTATTTTATTTTTTATTTTATTTTCAAGGAAAACTAATGGCTAAATCAGTAAATAAGTAACAAAGTAAGTAAATAGCTGAAGGCCAATTAGAAGTTTTCACAGATATTTAGAGAAGAATATAAACAAACATACAGAGTAGACACATGGACGAGCACGGATAATTAGCAATGAGGACATAAAGTTTCATAAATACTCCTTTCATAATGCACAGACATTATATCTATGCACTACGAAAAGTAGTGGTCATTTCGTAGACGCATGAGTTTGAACTCTGAGGTGGTAAACAAGTCTACTTCCTTCACCGTTTTGAGAGCAAGCGTTAAATCCGCACATAACTTAAGAAAGCCTTTTTATTATTGTTTAAACTGAAGTAGCAATGGGCCAGTCACATCTGTCGATGAACCGATAACCGATGGGGAAAACGAGTTCTAGAGTGGAGACCACGTTTAGGCAAACGTAGTGTAGGACGCCCTCCGGCCAGATAGAGCGACGATCTGCGCAAGGTAGCTAGCAGTAACTACATGAGAAGAGCCGTAGATCGGGCTCAGTGGGTAGTATTGGGAGAGACCTATGTCTAGCAGTGGACTCATGCAAGCTGTTGATGATGATGATGATGATGACCATCGTCTAATCTTTTTTGCACACAAACACACCCTCTCACATACACACACACGCTCACACGCTTTGACAGTAGAATATGTTTAATTAAGTCAAACTCAAAAAATGTAAAACCCTTTTTTGCTGTCAGTTACATTACCTATACTAAGTTATAATTAAGATTTTTTAATAGCTGTGGTTTTTGTTGTAAATAAATAAATAAATTAGTCCAATCCATCCAAAGGTTGTCTCTAAGAGACTGCTTTGACGAAAAACATGAATTTGCATAGCTTGGCGTGGAGGGCACTGCTTTACTTCTATAGCGCAGCGCTCAAAAGGTTAATTGGTTGAGTTCGATACTGTCCAAGAGTACCGTGAAATTTGAATCACCTCTAATTAAATAATACAATGAAAAAAACTTTAATACAAAAACAAAAGAACTAAATCCGCAATTTAGCATTGTGGATTTTGTTCTACCCTAACGCAGATTAGATCCCTCTACCGCGGAACGAAAGGCGGGAAGGAGGCGAGTGGGCCACTCGCTCACATGGAGGGACTGACAAATACAAGCCTCACTTCCAACAATTTCGGGAGAACTGTCAAAAGCCCGCCGTATCTTATTGTCGATAGGGTTTAATTTCAATTGTGATGATGCAATTGGGTCAGGTTTCAGCCATTGGCGGCTTTATATTGATCCTTCCAACAATTTCGGGAAACTGTTAAAAGCCCGCCTTATCTTATAGGCGATAGGGTTAAATTTCGATTGTGACGATGAAATTCGGTCAGTTTCAGCGATAGACGGCTTTATATTGATCTTTTGCTCTTTTCTTTGGGAAACGAATCTCTGGCGTGTAATGATTGATTTTGTTCTTGGGATTGAATCAATAATGGTAACTTCAGTAGGCGGTTTATGGATTATATACCAAGTTGTTAACCAATTGAGTTGGTGAGGATGGTGTTATTAAAATATTTAAGATTTGACATTCCTCATAATAGCCGCCCATATAAAGAAGGCAGCACGGACGCACTTACGAATATCATTTATTATAACCGCATCGGAAAAAGAACCACTCAGAAGATACGGCAAGAAACTGAGGGGTTTTTTTAGAGCTCTTGTTACTACATTTTATAATTATTTTTGACAATGTTATGTTTCTTATGTGCCAATTGGCTACTTATGTAATTACTAACGGTTGTGTTTTTATTACTATTCAAAGAAAATCTTTTTTCAAACATACTTTATGTACATAGCTAGTAAAATGAAATCAATTTTTTGACCAACATACCTCGTCCCTCTATCCGATGGCAGATCGCCTAATTCCTCCTCAATCTTGATAGCAGCCAACGCCTGTGCTTCTCTAAACAGTTTCAAATCGTAGTCCGGTGCAAACCCATCGAGAATGGGTTCTCTTTCCTCGTTCATATCGTCTTGGCTGGACGCTGCGAGTTTCTCTTTGAGTTCTTGACTGCCTTTCCATTTGGACCGCATGTCCTGTGAGAAAATAGATAGAAGTTTGATGAACTGCAGTTATTTTTTACATGGGAAAACAATACCATGATATCCCTGCACCCTGCGACGCTGTCTTAAGTTCAATTAGGCCTAGCGCACTCCGCAATGTAGGTACGAAGCTACAAGTACAGCCGGGCCCCGCCGGCGGGGCCGTGCAGAGCGCAGTAGGTTGTCACACGCCGCGCGTGACGCACGCTTTCCACTGCTACTTATGCTACTTATACTAAGGCGCGTTAAATTCAATTTAGCTTGCGCTAATTATGAACTAACATGATTTTCGGGTGACAGCTCCCGGACTAGGTAGCCGTGGCCGTTTCTTGTCGCATGTTAACAGATCTATGTAGGTTCTTAGACAGTGCCTATATAAGTGTACATAGCGTATGCCTAGTTATCTTCTGAGATTGAAATAATAGTTGTAGCTTATACCTTATACTACTTGTATTATTAAGTCTTCTGTGCTTATACTAGGTAGGTATACTGTTTGAAAAGTTGTTATTCACAGAATGAGAATAATAGTAATAGACAGGAGAGAGATACATAACTTGAACTAAATACATATTCAGATTGATAATTCATCACAACGCAAATATAAACCCTAACGTTACACGTGCCGCATCAGAAGAGATAAGAGCTATGCGATAGAAAGGGAGGCGCTCTGTAGGTTAATATGACTGGTAGGTATGCAGCGCTACGCGAGCTGAATTGAACTTTATTGCGTCGTAGCAAGAGTCGCTATTTGTTTAAATTTCGTTGCGGAGTGATGCTTCTGTCCCTTAGTATTCTGTTGTTAAATAACAGTGTGGCAGTGACGAGCGTGGGTTTAGTGAATATCTTGTAATATAATAATAATATAATTTATTTATATACCAAAAGAAATATGTCAAATAACATTTTTAAACAACATACTGGCCTCAATAATTATACAAACACAATAGTTTACACTATACGCTAGGCGTATGCCTGTAATATAGGCATCTGCGCTTCCCCTTGAATTTAAACAATATTTATAATGTTTGTATCATAGAAAGTAAATTAATGTTTAATATAAAGTTTACATGTATATTATTTATTTAAGATATGAGATTAACAAAAATGTAATATACCTTAACTTTGAGCTGGTAGGCGCGCTGGTCGTTGCTGGGCACGGCGCGCGGCCGCTGTTGCAGCTGCAGCAGCGCGCGCCGCCGCGCCGCGCCCGCCGCCGCGCGCTCCTCGCCCGCCGCCACGCACGCCGCCGCGGTCACGTTGTGGTACACCGGACACGCGTCGAATGTGAAGTGACGAGGGGCTTTGCCGCCTGGAGTATTAGCAGTTAGCTTGGGTCAGGCCGAATTACAAGACAAGAGGCTGTGCAGAAAGAGAATCCCTAAACATATTTATTTATTTAATCTTTATTTCAGGCAACATTAAAATAAGTTAAAGATGTTATTTACTTATTCTACGACCCATATAAATATATACCTTAGAACTAACATACCTACATACAATTTATATTAAAATATTTATGTGATACGATATATGCAGTTAGTTCTGGTCTGGCCGAATTACAAGACAAGGCTGTGCAGAAGGAGAATCCCTAAATATAAGCAGCCAAATAAAGCCAGTACAAAGCTTTAGAGGCAAGGGATGATCAATGGGAACATTGACGACAGATGAGTGATGACGTAGAATCGTCCCCGTAAGAAGAATATAAGAAATATGGTTGCTCGAGCAGCTGCAGAGAAAGTCAGAACTAAGACTGTTTCTATACAAAAATAATTTGTTTTCTACTGCATTGTTATACAGCACCTCTGTTCCTGTGACGGTTCTCTTTCCACATAGACTCTAGCTGTGAAGACTTTCTGATAACTGTTTCTGTTTAATATTTTGTTACATGTAAACGACAAATTGGTACGAATTGGCACGAGTTTAGGAAGCCCTCACGCTAGGTGGAGCGACGATCTTCGCAGGGAGGCTGGTAGCAGCTGGATGAGAGTAGCCGGGGATCGTGCTCAATGGCGTGCATTTGGAGAGGCCTATGTCCAGCAGTGGACTGCGATAGGCTGATGATGATGAAGCGACAATTAAAAAAAAATATGGTGCTAAAAAGCAGACGTTACAACATTAAGTACACTGACCAATAAAAGAATCTTGTGTGTACGAGGGCAATGCTTGGAATTATGCATAATATGAACCTTTTTTTTTACGCTTAATAGATTCATGTTGGCCACTATCTCACCTGATGTGAAGCGATGATGTGGCCTAAGATGGAGCACATAGATCTAGAGAGAGACGGCAGTTGAGCGGCTGCTCAGACCCGTCTCCCCGATGGTTCACCGAACATCATCCCGAAACACGACCAGGTGTCGCTTGACGGCATGGTTTTGTTCGGTGGGTGGTATTACAACCACGGCCAGAGCCTACCACTCCAAAGCGCGTAAGCGGGTTTCATCACAATGTTTTCCTTCACCGTTTTAAAGCGAGCGTGCAAAATCTGCACATAACTATAAGTCATTGGTGCAGGGCCGAGTCGGGATTCGAACCCAGGTGCGTCTGATCGAAAGGCGCATGAGTTCCCGCTGAGCCACTCTCGCTCTAACGCTCTAACCTTTTTATTTTTTCACACGGGGAGTACAATTGATAATCAGCAGTCATGGCAACAGCTTTGAACTGAAATATGAGTTAGTTCTGTCTGTATGGATACCTAAATGTCCACTAGAGTCACACCCTCTTACGGGGCATTCTCTTTCACCAGGCGGCTTCAGGTCTGGCGGCGAGGTCGGCGGCTTCATAGGAGACCGGCCGATCGCGCCTCGCCCTTTGAACATGTTCTTCTTGAAGTCTTTACTGAAAACCCCAAGAAATGATTTACAGGTTGGATGAATAAACAAACGTACAGGTGCTAAGATAATATACTCAACAACCATGATTAGGGTATGGACTAACTGGCCAGCGCCCATGATTTTGGCTGCAAGGTTTATTTTACAAGGAACTGTTTAGTTTTCAGGAATAAAAATCAGGATAGTTTTTTTCTTATCCAAGACTTGGACTATCTATATTTCAATATCTACTAAAACAGTTTAAAATATTAAGCATATAAGAGTACAAATAAAAATATTAGTATATTGAGAGTTTGTCTTTTATTTCAAAACAGCTGACCCGGCGAACTTCGTACCGCCATATTTTTTTTTTTTAATTTTGGTTCGATTTCTTTTTAATTTTCTCTTATACAAACGTTCTCCTGCCAATAACGAACACATGAAAGAAAGATTTATCCAATTTGGTGCAGTCGTTTGGAAGTTATGCGCGTACTAACATTTCGGTGATTCATTGTTATTTATACAGATACAAATAATTGTATCTAATATATAGACTTTAGGTACTGCTTTATTATATTTTCTATAGATACCTTTTATCAACATGATTAGTAACGGGTTTCTCGTCTACTTCTGATTCAGTGTCCGTGTGGTTGGCCTTTGTCGCTGTCGCCATTCTGGAGACCCTGGCTGACAAGGATCGTGTCAGTTTCCTGGTCATCGTGCCTATGGAGTCACCTGAGTCGCCGCTCTTGCCTGTTGTTTCCTGTAGGAAAAGTACTGCTTAACCTATCGGCATCGTACGTGGAATTCCTTACACATGCAGAATTCGATAGGTTATTGCATGAATGTGGGCTACACACTGGATTTTAAGGACAATTTTGTTTATGATAAGATTCTAACCGCAAGCAGGCCTAGCGCACTCCGCACTGTAGGTACGAAGCTACAAGTACATAGCCGGACACCGACGGCGGGTCGCGCGTCGTTACACGTGCCGCGTCAGAAGAGATAAGAGCGGCGCGATAGAAAGAGAGGCGCTCTGTAGGTTAATATGACTGGTAGGTATGCAGCGCTACGCGAGCTGAATTGAATTTTATTGCGTCATAGCAAGAGTCGCTATTTGCTTAAATTTCGTTGCGGAGTGATGCTTCTGTCTCTTAGTATTCTGTGCCGCAGAGTAAATAGGTTCATGATTAAATGTTTTAAATATTTTTACAGAAATCGATTGTGCAGAATCTATATGTGTAGGTACTCTTAAGGCTGGAGCACACGAAATCGGATTGCAGTCCGATCCGGTGCAGACGCAGTTTGTATAAAGTATGAGATTCCATGAAAGACGTCACACCGTATGCAGTCCGTTTGCAGTATGTTACAGTAGCCGCGCGACGCACGGTCTGCGCGTAAGAGACGACATACTATCCACTCATATACATGTGCGGGACGGGCAGTGCAGTTTCAGCGCGAGTGACGTAGTATTCAACGGGCTTCCTTATTGGACGTCACACTGGAAGCGCGCAGAGGCGAGCAGTGAGTGCGCTGTGACTCCCGCACTGCAAATGAACTGCATTGCGCCGGACTGAACTGCAACCAGCACGGCGATCACGTAAGCCTGTTGCGAACATCGCATGTTGCGGAGTAACGTACAATAGAAATTTATTTCAATCAATAATATGCCATCATGTAACTTTCGATTTAGTCTCGATTTCAATGTGCTCCGATCAATTACCTGACAAATTTACAAAGAGAGATTGTGTTATGAATAGTTATGTATACGCCCAATCTATTCAATTTTACTGTGTAATATGGCTCTTGTCTATGGTTTATAAACTTTGTTTGTCAGAACTTATTTTTATTTCCATTGAGCTTTCGATGACGTTTGATTGCAAAAAACAGGTTACATGATCGCAAAACCATCATCGAAACTGGTTTCTTATTGAAATTGATTGAAATAAAAGATACATGATCGCCCTGCAGATTTAGTGTACTCCAGCCTTTAGACTAGCTAGGCCAGAAATCATGTCTATTTTTTATTATCATTGCTTTAAAAAAGCATTTTGCTATTTGCGGTTTTGCATTTTGTAATTTTAAATATTGAATTTAATTCCACGGAGTATTATAACCATCATCATCAGCCAATCACGTTCCCATTGCTGCAACATGGGCCTTCTCTCATAGAGAGTATCCTGATTTAAATATTCCAAGCCTTTTTTTTTACTTGCAGAAGTAAAAAACTTACTTTACTAGAATTTGATGGAGGTTTTGTCTTCCCAGTTTTCACTGACTCTTGCTTAGGAGTGGGTTCACTGTCGCTATCCGAATCTGACACAGACTCTATAGAAGACTGGCTGGAAGTACAGGATGACACACTTTTCTCCTCAATAGACCTCTTTGGGGGTGGTCCATTTGGTTTGTTACCATTTTTCCTTTTAGCACTGTCTTTTGAACTAGATGTGTTTGATTTTGATGTAGATGCTTTTGAACTTGAAGCCTTAGAATGGATAGAGGAGACTTTTGAGTTTGCTGTAGAGGTCTTAGAGATAATTGTTGAGGCCTTAGATAAAGTAGTGGAATCTTTTGAGTATTTTGACTCCTTGGAATGGTTGGAATGGATGGAATCTTTAGAGTACTTTGAGTCTTTGGAATCCTTTGAATCTTTGGAATCCTTTGAACCTTTGGAATCCTTTGAATCTTTGGAATTCTTGGAGTCTTTAGAATCCTTAGAATCCTTTGAGTCCTTCGAATTTGAATCTTTTGAATTAGAATCATCATTATCTAACTGGATTGGTGTGCTGATGTCTTTTTCTTCGCTAGATTTGCGGGAACTTCTTTTACTTTTCGGAGAATCTTTGGTGCTTTTAGATGACTTGCTTTCTGTATCAGACTCTGAGCTGTTGTCAGGAGAAAATATGCTTTTCTTTTTGTGTGATCCCGAGTCTGATTTGCTGGATTTCGGTATTGTTTTAGGAATCGATTTGGGTGTTTTGGCTCCAGTTGGTAGTCTTGGTCCCGTTTTGCCTTTAGCAAGCACTGTGGCAGCTGCTTTAGGTTTCGTCGAGACTCTTCTCCTAGGCGGCAGAGGTATTGGACTGATAGCTTTAGGGGTATCATCTTCACTCGACGAAGATATTTTCACTTTTGATGGTCTTCTCGGTTTTGGTTCTTCTTTCTTTTTAGGTTCTTCAGCTTTTGTTGGTGATTTCGGTGGTGGAGCAGCAGTGGTTGCAGGGGTGTCAGATGTTGATGATTCAGAATCAGAGCTGCTGGATCCTGAACCAGAACTAGAGGAGGAGCTTTCACTGCTGCTTGAGTCGGATGAAGTTCCAGAGCTACTGTCTGTACTACTGTTGCTTACCTGCAAGGTTTTATTTAAAAAGTTGACGTTTTGATATGACTTTAGGACTTTAATATGAATAATTATTGTATTGAAAACCCCTGAGTAGAGTACTCTGTAGAATGTCCGCAAGAATGAACATTATAGTACCATATAGTATTATAGTATTCTTAAACAAAGCTCATAAAAAGGTCCTTTTACTACATCAAGGCATTGTTTTAGGTCCGCATTCTAACAAGAATGAGACTGGCTGGACTAATTAATTATATATTGACATTTTCCCACGATTAACACAGTAGTTGAACAGCTAATATAACGGTAGATCGAATTTAGTCAGGCAAAATAAGATGAAATAAACTACTTTTATTTGCTTAGAATTGCAAAACCATACTTACATCAAGGTGCGTCATTTTGAAAAACCTGTTAAGGCAAGCTTACATGAAAACAATATTTTTACAGGTGCGGAGGATATCTTAGTATTCTATCATTAATTCATAATTTCACCTGATTCTATTGAAAAAAAATATAAAAATTAGCTTTCCAAAAAATGACAACACACTCAACTCAAATTGAACACAATAGTGCTGCGACAAGAACCCACGCTTGAGTGTTAGACGATTTAGTTAATCGATTCACTCGATTCTAATAGCATCAGTTTCAAACATATTAAAATATTACTTTAATATATATGATGACTCACAAACATCCAACATATTGAAATTTAATAATATCAATTTTATCGATAAATCCATTGAATATGTTTTATTAAATCAATCAAAAGTTCTTTATTCAATTTTGTCGTCACAGACGCACTTATGAACGTCAATTATTACAATGACTCTACCACCCCATCGGAAAAAGAACCACTACTCAGAAGATACGGCAAGAAACTGAGGGGCATATTTTTTTAGAACTTTTGTTACAATATATTATGTTTGTTTTTGACAATATTATTTTTCTTATGTGCCAGTTGGCTAATTGGCAGAAGCGGAATGTTCCATGCATCTTTGTCTTCTATGTAATTACTAACTTTATAGTATGCTTTTTTTAATAGAATATTTTTCACCCTAAATTTGAATCTACTTTCTGTGAGCTCCGTTATACATTTTGGAATTTTATTGTAAAAACGTACACAATTGCCCATGAAGGACTTATTCGTTTTGCTCAGTCTAAACCTAGGTACTGCAATCCTATCCTTATTTCTAGTGTTTATGTTGTGGTGGTCACTATTCACCTTGAATTTGTGCAGATTTTTACGAACATACATTATATTTTCATAAATATACAGAGAAGGTAAAGTTAATACATTAATTTGTTTAAAGACTTCTTTTAATTATTCGCGAGGACCTAACTCATAAATAGCGCGAACCGCCCGCTTTTGTAAAATAAAAATTGCTTCTATATCCGCGGCAGACCCCCACAGCAAAATGCCATATGACATTAAGCTGTGGAAGTATGCAAAGTAAACTAACCGAGCCGTAGCTATATCCGTTAATTGCCTAATTTTACTAACCGCGTATGCAGCGGAACTAAGTTTTCCTGATAGAGCATCGATATGAGGACCCCACTGCATCTTAGAGTCTATGCCTATACCTAGGAATACCGTCGCCTTGTCTGTGTTGAGTTTATCACTATTAAGCATTACGTTTGGCTCTACATGTCTAACATTGGGCAAAGAGAACTTTAAACATTTCGTCTTTTTCGCGTTTAATAACAAGTTGTTGGCAGCGAACCAATTTGACACAATATCTAATACATTATTTACGTGTACTAGTTCACTATCCTTCCTATCTACCTTAAAGATTATCGATGTATCATCCGCAAAAAGTACAATGTCTGCAAGGTCTTTCACCTTTTTTATGTGTACACATTGTAACAAAAGTTTTACAAAAACTATGCCCCTCTGTTTCTCGCCGTATCTTCTGAGAAGTGGTTTTTTTCCAACACGGTTACCACCGCGACTCTACCAAGTCATTGTAATAATTGGCGTTCTAAATTCCAGTTAATTTACAATATTTTAACATTCTTTGTAATTTATTATTAGTATTCCACAAAGATTGATAACAATCTTATCATTTATTATCTTTGTGTAGGACATTCTAGCAATAAACATAAATTGAGATATTTGTAAGTTGTAAATAAAAAATTTTAGCTATTTATTCTTGTAAGTTTTAAGATCTAGGAACAGCCTACTTATGTACATCTTAGTAATACCAATAAATGGAAGACACTGAAACCCACGACACAGGTTTTCCTAGTGTGGGTTCCAGGGTTCACCTTGCATTGCATAACAAACCTAACAATTGCAAATTGTTCCACATCTCCGATATGTATTAAAATTGTTAATTGTTACCTGGCTAAATAAATAAATTTATGATTATGATTATGATTATGATTGATTAAATAAAAAAATTATGCGCGAGTAAAGAGAGTCCAAATTGTTATGCATAAATCATATTATTATGTAGCTTAAAATAAAAATATAAACCTGTCTACTTATAACAACAAAGTTTCTCACGAAATACAGGGTTTAAAAAAAAATATATTTCGAGTGCACTTTTAAGCATAATGATTATTATGAACATTTATTGCGTTTTTCCTGTCTGGAAGGGGCGCTGATAAAATAAATACCTAAAGCGCAAGAAGTGAGCTACAGTTTCATATTAATTACCTGTAAAAAATGAGGGGGAGGGGTGTTTGGACCACTTAAAAACAGCAACATTTTCTCAATACTTGTGAGATGGGATTCTTTCATCTATTAGTTTGCTATTAATAAATACCAGACATCATACCTATATAAGGTAATAAAAAAAAATAACCTTATATAGGTATGATGTAGTATGATAATCCTGAAATGTAGATATTTTGTGATTTATTCAGTCACCTGACTCATTCAGGCATGCCCCGGGCGCGCGCTGCCGCTGCTGGCGCGTGGCGAGCACGGCGCGCCCTGTCGCCTATTAGCTCTGGTATAAACGACCTTTATTGGCACATAGGCCCCAAATTGCTGTGACTAAACATGTGCCGCTGGACCATGAAATAAAATTAATACGCAGGGCCCACTTTAGGTATCGCTGGATTGAAGTATTTAACTGAGAAAATGCGCGCTAGCGCTACCGAGAGTGCACAAGTCACAATATACACAACTTGCAAGAGTTGACAAACAAGAAGGGGCGCCTTCAGCGCTCCTTCTTGTCTGGCGTGGTTGCTCAACCGCGCCCTACCCTAACGCCGCTACTGGGCAAGCCACGCCATGAGCGCAACACGAATATAAAATCGAGATAAATAATGAGTCATACAATAGAGTTAAAATTAGTCAATTTAATAAATTGTCTAATAACATCAAATAATGTCCATCACTAGGCGCTTTAGGATTTGACAGATGACAGAAAATGACAGACCGCCTCAATTACATACTTTTTTTGAATTTGCGCCTTTGGGTAGGCTAAAGTCTTTAGGACCATATACCGCCTTGTCTTACGTCGTTTTAGTTGATACTTTGAAAACATTTAAATGGTTAATATTCCACCGATATACCACATGATCACTCGAAATAACACTTGTTTGGAAAATAAAACAAAATCGAACTGTCTCACATTCGAGGAACATATATGCGACTGCGACATTTCATTTCCCGCCAGAAGACCCAATTATTTTTTTTTATTTGCCCGTTTGGGCAGGCTAAAGTCTCTAAGACCATATCGCCTTGTCTTACGTAGTTTTTACAAGCTTTTAACTTGCAATGTATTTAAGTTTGTCCGGTTAATCTTGCAAGCTGAATTAAAACCACTTTCTTTCATCCTACGGAGTTGAAATTTTGTATAATTGTTAAAGTACGATGACAATGCAATATTATAATGGATGGAGACGGAAGGTGGGCAATTGAACTCCTGGACGGATAATTGTAAACTACTAGTCTTCGAGTACTTTATCTGAGCTACTAGCGTTTGGACTCATTTTAATCTGCTTGTGGTTCCGATTACAAATTTCTTAAAAGCTTGTCTTGAAAAAATATTTTTCTACAAAAACTTATTGTTTGATATAATAGAAGTTGCTAGATGCACCGAAAGCGCCTGGAGGAGCTATTGGTCCATGAAGCAGCTTATGAAAGGGAAGCGTCCTATTTCCCTTAAGCGAAGACTCATGGACATGTGTATATTACCCATCCTTACATGCGCCCAAACCTAGCAGAGGTCCGCACTCGAGGTTTGCCAACGAGCAATGGAGCGCAGTATTCTCGGAGTAAAACTTACGGACCGCAATAAAAACACCACACAAACTAGTGTTATTTCGAGTGATCATGTGTAATTCGGTGGAATATTAACCATTATGTGTTCGTAAAAGTGCACAAGTGTAGGCAAATGAAACAAAATAGAGAAAACATTGCTTTTTATGTTCTCCCAAAAAGTCCGTGGAAAGCTTGAATAAAGTTCCACCACTTTACTGAAGCACTAGGAGGGTCCGGCTTGTTGCTGTTGACCCTCATTCTCAACAAAAGTATAATAAATGGAATATTAAACTATCAAATAAAAACTATGTAATACATGGCGGTATGTTCCTAGAGGCTTTAGCCTACCCTAGTGGGCGAACTTAAAACAAAAGTCTGACAGTGACATTTTTATACAAGTGTTTCTATTAAAATAAATATCCTATCGGGGTAATGGTAAAAAAAATGGTTCAAAGGAACATGTACATATATTGGATCTGCTTATATCCTATCATCTAACCATCTTCACAGACCACAGTTGGAATAAATTTAATAACAGAGATTAAATATCAGGGTCCTATATTTTGAAGGCTTTTAGGTGCTTTGTTTACAATTAAAATAAATAAATAATTACCTAGCCTGATAAAAAAATTACGTTTTTCTGGTATCCCCAAATTTCTTCTCCCGCTTTTCAATCGTTCAGCGCTGTTTGATATTTATTTATTTTTGCGGCAGAAATCCTTGAAAACTATGGCGTAAATTGATGAATTATCCTCAATTCATTCAAGGAAATTACTATTTTATATGTGTTAGTATACCTGAGGACAACATGTCTTCGAGTTCAGTGGAAGATATTCCCGATCAATGTAAAGTGAGTTGTGTTCTCTCTTTGTTTGATTCATGTTTTGTAGTAACTGCGTGACCTTTGTACGTGGTCATTATAATTAATAATGATGGTTTATTTGTAAACAGGGTCATGCCATAATATTTTTATTGCGTCAGTGATGACTTACAGCACCGACAAATTACTACAAGTACTCACTGCGTTGTTGATTTCATGCATCGTTATTTTTAGCAGAAATATTTTGTGCCTACCTACTTGAGATGTGGTCACGTTTTTGTTTCCTTATTATATCAACAACAAACTTGCAGTGTAGTGCAAAGTAATTACAGAAGTGGGTAATAGTTTGGATAGAATAATATCTAATAGTAGTGCTTTGTTTTAATATAATGTGTGAGTACAATACAATGCAATACATAAACTATTTTTTGTATACCAGTAAAATAAAACCGTTTAATAAAAACAATTCTTATTTAAAACTTTTAAGGCCGCGTTCAGAAATCACCCAGTTAATGTAATAATTACCCTAACGCCGTTCAGAAATGACTCAGGTGAACTTTGACATTTACCCTGAGCCGTTCAGAAAACCAATTGGGGAGAGTAAACGTTCACCTGACAGGTGAAAATATTCACCGATATAAAAGCGGGTTACGATTCTCACCTGTCAGGTAATAGTTGTCAGTTGTCATTTTCCTTTACATTTTGCAATATTTTTGCATTTATTTTTTGTACATGCAAATAAAATAAGCGATTCGTGTATTTGAAGCAAAATATAAGATAAAATTCCGATATTAGCCTAAATAACGCAATTAAATCTGATAAACAAAAGCGCGGGAAATCTCGGTCTTTAAAATGATTGGTTTTGATTGGCTGGCTTATTGTATTACTCGATGCCCGTTCAGAAAGGCGCTAGTTACTTTTTAACTTGACATGTCACTGAGATTAACTGACAAGTATTCACTCGTGAACATTTACCCATTTCTGAACGCGGCCTTAGTAGGATAGTCAACTGGTACAAGGTCTTACCGCTTTGAGCAATTTCTTCCAGACTACTTACAATAGATATAGTATACTAGGCCTTAATAATAATAGTCTACATCTTATGACACCATCATAAGTTGATTAAACCAAGCTAAACATGAAATTGTTACTTACCAAAACTTTTATTTCAATTAAACATCTTTGTCAATTTAACTTTGTTAGCTTTTTGAACGACACAGCTATACATACGAACTTGATATATATACAAAAAAGAGTATGTCAGCGTATGCCGACTGAAACTATTGTTAAAAATATGCAAAATAGGTTAGATTAGATAACTGTGTATTGTTACACCGCCAGAAATAACAACAAAATGTTAAATTACTAACTTAAAAATCAAAGTGTTACAATGGGCGGTCTCATCGCTCAAAGCGATCTCTTCCAGACAACCCTTGGATGGAGAGGACATAAAGAAACTAAGAGACTGGGGTGTCAACATAAATGAAATAATTATGATATGTATACAAAAAGTACAAACTATAATATCATATACATACTACCTACTTACATATACATCATCAAAAAAGTACATCCCTAAAACATTTGTGTTTAATTTTGCATTTTTAACAATATTTTTTGTGGATGCACTGTTTTGCTTCTATAGCGTGGCGGTCAAAGGGTTGCTTTATGAAAATAGAAGGTTACTAGAGTTAATGTATTCAATGCACTGAACTTTTGTTGATAGAGATCTTATTTCCAGGATCTGTTCACTCAAGATGGGGTCCTCCTTAAGGCATGTCTTGGGCGACCTGTTACAGACCTCAACTGCATCGGGATGCTCTGCATCGTGCAGAACCCGGATAACACTAAGTGCATAGAATGGCGTCCCAACGACCTGATTACCATTGATTCGGATACTCAGGACCAAGAATGGGCAGTCGTCAATACTATTGGTGAGAATATTCATGATATTTAAGCAATTCAATAATAAATGAAGCTAAAGCTCCTAATTTTATATTTTCCCAAGTTAAACCAATAAGTTTAACTATTGAGCGGCATGCTATAGAAGCATAGCTGTGCCCCCCATGCCATGTTACGTAATTTTCATACATTTAAGTCGACTCAAGCCTACTCTATGTCATACATAGACATTGGATCATATGCATTCGCATATATTTGCATATGCAATATTTATAGCATTATTGCATAATTTTGTAATTGTTGCCGTTCATGCTTATTTTGGTTCGCAATAAATTAAATGCTGTTCTGTATAAAAACCCGCGTCTTGAAGCAATAAAAGAAATTAGTGCATATATAATGGCACAAGCTAAACCCTGCCTCAAGAGGTATCTCCTGAAATGGCGCTTTATTTCAAATTTTGTCCAGTGACGTCATTTGATGTGGAGAGGTCATTTTCGGCGTATAAATTAATATATTATATAAATTAATATAGGTATAATATATTAATTTATTAAAAATAAAGCGCCATTTCAGGAGATACCTCTGGCGGCAGGGTTTCACCTGTGCCGTGATCGTTGGGCGTATTCATTATTATTTATTTATTATTCTAATTTATACAATGTTTGATTTTATTACCGAAAATAAATCAAAATTTAAAATGGCATTTTGATACTGCATATTTAACATATTTTGTGCATATTTGGTCTATTTTTAGAGCATATTTTGCAATTTTGTTAGTTCATATCTGATGTCTAGATAGCCTTATTATTTGTGTTAGGACGCCGCCAACGGACTCTCAGCGGCAGCCTCACGTCAGACTACGCGACAGCTCGCGCTCGCATCGTCAAAATACCCATCGAAGAGCTGAAAACCTTTCGCATCACCAGAAACAACCAGCAGATGCAGTTCTCCACAAAAACCGGCGTCTGGCAGACCACGTTTTACTTCCAACACGGCAACGCTGAAATCTTCGTCGCACATTTGAAAAACCATGTCAAAACTGCTAAGACGAGGCACGATAGAAATACCTATGTGGTCGTGGAACCAACTTCAGAGTCGCAGGTGCTGAATAGGTCCTTCGCAGAGTTAGATATATTCCAGGAGAATACGACAGATGTGGTGTGGAATTTGGTGTCCAATTTCAAACAGAGGCCGTATGAGACTACAATGACGGCGTTTTCCAAAGTCACTGATATTGGTAATATTTTTATTTAAAAAACGTATCATCCATAGAATTAAGTGTTTTAATTCTATGTTATCATATTTACTTAGAATCTCACCATCCAACGGTTGCCTATGGTAACATTTGTAACACTCTAGATAGCTTTTTTGTTCTTTTGCTGTGTAAAAATCACAACCGTGTTGAACAATCTACTTATTGGCGGCAATAAGACGAGATCTCGAACTCTCGTGCTAAATGAGTGTTAACCCCAAATTCGGATGATATCGCACCTTCGGTGCTACAAAGTCACAACAGCTCAGTTTTGAATTTTACACGAGAGGACTTTGAAGGTTTTTTTCGCATTTATTGCCTTATTACTGGATGTCTAATTGTAGTAGGTTTAAAATCTTTATAAAATTGATGCTTTATTGTGTTTTCTATAGTTTCATGTCAAAAGTTTAATTCAAATTACTAAAATTATTCTAATAAAACGCAAAACAAAAAAAGTGTCTTGAATTGTGACTTTGTTGCACCAGGAATTATTTAGTTAAATGAGTTATGCCTTATTATTTAGGCATTTCAGTCGGGCTTTTTGCACTCGTCTACATCATTTGTGTCGCTTTAGCTCCAACCCACGTCATAATCTCGCAGGCGCGGGGGCACAACTGTCTAATCAAACTTTGTTGGCCCAAAACGAATGGAAAAATGCACCAATAACCACAAAGGCACTCGCGCCATTTAGTAGATTTTTGCGATACTTTCGCGGGTGTTTTTGTTGGCCCGATATAGGCATGGCTCTAAGACAATTTGGCATACTTAACTCAATTTTGCAGTTTTGGCTATTTGTGACTTTGTTGCACCGAAGGTGTGATATATAATAATAATGGAACCAATATAGGTATTATTTAGTTTTAGAACATACACTCTTTTAAAAGAAATTTATATACGCTGCAGTTTACGTGGCCGTACATAATTTTCTTAATTTAAAAAGTTTTCACTTTAGCCCCTCGAGCCTAAAACTGTCACTTTAGGAACGTTCTAACTGGTAATAATACATTTTCCTTCTTTGAGACGAAGAGTATGACATTCTATAAGGACATACCTACCCATAATAGCAAATTTCCTTCGAATTGTCTGGTCCTTGAAATCGTAATGACTTCACGGTTCATAGAGTGCGAGTCTAAAGCGAGACTAAACTAATAATCTGTTCCACATTTGCGAGTTAGAGATAAATTTGCGCGATTGCTTATTATACCTGATAACCTTAACTGGGCACTACTGGATTAACTTCAAAATTACACACAAATAAGCTTCTTATTAAGTATTCATTTAAAATGTGTCGTTTGCATCTGAATTGAAATGAATCTGTGAAAATAATTAAGTAAAATATAAAATTAATTAGCGAAATTAAAAATTAAGAAAATATGTTTAAACTACTGGGCACTTACTGGGCATTATGAGACTCAACAGCTAATTGTCTCAGAGGCGAGCGCAGTGCAGCGCCGCGCAGGATTTTGCAAAACAAAGTTCTGGATGGTGCTGTTATTGTTATGGGCTGGCGTATTGCTTACCATCAGGCAAACGACCAGCTCGACTCGTCATTCAGTTACATAAAAATAAACTAACCTTATTCAATGTACTACGTGTCAAAATAGTTGAATTTTCCAGTGTTCTACGGCGCCGATTCAGTGAATGGTAAACGTGACGTTTCCGAGGAAGTAGCCGACCTTCTCACCAAGAGTATGAACGAACTGGAAGACGCCACCACCACCACCACCATGAGGAATGAGGAGTACGAAGTTATAAGTGTGAAACCTACCTTACCGCCGCGGCCGTGTATACCCAGGTATACATTTATTTATTACACTAGCGACCCGCCCCGGCTTCGCACGGTTATTATACATATAAACCTTCCTCTTCAATCACTCTATCTATTAAAAAAACCGCATCAAAATCCGTTGCGTAGTCTTAAAGATTTAAGCATACATAGGGATATAGGGACAGAGAAAGCGACTTTGTTTTATACTATGTAGTGACACATTCCTTCAATATACATTACAGTATGCGACCAATGCGCCTATCGAAGGATAGATAGATAGATAGAAAATTCTTTAGTGCACAATCAAATTTGTAGGTACATAGGCGAACTTAATGCTAGTGAGCATTATCTTTCAGTTGACCTCGGTGTACTGTGGAGATTTTATAAGGTAGTGCAAACAAAATATAAAGTAATAGTGAAAAAATTAAAAGGCCATACAAAAATAATAACAAGATATATATATACATACAAATCAGTAACAATATATATAAAAAATATAATAATATATATATACTTGAAGGTCACATATATAATATATAAAATAACAAGAGAAAGAGAAAATTAATAATAGCATATAAATAGCTAATAACAAAATAAAACTAGAGAACTGTAATTATAGACATACACAAGGATCAATTAAATACAAAATAAAATAAATCAAATGACACAGAAATAAATAAATTACATTACAGTTACAATGTATATTTTACTAGCTTTATGCTACGACTTCATCCGCGTAAATAACAGAGGAAGCCCATATTCGCATTTTTCCAAGACCAACTGGTCTTAGAATTGGTACAAGTTGGCAAGACCTCCCGAGTATATGAAAGCGCGTACTACGATGAGGTCAAGCTTTATCTTCGTAGTCACCCATCCGATTTTGATGTAACCTACCCTATAGTCTAACTGAAAACCAAATTAAAATCCGTTCAGCAGTTTCAGAATCTATAGATAGCAAACACACAAACAAACAAACAGACAAAAATTCTAAAAACCGTGGATTCGTGTTCAGTACCGCTGCAAGTGGTCTATGGTTCTGGTAGCTTAGGATCAGTTTAGAAAAAATACGGTATTTATAGAAATTCCATAATATACATTTCTGTCTGTTGCTGATTACGTTGTTAGGTTTTGGGTCTCCGGCCCAAACAAGTAATAGGGGATCGGACAACTTTTCAGAAAGTGTTTTAAATTAACTACAATGAATATATATAGCCATGAAAAATACTATTTTAATTTAATAACGCTCTTAAAGTACCTAAAACAATGTTTAAATATTATGTTTCAAATATTGCCGCGCAAAAGGTCACCTCAAAACTTGTGATGTCATATGAAGGTAGAAAACGACAAACTCTTCGAAATAAAAATTGCAAAGAGATTCTAATACGTTTTGTGAAGTTTGGGGACTATATTGTAGTAATGGAACGAAAAAATTAGCAAAAATACATTTTATGCATGGCTCACGACATTTGCCTACAAATGACGTCATGCGCTCTGATTGTTGTTTCGTTTGAGATGAAGAACAGATTAAAAATGACAGAATTATTTATTGATTTAAAAATATAAATCATTATTATTTCACAAAAATATT
The DNA here is from genome assembly GCA_951640565.1 of Petrophora chlorosata. NCBI lineage: Eukaryota > Metazoa > Arthropoda > Insecta > Lepidoptera > Geometridae > Petrophora > Petrophora chlorosata. The sequence goes on from OX621197.1 coordinate 16,104,720, forward strand.
GATTAATTGATCTTTCTGGTTCGACGAACATTCGTTCTAACTACATTTTAGATTTTTTCTCGTTTACTGTCCGATCCCCTATTGGAAGTAGGGATCCTCTAACCTATATTTTTATAATTTTCAGAGGTACTCCACTGTCGACAGAGAAGTGGGAAGGCTTACAGGACCCAGAAGGAAGGATCACAGAAATAGAAGGTGTTAAACAACTTATATTTAGAGGGGTGAGTGGTGGCTCCTTTTTCAGAGAACACTCTAGAACCATACCGAAATAAAACAACTTTACATTACGTGTATTTATTAGTCTAGTTCATTAGTTTTTACGTGATTGAGTAACAAACATCCATCCATCTATCCACACACACTTCAGGATTAGTAGGATATATTTTTATAATACTATTGTATATTTTTAAAAATACTAGCTGACCCGGCAAACGTTGTTTTGCCATATGAATTATTTCTGGGTTTAAAAAATATAAAATGCTAATAAAAAGTAGGAGTTGGTGGTAGGAGAGTGAAAATTAAGGACTATGTATTTTTAATGCCACATCATAAAAATATAACCAAAAAAATTTGTCCAAAAAATAAAATTAAAAAAATGTTTTGTGATGAACCAACTTTTAACAGTTAGGGGTATAGAAATTAGTTTCTTTTTTTTTATTTATTTGTATACATTTTACAACTTTTCATAAAAATCTAACACCTTATAAACCTCACACAGGTTTGTCTTGTCTAGTTATAAACCTATTCCCAGACCTACAGAAAATACATATAAAATTTCATCAAAATTGGTCAAGCCGTTTCGGAGGAGTATAAACACGAGCTCTGTGACACAAGACTTTTATATATTAGATTGTAAAAAAAAAAAATCCGCAGGGGGTCGCCCACTCAATACGTCCTCAAGTATGGAAGTATCTTCTAGACTACCACGGCTGGCACATGTCTCGCGCTGAACTAAAAGCGCTGGAGCGGCGGAAAACGGAGGAATACTTCTGTATGAAGCTGCAGTGGCGCTCCATGACGGAAGGACAGGAAGCGCGGTTCGCTGAATATAGAGATAGAAAAAGCTTGGTAGAAAAAGATGTCAACAGGACAGACAGGTAATATTAACCACGTATTTATTAAGACACTTGTTTGTCTGTCTGTCGTTCCGGGTGGAATCTTGCAGCTCATATTTCGAGCACTTCCCGATTCAATGTCAGTCAAAACGTTATTTTGATTTTGAAATTGTGCGCGAAGAGACCCGATTTTATCATAAAACATGAATACAATTCGCGAAAGTTTAAAAATTACTATTTAAACAGTTTTATTGTGAAACTTAATTTTATTTAATAATTTCACATTAAATGTCAATACTTTGTTAATTAAATTAGGTCACGGAAAAAATAAAGATGCAAAAAAAATATTAAAATTAAAAAAAATGTATACAAAAAATAAAATATGAGTGTTTGCATTGGTTCAGAACGCACTCGTTCTACGCCGGCGAGAACAACCCGAACCTGGCGGTGCTGGCGGACGTGCTGCTGACGTACGTGATGTACAACTTCGACCTCGGGTACGTGCAGGGCATGTCCGACCTGCTCGCGCCGCTGCTGCTGCTGCTGCGCCACGAGGTCGCCGCCTTCTGGTGCTTCGTAGGGTTCATGGACAGGGTCGTGAGTAACACTACCTACTATACAAAGGAATTCAATTGAATGGAATTGCAAATGGAATTTAATGGAAAGGAATTGTGTGGAGTTGTAATTGGAATTAAAAGGAATTGGATAGAATTGAATGGAATGGAATTGAATGGACATTAATGGAATTGGAATTGTGAATGGAATTGAAAAGAAAACAACAGAATTAAATGGAATGGAATTGAATGGAGATTAATGGAATTCAATAGGTTTGAATGGAATGGAGAATGGAATTGTATAGAATTGAATGGAGTGGAATTGAATGGAATTTAATAGATTTGAATGGATTTGAGTGGAATGAAATGGCATAGAATAGAATGGAATTAAATGGAATGGAATAGAATGCAGAAAATGGAATAGATTTTAATGAAATTGAGTGGAATGGAATAGACTTGAATGGAATGGAGTGAAATGGCATAGATAAGAATGTACTAGGATAGAATTAACAGCCTCTGTAGTGTAGTGGTTGGCTCAAATCACATATCGTCCCCTTACTGCAAAAACCAACTAAGTGCGCTTTTTAACAAAAATGAGTTACAAATACCATTAGAATCTCCTCTTCAAGATCTACACCTCATCATCATCATCAGCCCATCAGGTTCCCACTGCTGGGACACGGGCTTTCCCTCATAGAGAGAATATGAGCCATAATCCACCGCGCTGGCTCAGTGCGGGTTGGTGGATGTCACATGTCCTTGAATTTTTATGATTAAATCTTGGAGGGAGTGTTGGTGGATGACTTTTTCATGTTTTCCTTCACCGTTTCTAGAGCAAGTGTTAAATCCGGACATAACTTGAGAAAGTCAGTGGTGCGGGCCAGTGGGATTCGAACTCGGGTGCGTCGGATCGAAAGTCGCACGTGCTCCCACTGAGCCACACTCGCTCTCCGATGGGCTGATGATGATGATTAATTCCAAATATCTTAGGCGCTAATACCAATAATTATTCTGTCCGCAGGCCTCAAACTTCGACATGGATCAAGCCGGCATGAAAAATCAGCTTCTTATGCTGCAGCAGTTGGTTAGTTTTGCGCTGCCGCAGCTCGCTGCCCACCTCGCCGCTAAGGACTCTGGAAACATGTACTTCTGCTTCCGGTGGCTCCTCGTCTGGCTGAAGCGGGAGTTCTCACATATGGATATTATGAGGTTAGCCAAGATATATATATTTTTTTTTAATGTAACTGATTGACGAGACGAGCTGGACGTTTGCCTGACGGTAAGCAATACGCCAGCCCATAACAATAACAGCACCACCCAGAACTTTGATTTGCAAAATCCTGCGCGGCGCTGCACTGCGCTCGTCACCCTGAGACAATTAGCTGTTGAGTCTCATAATGCCCAGTAATTTCGCTGGCTACAATGCCCTTCAAACCGGAACACAGTAATGCTCGCGCATTACTGCTTGGCGGCAGAATAACTGGCAAAGTGGCATTTATTTATTTATTTATTTATTTATTTATTTATTTATTTATTTATTTATTTATTTATTTATTTATTTATTTATTTATTTATTTATTTATTTATTTATTTATTTATTTATTTATTTATTTATTTATTTATTTATTTATTTATTTATTTATTTATTTATTTATTTATTTATTCAAATTCAAATACAATGATCATTACAGGAATTTTCCAATTCAATAGTGTATGTCAACATTACAATTCATTTACATCTAAAATAGTCAATTATATAATTAATTTACATCTACATTAGTCAAAGTTGTTTTCCATTATAATTCATTTATATTTACAATAGTCAATAATTATTTTTTATTTTAATTCATTTACATATACAAAAATTAATTATTTTTACCATAACATATTTGAAATAGTATTGCTGTTTTAAATTCAGCAACTGAACACATAAATATGTCTATATAGATAGATAAGCACTTTATTGTAAAAATCCTTAAAAATAGGTACATGATAAACAAGTACCGTAAGCAGTAGAGTAGTGAAAGCAGCGAGTAGTAAGCGACCTAGTCGTGTTTCGGGATGATGTTCGGTGACCCATCGGGGAGACGGGTCTGAGCAGCCGCTCAACTGCCGTCTCTCTCTAGATCTATGAGCTCTATCATAGGCCACATCATCGCTTCACATCAGGCGAGATAGTGGCCAAACATTGATCTATTAAGCGTATAAAAAAAGTTCATTTCACAGTAATCAGCATAACAATAGGCGGTCTTATCGCTCAAAGCGATCTCTTCCAGACAACCTTTGAACAGAAATGACTAACATAATTTGGAAGGGAGCTGTGAGAGCTGTGTGTCAAGCTGTGAGAGAGAGCGATGGAAGCCGTTAAAATTTAGATAAGTGGAAAGTGAAACAAGCGCGGAACATTTCGGTTGGGTTCGAAGCGCGAACGAAGCGAGCGCGAATGTTTTTGGGTATGTTGGAAGCGCAAATGTAGCGAGCCCGATTGATTTTAAGTACGTTAGCTCAAACGTAGCGAACCCGAATGATTTTGAGTATGTTAGCTCAAACGTAGCGAGCCCGATTGATTTTGAGTATGTTAGCTCAAACGTAGCGAGCGCTAATAATTTTGGGTATGTTGAAAGCTCAAACGAAGCGAGCCCGAATGATTTTGGGTATGTTAAAAGTTTAAACGAAGCGAGCGCGAATAATTTTGGGTATGTTGAAATTTCAAACGAAGCGAGCCCGAATGATTTTGGGTATGTTGAAAGTTTCAACGAAGCGAGCGCTAATAATTTTGGGTATGTTGAAAGTTCAAACGAAGCGAGCCCGAACGATTTTGGGTAACTTCTATACTAAAACTAACTATCCGCAAAAATAAATAGCTTTAAAACAACAAAAATAAATACCTAATTTGAAAAAAAATATACATTTGTTATCCTTGACCTGCCTTACTAATAAAAATAAGAACTTTCCTTTAATTCTAGGTTATGGGAGGTGCTCTGGACAGGGTTGCCATGTAACAATTTCCATCTACTCGTCTGTGTTGCCATCCTCGACGCCGAAAAAGACTTCATGATCAGTAGAGATTACGGATTCACTGAAATATTGAAAGTAAGTAATATTGTAATTACTTAATAGTTTTATCTAAAGATAGAGAGAATGGCGGGACGACTTGGACTCGTATAAAGAAGACTGGACTACAATGGCGGTCAATTGTGACATGTGGAGAAATGGAAGGGAGGCCTTTGCCCTGCAGTGGGACGAGTCAGGTTCCATATATTTATCTAAAGAGGTATTAATTAATAACGTCATTTATAAGTTCATAACGCTTGACTTGAGCCTTTGGTTTTTAAAACAAAAACACTTAAACACCAATTTTAAAAATAAATAGCCTAATAAGCCATAAATACGTAATCTTTTTTATCTAACTGATGAAGCCGACACGAGACTACTTGTCGTTCTCCTGGTGGTAAGCAATACGCCTGCCCATAACTGTAACAGCACCACCCAGTACTTTGTTTCGCAATATCCTGCGCGGCGCTCGTCACTCTGAGATAATTAGCTGTTAAATCTCATAATGCCCAGTAATTTCGCTGGCTACAAGCCCTTCAAACCGGAATACAGTAAGGCTAAGCACTACTGCGTGGCGGCAGTATAACTGGCAAAGCGGTGGTACCCACCCAGACGACCTCTCGCATTCGAGAAACCTACTACCAGATTTATTGACTGCTCAGACCCGGCTCCATGATGGTTCATCGAATATCATCCCAAAACATGACTATCTTTTCATGTTCGTGGGTGATAATATAACCGCGGCTAGCGCCTATTGTATTTAACGTTTATACCCGCGTCATCGCAATACTGTCCCGACGCCTTAACCACTGGGCCACCGAGCCAACTGCTTTAAACAACTAAATTTCTTCTATACAATACAAATACATAGCTCTTTACTGCATACTAGTTCACAAAATCATCATCAAATCGCCATCGTCAAAAAGCTCACCCCCATATCTTACAAAACTGGACTTCCCACACCACACGCTTCACTCGCACTTACCTTCCTCGCACTTGTAAGATGTGGAATGACCTACCTTCGTCAGTTTTTCCTTTGAGCTACAACATGGAGTCCTTTAAAAGAGGAATTAATAGAGTCCTTAAGGGTCGACAACGCATCAGCAATGCCTCTGGTGCTGCAGATATCCGTAGGCGACGGTAACCGCTGACCATCAGGCGGGCCGTCTGCTTGTTTGCCGAAATATTAAATTTAAAAAAATAAAATAAGCACGTAATTCTTTACTATGGTAGTACAATGGGGCGGTCTCGCTTATAGCGATGTCTTGCAGTCAACCTTTGGATGGACAGTATCGAAATAATTAATTCTTAGAAAAAAACAAAAACCGACTTCAATGTCTTCGAAGTCCAAGGTCAAATATCGATTGTTTATATAAGACCACTTCGTAGCTATACTGAACCCAAAGCAAAAATAATTTTCCAAATCAGTTCATAAATGACGGAGTTCTGAAGTAACAAACATAAAAAAAAAAACTAAAACAGTAATAATAAATAAATATTAAAAAAATACAATCGAACAGACACCCTTCTCCTTTCCCTTTTGAAGTCGACAAGGTGTACAATTAGATTTCAATAAAAACATCTTGCAATTTTTTTTAAATCTTACGATTTTCGCCTTGCATGCGTTAAAGCTAACTATGTATATCATTACCGTGTTCCGGTTTGAAGGGCATTGTAGCCAGCGAAATTACTGGGCATATGAGACTCAACAGCTAATTGTCTCAGGGTGACGAGTGCAGTGTAGCGCCGCGCAGGATTTTGCAAAACAAAGTTCTGGATGGTGCTGTTATTGTTATGGGCTGGCGTATTGCTTACCATCAGGCAAATGACTAGCTCGTCTCGTTATCCAGATACATAATATATATATATATATATATATATAAACAAGATATTGAACTATTTTAGAAGTATATATATATATATATATATATATATATATATCTTGTTTTTTTCTTTATTTCAGCACGTAAACGATCTATCGATGTGTCTAGACGTAGATCGAATACTAAGCTCGGCGGAAGGGATCTACCACCAAATAGTGTCAGCACCACACCTCACGGACCAAATCCGGGTCATTCTTGGCCTCCCCACTCTCAACGTCTCAGCCACCGCAAATTCCGACAGCGACACAGAGGCGACCGCATCGAAAACGGTGCAGCAATCGAACGGTACGACCGACGAGACGGTAAAGAGTTACCACAGCGAAGATACGGACGAAGTTATGTATCAGATAGGATTAGATATGAATTTCTGAAGCACGGTGATTGGTTTTCTATGTATGTATACTATGTAGTTAGTTGTTATAGCTGCGAGACTAAATAGTTGCTAATTTGGATGTTGAAATAGGGAATATGCATGTTTTGTCGAAAAATCTGGAAATTACGGTAGATTACTCCTGAAAACATTTAGTAGTGATATAATTATTGTTATTAATTACGTAGTTTTTTTTGTATTTCAATGTTTCTTTTTTTTATTTTTGGAGAAACGGAACGTAATCGCAAAACGCTAGAGTACGTGCAACCATGTTTTGACGTCACTCTCCTCGTTGCTTATTGGTCAAAGAGCCCGCCCTATTGGTAAATTATTGACACACACACACGTGTAGCGTAGATGGACCAATGAGGAGATCCTAGGTCTCCACATTTTGACGTCACATGCAAATGGTTTATGTTGATTTAAATTGATTCAAATTTTCATTTAATTATTTTAATGAGGAAAGCCGTAAAATATTTTTTTTTATAAAATTTTGTTATTAATACTATTCAATAATGAATCGATTCATGCATTAAAAAAATACATGCATATTCCCTATTGCGTAAATGTAGATGTCCATTGAGGCGTATAACCTACCAAATTGTTTATAAGAGTTGTAATAACGCATGAATATGTTTTCGCAATAAGAAAACGGCCTATTATCGTTTGCATGACCTCGCATTTCGCCACTCTGTAGGTAATAAATAACCGAAATTCAACCACTATTAACTTGTTCACTGAACAGTAGAAATGCCTAAATGTATGTTTATGCAAAATTAATAAAATCAACGACAAAGTCAAAGTCAAAATGTCTAACCATTTTGGCATCACAGACGCACTTATGAACGTCCAATTATCACAATGACTCTACCACCTTATCGGAAAATGGTATAAACATATCATAAATATCAGGTTTCTGAAATAAATTAGACCCGTATTATCAGAAACTTGATATAAACAACAGTGTACCATTTTACCTTAATAATAAATCCCGTCCCAATATGGTATATTAAGTGAAACAAAACAGTTTAAGATTTTACTAAAATAGCAACTTGAGTCGATTACAACAAAAAAGCTACGTATCGTATTGCGACATACGCCTCTTTGGACAAGTAATTTAATTATAGTAACTATAATTATATTAAAATAGCCATATTATATCACCAATTTATAACTAGAGAAAATATAACTCTAATTGCTTGGTTTGCAGTTTTCTATGTAAATATTCACATGCACGCTAAGTTTGCAAATAATACCACCTTTCATTAAATTCTGATAAATACTAACTAGCAAGTACTGCGGAAGCATCGCCAAATATGATTATTATTATTAGATCGCAGAAAATTAATTACTAACATAATACAAGCTATAAACTAAAACGATTATTAGCAGAAAGCAAACAATAGGGGATCGGGCAACTTTTCAGAAAGTGTTTTAAATTAACTACAATGAATATGTATAGCCATGAAAAATACTATTTTAATTAAATAACGCTCTAAAAGTACCTAAAACTATGTTTAAATATTATGTTTCAAATATTGCCGCGCAAAAGGTCACCTCAAAACTTGTGATGTCATATGTAGGTAGAAAACGACAAACTCTTCGAAATAAAACTTGCAAAGAGATTCTAAAACGTTTTGTGAAGTTTGGGGACTATATTGTAGTAATGGACTGAAAAAATTAGCAAAAATACAATTTATGAAAAGCAAAAACGTAAAATAACAAGCTTGACTCACGACATTTGCCTACAAATGACGTCATGCGCTCTGATTGTTGTTTCGTTTGAGATGAAGAACATAAATTTAAAAATATAAAGCATTATTTTTTCACAAAAATATTGATTGAATGATCTTTCTGGTTCGACGAACATTCGTTCTAACTACGTTTTAGATTTTTTTCTCGATTACTGTCCGATCCCCTATCCTAAAATTTATAATTTATAATATCCCCTAAAATTTATTATATAACTTGACCTCAACAGAGACTTGTGTCAGAAAAAATATTAGGAAAAGTTACTTTGAATTTGTTTTTATATGAATTGTATTACTACCATCTTGCAGCTTTTATTCCACTCTTGTAAAACAAAACTTATGGGCAGTAGAAAAATGAATAAGAATCATAGTTTATTATTATGTGCCTATCTGCTAGCATAACCAGCATTCTCTAATTTCAAATGCATTAATTACTCAAATAAAAAGTAAAGTGATTAATACAATTTTTTATTATATATTCATATGGTTAATGGCCAAAGCTCTAACCAATTATAACTATTTTGGTCATAGTAACCGCAATATTTAAATATTTCTAGACTTATGAGGGACTAGGTTTTTGGTTTTTATTCTATTACTAATTCTAAAGCTTTTTAAAGTTAAACAATAAATATTTTGTAATAAATGGTACAAATCATAAATTAATTCTTTAGACTAGGTCATTAGAATAATATATTTTTGTGTAGTTTTTACTTCCTATCATATCACATAACGTAGTTTGTATAAAATAAATATTTCCTTTTTTCTATCATTTTATCTAGATTATAAAATAATGTTAACTTTTTCCTTTTCAGGATACACTCGAATATAACGGATTGCAAATATCTGTAGTAACGAAAACAGTATGGTCGTTGCTAGCCTAGCAAGAAATTTAAGTGTCTTACGCCGGCAAGAAATATGGTATGTCGGAAGAATAACAAACAAATTATCTAGAGTAATTGAGTAGTAGAAATTCTAATATTGAGACTCCGTTATCTAGGAAGTCAGAAACTACAGCTGATAAGGAAAATTGTGTGGCTTTTTTGTCTCTTAAGATGGGCATTCTCTGTTTAATTGTTGTAAATTTTGGCGTCAGTTATGATGGATCCATGGTCAGTTTTGAAAATTTAATATTGTGATTGTGTGTGTGACCCTTCTTGCTAGTAAATATGCCATATATCTTGCCGGCTACATACAAAACTAATGTAATATTCTTTCGTCCATTGATACTTTTTGGACTGTACTAAGAATGTGATATATTTTATATTTTTATATGCTTATAGCGAGCCTGAAGCTAGAAAGAAAATTGGGCTAGTTTTTTCTTGTAGTTTTACAATGAAAAATAAAGGCATTTTGAAATTCCATTTTGAGTAAAAAAGATTATAATAACACCTAAACTATTTAAAAAAATAATTAAACAAAGCAATTCAAATCAAAGATTAGACACTATTTGTTAGATTAGAAGATATAACCAGTCTGATTTTGTTTCCTAGCTCTTCTAGTTACAACTCCTATTTGGAAATGATTACATGTTCGGTGAACCATCAGGGAGACGGATCTGAGCAGCCGCTCAACTGCCGTCTCTCTCTAGATCTATGTGCTCCATCTTAGGCCACATCATCGCTTCACATCAGGCGAGATAGTGGCCACACATAGACCCATTAAGCATAAAAAACAACATAATGATGATTATTGTCAATTTTATTATTCAAGTTACACCATTTTTTGAAAACAAATTGCAGCCTACCCACCGATTGCTTTAGATTCCACTACAAAAATCTTTTTATAATTTGATTCATATTATGAATATAGGTTCAGTTGTCATAGCCCTAACCAAACTATACCTTTTCAAAAGGTAATAAATAAACATTTTATGGAATATGCAAGGTGCTATATTTTTCAAATAGGAGTAATAAACGCAATTGAAAAGTGTCAATTTGTTTGTTACATATTTTATTCACATTATTGTAAATACCTATTATGTACCTGTCTTGTTTCTTATTGTTTCCCATTACATATTTTATTCTGCTGTTTCCACACAATAATAAATGCACTATACAAAAAATATGCAGTGAGGAAAAACCATTCTTTAGCAATAATTGGACCCTGCAGTGGTGTCAATTTTGTGCAAACAGCAATAAAACGCAAAGTCAACTAAATAAATATGTCAACTTTTTAGTACTGTTGCTAATGCACTATTTGTATTTCTTTCATTCCACTTTTTACGTCTTATTTAGGCAGCGTCGTTTAAAAAAATGCATATTAGAACTACACTTTTCTACCACATTATACTAAACTATTATAGACTCGAAAAGTACTAAATTGATCACATGTTTCTGTAATTGACTGTACCTATTTATATGTATTAGTATTATTATAAGAAGTGCTGTAGTTAAAGATGTTTAATTTGTTATTTTTATTTGATGTCTATTGCAACTGTTTGTGTAATATATTCATCTTCAATTTGTCATAATTATCTTGATTTATTAAACTTGTTTATGGTGTAAGAATGTGTTTTACTATTGAATAAAAGAAATAAAATGTATTTCTATACAATTTTATTATCAACCTCTAAAGAATACATAGCATACATAGCTATATAAAAATAACTTAAGATATATACATATCTTTAGTTATATTTCTTAACCCTCTGCATAAAAACAAAAATCTATCCTTTAGGATTAAATCAAAGAAAAAGGTTTAATAACATGAGATCAACTACAAATACCTAATATACCTACTTTGTACTCTTTAAACTTAATATTGATATAATTTTGCATGGTGTAAGAAAACAGTTTTTCTCATTTACCATCCAACCAATCTGTGTCATTGTTACACTTCAAGATATATTTTCTTGGAATCCTATGATTTATGAACAAGTAGGGTCTGTGCAAGACTGGGACCTCAAAGAATAAGCAGGCAATATTTGCAAACAGACCGAGTTCTGCTTATTCCTCTTGTTTGCTACACTTTGGCATTTATCAGAACCATGATTGTGGTTACTCATTCATGAATAGTGCGACTTCAGATGGCAGTTCAAGCCGTACCTAGTTTGATAAGACTTATCACACATATTACAATGGAAGTTCTTAACTCCTGTATGTGTCAAAGAATGTCTCTGTAGCTCAGATTTCGAAAAGAACCTTTTCCCACAACTGTCACAAGCATGTTTCTTTTCCTTCAAGTGATTTTTACGTATGTGTGTGCTCCGAGAACTGGACGATATAAATGTTGCATTGCAAACTTCACATTTGTAGTTTCTCACTCTTTTGTGGTTCCACAAAACATGAGAATGCAGTCCTCCTGGTACTTTGAACTTCTTTGGACAGAATTTACAACTGTACAAGCGTTCGCTGCTATGTGTTAGCATGTGGATCCGTATGTAGCCTGGAGGATACGATTTCCCACACTGATCACATTGACGTAACACTCTCTCAGCCTTCTTTCTCTCTTTGTACAGACTCGGGTGACATGAATGACTTTTTAGTTCATCTTCAGTATAGAAGCCATCCCAACATTGCTCACACAGCAAAGGTCTCAAATGCAGTTTTCTATGAAGCACTAAAGAACGGAAGTCTTCAAACTTTTCTTCGCAATACTCACAGTTTCTTCCAATCGTACATTTGACTGGGTGTGTGTTCCTACAGTGATCACTCAGTAATATTGCCGATTCAAACTCTGCCTTGCATTCTACGCAAAACCATGTCTTAGTTTCTTCCTTCTGTCGATGCATAGGTTTGAAGTCTCGTTCTCTATGCTTTAGTTTCATTATTGGCTTATCGTCTTCAGATTCGTAATTACAATCATATTGGTCACTATTAGATTCATTTTGGTTGGCATGGGCATTGTAATTGGTAAGTGTGTTTATACTTGACTCAATGAGTTGTTTGAAGGAGTAGGTGATGGTGAGCTGGTGAACGCAGTTGATGCAGATGTTCTCGGGGTATGAGGGGTCTTGAGTCGTTATCTGTAACAAAAATGGAAAAGTTTTAGCGTGACTTTCCAGATTATAATTTTTACGCATTTATATACTCCTGGGTATAACCTTTTCTACACCAGTTATTTAGATAACTGTTTCATGTAGGTATCATAATTTTAAGATTGATTTTGAGCTGCTTTTACCTTGTAATCGTAAAAATTATCTAAAACGTCTGCTAAACGGATGTCATTTCCAGCGATAGATATGGTGGAATTGACACTACGCATATCTTTCGAAGTATCCAGACATGTTCTACAGCGATCTTTGTACTTCATTATTTCAGTAAACTTAGTAAATGGCAAATGGAGATAAATAAACAGGCAAATCAGCAAATATCTTTGAAATCTTTGAATTTTATTCTTATTTTGTTTTTGACTTTGATTGAATGACGCTCTGACTGACTGATGTCTGACATTTGGTTATTTTTTTTAAGTTCGCCTGTCAGGGCAGGCTAAAGTCTTTAGGACCATACCGGCATGACTTACGTAGTTTTTATTTGATAGTTTAATATTCCATTTACTATACTTTTGTTGAGAATGAGGGTCATGAGCAACAAGCACGACCCTCTCCTAGATTACTTCAACAAAGTGGTGGAACTTAATTCAAGCTCTCCATGGACTTTTTGGGAGAATAAAATAAGCAATGTTTTCTCTATTCTGTTTCATTTGCCTACACTCGTGCACGTTTACGAACACATAATGGTTAATATTCCACCGATATTGCACATGATCACGCGACAAAACACTTGTTTGGAAAATAAAACAAAATCAAACTGTATCACAAAGATTTAATATAGTATACTTTTTCTTTGCTGTATGACTTTTCACTTCCCGCCAAAAAATTTGACTTTTGGTTAACTTTGGTTTGATGAAGTTGACGGTAAGTTGAGTTTGGAGGTCGAATAATTCCTTAAGATTTGAATATGGAGCTGCTCCATCTTTGTTACCGCCTACTACTAGTTAAGCCGTTAAAAATAAGCGCATTAATCCTTTGACTAAGGTACTACGCCGTTAAAAGTTATTTTTTCTTTATTGAGCTACTGCGCTAAGTGGGCACAATGGAGGTAGGTTGAAGTTACTCCTTGCCTCCCAAATCCCAAACACCGTGCTTTTACATGAACAGTCGAACTCGTCTAACGCAGCTATTACAAATGTCGTTAAAAATTAGTGGACTGTTGCCCATATCTGTGTTGTTAGCGTTTTAGCGCGCTAATTATTATCGCTTGATGAGACAGATGGCGCCAAACCTTTACAGTAAATTGCGTAAACCGATAAGGGCATTGAGTCATTCCTCAATGGATAAGGGCATTGAGGTCATTCCTGAATGGATAAGGGCAAAGACGTATTATATAATTAGACGTAAAACAAAAAGATGAACAATTAAACATATACACATTTCTTTTTTCTCAAAAGGCCGTTTGCATGTGTTAAAAAGAGAAAGCATTATGCGCATGGCACCATCTTTAAACCCTGCGGGCCACCAGCCAACGGGTGTGACGTTTGGTGATGTTTGGTCGATACCAGCTGGTACTTTATTGTGTGCAGTGGTTTTGTTGTTTTCCAAGGAATTTTGCGGAAAAAACATTATATCAAGCAATAAACAACAAGTAAATGAACCATGGCGTGTGTTGTGATAGGCTGCAAGAGCCACGTCAGTGATTTAAAGCATAAACCAAGGGCTATAACATTTCATCGGTAAGTCTGATTTGTGTATTTCACCTCCTAATGCGAATATTTGTATGTGCTAGCCTTCTCGTACGTTTGAAAAGTATGTAAGTTACACTAGGTGCTATTTTAGCTTCACATGACGAGCAGAAGAATTCTCATATCTAAATAACATTGAGGTCTTAGTGTCATTCCTCAATGCTAAATAAACACGGATTTTTGCATACCGATCGACGTGTTTGGCATTTCATGTACTCGTCTAGTGATGTGGTAAAATTCACAACCATAGTATGAATATAGATATGATAATAGAACATAATTTATTCAAGTGGCACACTTGAATATGTTCTAGTTAATTTCACAGTCTATATTTTTCATTTTTAACCGACTTAAAAAAGTTGGAGGTTATCTATTTGATTGTTTTTTTTTATAATATGTTTGTTACCTCGGAACTCCGTCATATATAAACTGATTTGGAAATTTCTTTTTGCGTTGTGTTTAGTGTGGATTAGTATAGCGATGAAGTGGTTCCATATAAATTTCATCGATATGTATATGACCTTGGACTTCGAAGATACATTGAAGTCGTTTTTTTTTATAAAATGTATACTTGTAGCTAATTAATTATGTTAAATATATTTCTCGTCCGACGCGTGCATGATACAATGCGTTTGTATCATGCACGCGTCGGACGAGAAATCAAAAGGAAACCACGAACTAAACACCCGATCAACAAACAAACTTTTGATCCGTGTGACATGTTTGAGTTGTATTACAAGAAATCTTTGACATCAAATAAAGATTTTCATGAGTATGTTAGAAACTATTCCAAAATATTTAAAAAGGTCTGTATTCGTGCAAAATCTTTGTATATTAGTACTAAAATTAAAAAATCAGATAATAAAATAAAAGCCGTCTGGAAAACCATTAACACGGAGACTGGCCAAACTAAGTCGAGGGATTCGGAATATAAGTTAATAGTTGAGAATAAACAAATCTCCAATGCAAAATGTGTTGCTAATGCTTTTGAAAATTTCTTCTCTAATATACCCCTGGACGTCACAAAAACACTTAACTCTAGTCCAGATGTAGCAGAAGCTCTTCTAAAAGATCACTTTCCACTAGATTTACCGGATTTTCAGTTCAGATATACTTCCACTATTGAAATTATTAAAACATTCGAAAGTCTCAATGCCAAAACCACTGAAGATTTGTGGGGCATATCAGTAAAGATGCTAGAATCATTAATAGAAGTTATTGCACCACATCTCGTGGCTATATTTAATATGTGTATTGACACAGGCTCATTTCCCGATTTAATGAAAAATAGTAAAATTACACCGATCTTCAAATCAGGTAGTAAAACTGATCCCTCGAATTACAGACCAGTCTCTGTGCTTCCGGCTCTGAGTAAGATATTTGAAAGACTTATTCTTGAACAACTTTTATCCCACTTCAACGAACACAAAATACTGAACGAGAGTCAGTTCGGTTTCACGAAATGCAGGTCAACATCAGATGCCGGGGTCGAACTAGTAACACATGTGCTTGAAGCTTGGGAGAGTTCACAGGATGCCATTGGTGTATTTTGTGATCTCTCCAAAGCTTTCGATTGTGTAGAGCACCGTACACTAATTCGTAAACTCTACCACTATGGGGTTCGTGGAACTGCTCTGAATCTTGTTGAGTCCTACTTAACCGATAGACAGCAAAAAGTTGGGGTAAATGGCGTAACATCTTCCGGATCCTTAGTCAGAATGGGGGTACCGCAGGGATCAATATTGGGGCCGTTTTTATTCTTGGCATATATAAATGATTTACCCTTTGTAGTTAAAGACCTTGCAGATATTGTTCTATTCGCTGATGATACATCGATAATTTTTAAAGTAGATAGAAAGGACAGTGAATTGGCGCATGTGAACTACGTATTGGATGTTGTTTCGAAATGGTTCTCTGCGAATAATTTGTTACTAAACGCGAAAAAAACGAAATGTTTAAAGTTCTCTTTGCCTAATGTTAGACATGTAGAGCCAAACGTAATGCTCAATAGTAATAAACTCGATACAGACAAAGCGACGGTATTCCTAGGTATAGGCATAGACTCTAAGTTGCAGTGGGGTCCTCATATTGATGCTCTATCTGGAAAACTTAGTTCTGCTGCATATGCGGTTCGTAAAATTAGGCAATTAACGGATATAGCTACGGCTCGGTTAGTTTACTTTGCATACTTCCACAGCATAATGTCATATGGCATTTTGCTGTGGGGTTCTGCTGCGGATATAGATACTATTTTTATATTACAAAAGCGTGCGGTTCGCGCGATTTACGAGTTGGGTCCACGTGACTCGTTAAGGGATTTTTTTAAGCAAGTTAATATATTAACTTTACCTTCTTTATATATTTATGAAAATATAATGCATGTTCGCAAAAACTTCCAAAAATTCAAAGTAAATAGTGACCATCATAACATTAACACTAGAAATAAGGATAGGATTGTTGTACCTAGGTATAGACTAACTAAAACGAATAAGTCCTTTATGGGCAACTGCGTACGTTTTTATAATAAAATTCCAAAGTGTATAACGGAGCTCACAGAAAGTAAATTCAAATTACGCGTTAAGAATGTTCTAATGAGAAAAGCATACTACACTGTTCGTAATTACATAGAAGACAAAGATGCTTGGAACATTCCACTTCTGCAAAGTAACCAACTGGTACATAAGAAACATAACATTGTAAAATCCCAAAAAATTGTAACAAAATCTCTAAAAAAAAATGCCCCTCAGTTTCTTGCCGTATCTTCTGAGTAGTGGTTCTTTTTCCGATACGGTGGTAGAGTCATTGTGATAATTTGACGTTCATAAGTGCGTCTGTGATGCCAAAATGATTAAAGAGATTTTGATTTTGATTTTTTGATTTTGATCGTGCACCGGAATGTAGGTCGGCTGGTGTGAAATAGCTAAAGTATGCTTTATCTAGCGCGAACGAAAAACGAGATAGTCTAAAGTGTTAATAAAGCATACACTACTTCCAAGCATACAATCAGTTCATCGTAACAAGTCCCTTCCTTCAAAATTTTACACGAGAACTTTTCACCTCCGGTCTTACAAAAAAAATTTTGAACATTTTCTTATAAGACCGGAGGTCGAAACGTTTTATCGGTATGAAAATAGGACATCGCTAATGTACAATATATGTATAATCATTTGACAAGTAAGTAAATATAGACAAAGTGGAGACAATTGGGTATTTTTTGGGTATTGAGCAACTATAGTGGTCTCTTTTATTTCAAGTAACTTTTGTGATAAGTAGAAAAGGATGCATTCTGTTTTGGAAGTACAACTTTTTTCGGTAAATCTAACACTATACTAAATCTTAGGATAAGGGTTTCTTTTTGACATTTGAATTGACATAACGTGTACCTACATGCCACCATGACAGATGACATATAGACACTGACAGTTCCATTTCGACATGCAATTTCACAACAAATGTGAATTTTTGTAAAATATGTTTTTCCAACCACCCGAAATTGAACCTTCAGATATTGGTATTACTTGTAAATCGTCTTCATCGCTAAAATCTGCCCGCCGAAAACGCAAGAAGAGAGCACAAAAATATAAACACAAGAAGCAACTGCTGAAGATCGAAAAGCAACGTTTTGCGAATACCATGTCTTCTTGGGCTGAAAACTTTACGATGGCAGCAACATGGCAATTGAAGCATCAGGTGGCTCACTGGAAGTCTAAAGCGTCAGCTTTAGAGTATGAAAACAAAATCTTGCGTGATATGCTTCGACGACGGTACGTGAACGGTGAAGTGGCTCGCTCTAACGAAAACACAGAAGTCGCGGAAGCGATGAGCGTTAAAAGTGACACAGAAGAAGAGACTGACGAGAATGTTGAGGAAGAAGACGATACATTCAAAGACGAGGAAGATGTAGAAATTAGTGAAGAATTTATTGAATTTCTCAAAAGTAATGCTGAGTTTAGAAAGATGCGAGAAGAGCGCATGAAATTACGACAGTTAGAGGAAGAAGAGCCTATGCGAAAACTTGAAGCTTGCCCGGAGGGTCCAACTGATAGGACGGCAGAGTACCAGAGGTTATACGGTTGCAACTGGCAAAGGATTGCAGCTTTAGAGATGTCCATGGAAAGTAAATACATGATTGAATTTGACAAAGAGAAGCCGCTGTACTGGCCTAACATGCCTCTCAGAATGGGGTATGATAATAGAGAATGACAGCTAATTTCAAACCTTTTCCACCTATTCCACTTGTGAGAGACAAATGACTTGAGACAAATGTATTAGAAAGACAACATTTTAAACATTAAATCAGGTTATTAATAATAATAAGGTTTTTATTAATAAGAGCTTGTGTTTGTATTGTTAATTTTTTTAAATTCCAATAAAATGTAATTCTAATACATGATTAAAGTTCATTATTTATAACATAATGAGTTAATAAAAGTTGTGAGCTTGGTGGTATGAAGTGCAATGAATGTCTATTTAAATAGCTGTCCACCTGACTCGGGGACTCATTATTAAAAATAATAATTGTACTGAATCCTTGTTATACTAAAAAAACATTGACATAATTTCAGTGAATTTTGCTGTAAAAATTATTTAGGTAGTGCAGGAAAGTAGTCCCTACCTTTATACTACGTAATTACAAAGCACCCTAATAAACCTCAACCTCATACTGAACTCCATCGAACTAAACTTGACTCTGGCATATGCACAAGACATGCAAAGCCAAATCCCACAAAGGGGAGAAGAAAAAAAAGTAGAATTCGATTATCAATTAATTGAAAGTAGAACCAGAAAATAAAATAATTATAAAATAATCTAATCAAACTAAAGAAAGGTAGCAAGAATGTATATCTTCTTATATACAAATATAAACAGTTCCGTAGCGATAGAAAAACACTCATAATCATAACTAGAAACCCTATAAGTTGTGGTGGATGTCATTGAGTTTTTATTTTTGTCCCTAGAAATCTCATTATCTTTATCTCAGTGATCTTGTTGAATGTATTAAAAATGTTAGGTATGAATTTTTGATTTATTTGCAATTTTTTGAAAGAATATTGAGAAATATCTGTAAGTAGTAGGTATGGTAGTAGAAATAAGTAGTACACATGAAAAAAAATTAAGAACTTGGCGTATTTTGATCAATAAAAATGTATTTAAAAAATAATTTGTAGTTTGATTCAGTACTGGTAACTCTCGGTAGATGGCGCCAGTAGTAAGTATTTTACTTGAATATTGATGAGATTCGATCAATGATTTTCTTACTAATCATAATAAATAAATTGAATAAAATTAAATTGGTAATTAAATTGTTGATTGCATGCTATATTATAATCTAGAATAAATAATAAAATAATGCACACCCAAATGGGGTAGATTGTATAGGAACTAATTTATATTTATGTAACACTCATCAAACCTACAATCTGGTAACAATAAATATTTCATTTCATTTCATTTGGGTTTGACGATAAGAACTACAGGTGGTAGGTTTCTCGTATGCGAGAGGCCGTCTGGGTAGGTACCAATGCTTTGCCAGTTATTCAGCCGCCAAGCAGTAGTGCGCAAGCATTACTGTGTTCCGGTTTGAAGGGCATGGTAGCCAGCGAAATTACTGGGCATTATGAGACTCAACAGCTAATTGTCTCAGGGTGACGAGCGCAGTGCAGCGCCGCGCAGGATTTTGCAAAACAAAGTTCTGGGTGGTGCTGTTATTGTTATGGGCTGGCGTATTGCTTACCATCAGGCAAACGACCAGCTCGTCTCGTCATTCAGTTACATAAAAAAAAAAGAAAAAACTTAGTGATAATTTTATACATGTCAAGAAATAGTTATAGCCTTTAAGTATCCTAGCTTTGAAAGAAGTGGTAAAAAAATATACCTACCTATAGGCCGGTGCCTATAGGTAGGTATATTTTTTTACCACTCGTCGGAACTGTGGAATCGGTATTCCACAGTTCCGACTTACGTAATCGTATCATGTAAAATGAAATTTCTGCAACGATGCTAGTTAGTACTACATATTATTCTGTATACCTTTAACTACCACGAGAACTCTAACTCAGAACTCTTGTTGTGGGATCGGCGCCATAAGTATTCAAGGGAGATCTCTCGTATGCGGGAGGCCGTCTGGGTAGGTACCCAGACAGCCGAATAACTGGCAAGGCTGGGGTTACTACCACAGCTTTGCCAGTAATTCTGCCGCCAAGCAATAGAGCTCAAACATTACTGTGTTTCAGTTTAAAGGACATTGTAGCCAGTGAAATTACCTACTGGGCATATGAGACTTAATATCTGCTGTCTCGGAACGATGAGCGTAATGCAGTGCTACGCAGTATACATTTTACGGTGTTAAAAATTCTGGATGGCACTGTTATTGTTATAGGCAGGCGTGGCGCTTACCATCCGGCGAACGACTTACTCGTATCTTTACTCAGTTCCATAAAAAAGGATACATGTAGTGAAAAGTAACGTCGAATTGAGAGCCTCCTTTATAAAATGTTTGATTTCATAAAATAGGTACAGTTTTTAACCGATTTCAAGAAAGGGAGAAGGTTCTTAATTCGTTTGTTTTTAATGTTTGTTACCTCAGAAGTCCGTCATTTATAAATTGATTCGGGAAATTGTTTTTAGCGTTGGGTTCAGTATATCTTCAAGGTGGTCCTAAATTTCATCGATATTCGACCTTGGACCATAGATTACTTACTAGTACCAAATAAATGTTTTTACTTATTAGGGTAGACTGGGTACGGTTGAAACAATTTCGCTTATATCGTCCATATTATTGCCCTTTATAAGCCGAGCGCTGATGAAGATATGTCATATACAAGAGCGTGTTTCTATCTACTAATGGGCAGTGCTATCTTACTTATTTATTTTTATTTATTTAATCTTTATTTCAGGAAACATAAAATAAGTTACAGATGTTATTTACTTATTCTACGGCCCATATAAATATATACCTTAGAACTAACATACATATAATTTATATTAAAACATTTATGTTTATGTGACACGTTTTGTCGGCGACGTGTGACGCAACTGCGTGGTGTCAGCTTGCGGTGTCAGCGGTGACGCTTGTAGCCGTCCTCTGAATCGTCGAAACATGACACCCTTTGGCCAGAATTCCTCACACATGTAGGTCGACAGATGTTCAGTGAGTACTCGCACCACAAAATAATTAAAATTCACGTTGTGGCGCGACTCCAACCGCACGACCCTCAGAAGAGCATTGGTCTTCTTCTCAACGTACTCAGTAACATCTTCAGCCTTGATGGAGTAGTGTAGGCGGGACACGTAGAGTAGCGTCGTGGGAATCGCCGGGCGCAGCAGGTGGCTCGGTCCGGTCGGTGCGGTGCCGCACTTGTTCTGGTTCTGGCGAGTGAGCTTCTTCTTCCTCTCCACCTTGATAAAACCCTCCGCGTCACACTGTTTCGTTGGAGCTGGAGCCACAGGTGCACCCTTAGGAATTTTAGCACCCGGTGTCTTATTTTTTGTAGAGCAAATTTAAACAGAAATTCTATTTGTTTCAACTGTCCCCATACCAGGGGCGGTTGAAACAGTGATTGGTCAGTATCAGCAATTGAAGTTCATAAGTGCGTCTGTGATGACAAAATAGAATAAAGAACTTTTGGTTGATTTGATTGATTGCTTGATTTGACCTTAGCGACTATCGGGCAACTTTAAAACTCCCCCTTATAGTACTATACTATACTGGTAAACTCAGCAAGTTTTATAGTCTGTTGTCTTGAGCAATGCACTACGCAGGCCGCGGGCCGCGGTGTGGGCACATCCCTAGTGGCGATTATGGTGGAGATTGCGTGTGTGTCCAGCCAATGCTAAAGTTATTAATTATTATCTATTACTATCCTATTTGTGTGTGCCGCCAAATGGTGAACACTATAGGTACCTACTTATACTACGTAACCTTCTATAGGTCTCTGGACTTTGTCTAAAATTCAAGTACAAGTTCAAAAGTTATTTATTTATTTGGGCATAACAGACGCACTTGTTTATGAACGTGAATAGGGGATCGGACAGTAATAAAAAAAAAACTCAAATGTAGTTAGAACGAATGTTAGTCGACTCCGAAAGATCATTCAATCAATGTTTTTGTAAAATAATAATGATTAATACTTTTAAATCAATAAATAAAATTTAATAATTTTGAAATTTTTTATCTGTTCCAAAACATCAACACATTGCATGACGTCATTTCAAAGTAAATACCATGTGTGAAGCTTGCTTCACACATGGATAAAAAGTAAAAATATAAAATAAACACAAGTGTTTATTTTATATTTTTACTTTTTATCTAAATTAAAACAATATGTTTTTCATGCCATGACGACCCTAAAGTCCTTAAACTTCACAAAAACATATAAATCACTTTGCAAGTTTGTTTTCGTAGAGGTTGTCGTTTCGTTTGCCTGCGTGTGACGTCATACGTAGTGAGGCAACCTTTTGCGCGGCAAAATTTGAAACATAACATAGAAACATAGTTTTAGGTACTTTATGACTTTATTTAATTAAAATATTATTTTTCATGGCTATACATATACTTTGTGGTTAATTATACACTTTATGAAACGTTGTCCGATCTCCTATTATTAGGTACAATATAATTATGCCAAAAGATACGGCAAGAAACTGAGAGTTTTTTTTTTACAATATCTGTTGATTTTTGACAATATGATTGAGTTTCCTATGTGCCAGTTAGCTTCTTGGCGGAAGCGGATTATTTTATATTTATTTATTGTCTTTTATATAATACTACAAAAGTAATAGCCGCACGATAAGATAACGAAGTTAAAAAAAAATTAAGTTCAAAATATAGGCAAGTTGGTATGCCTTAATGTACAGTCCAGTAAGACTGAATACTAAAGAGCAGTTGAGTAGGTAGTAGTTGTAGTACCTACTAGTAGTAGTCGGGGAGACGGGTCTGAGCAGCCGCTCAACTACCGTCTCTCTCTAGATATATGTGCTATTAGGCCACATCATCGCTTCACATCAGGCGAGATAGTGGCCAAACATAGATCTATTCGGCGTAAAAAAAAAGAAAGTAGTAAGTAGTAGTGGAGATAATTACTCATTTATTGGCGGAAGTAAAATATAGTAATTAGTACAAAAAGTTAGTTGACGATGCACATTCAGCGCGATATGTGTGTATCGTTCAGTGATCGTTATAGCACGATGACGTTATAGCGCGATGTTATATATTAATTGTTAGTTATTATTATTGTACCTAATTTTAAGGGTCTCTATGTACTCCCTATGGAAGAGTCCTGGCTCCTATAGTACGGGTTTCAAGCCTAGTGTGGGACCAGCCCCCATACCCATATGTCCCTCAAGCGCCAATCGTATGTCGTGTTGAGCTATAAGGTATAGCTTCACTGCGACTAATGAGATACCGACTAATTATTCGATTCAGGCAAGAAATCGAATTAATCTCATTCATTTATACCAAAATATGTTAACTACAAGTTGATATAGACTTCATGGGACAATAAATAAACTTAATGGGACCTAAAATATTGTCGCAGTGAGTCTATACCCTAAACTGAGCTCAACACTACTGCTTGGCAGTTGAATAACTGGCAAAGCGGTGATACCCACCTAGACGGCCTCTCGCATACGAGAAACCTACCATCAGTTAATTCTTCATATATTACATTAAGAATTGCTTTAAGTTACTACTAAAAATGTACGTGGAACAGTACACTGAATGTGTAACACCACAAACAATCAAATTTCACGTCAAACATCGCCACAAAACAATACTTTTCCAAAGGAGTAGCGAATATACAAGAATTTTAATGGTAGTTCGTACAAATCGCCTATAAAAAGAGGACAACACAAGCGCGCGCCCGTTGATGTCTTTTCTATGAAACGCTGATTGCTACGGTCACTACCCGTAGCTCCACATGTGTAGCTCTATGCTACTAGATTGTTAAATGATAGCAGTGCTTTGTTTCTCTTGAAGAGCTTATTCTACTTCATATATTACATTTAAATAACAAAATAGAGTTGTCTAATAACAAGACAGAAAATAGACGTAAATACCACAAGAGTTAGAACAACACTTCAGTACAAAAAATTGTACGATATTTATGATTAGAATTACACCTCGGTACGAAAGTAGAGCTTTATAATTTCAAGTTCATCGGAAAGTGACATCACACACGCGTTACAATAACTGCCGTACGTACAATACAACATCATTAACCCATATTTATCTTTTATTATTGCACTTCAATCGCGTATCAATCGTCGAAAGGCAAGAGCGGCGTTCTTCTGGAGATGCAGAATTGGCGGTCGAACGGTATGCGAGCCCAACCTGTTCCGTGGGGGGAGACGCCCCTTGCAGGCCGCGCGCGCCAGTACCTTCACAGCCTTCGGCGTGGCTGCACGAACGCGCGTACGCATGTGCCACAAACAAACACACGTTTAACTTCAAACTTCTTTCTCAACCCAAAACAGTGCATTCCGGATTGCAGTGAAGTGTTCCATAACCAATAATTCAAATTCAGTGCGTGACAAAAACGAATTCAGTGCTTTTCCACTTAGGGTGTTCTTTTTTCGTATGAAAAACACGAATTGATTATGTTTGTGATCGAAATTGTGTTGTGTTAAAAGGATTTTGGAGGTTGGTCCACGTTTTTTCACTAAACCACTGCTTATGCTTGCTTTGGAGTGATCGGGATGGGTTTGTTTTATCGGCGGTTCGAGGAAAGAAGTGGATTTCGAGTCGAAAGCACACATAAACTGATTCAACATAGTCACAGAACTAGATAGGCGTTTAGTTGCTAACAGAGCAGCCGTAAGTTCAGTTAAGCTGGTTCAAGCGTAGGCCTAGCCGGTGCCGTATTCACGCTAGCAGCGCATAGCCACTAGTTGAACGGCCCGACGGCACCCGGACTTTAATATCTTTGCTCTGCTTAATTACTTTTTGATATGCCGGTGGATATTAAAGGCCAAAACAGGTTACTGCACGATTATGGTTAAAGCCCGTAGATGAACCGGCTTTTTCTAAATTCATGGAGCGTTCTTAGCTCAAGGCGGTTCTACAAATTCTTTAGTATTTTATAGAAATTGATGATGAAAATTGTTTACTGCACCATCGATCATAATAAATGTTTTAGAGGCAGATATTGAGATAGTAATGACGCGTTTGTAATAAATAACAATTGTGAAATAGTTATAAACTATAGCCAAAATGATGAAGAGAATAATACCAGGTTATTATGAACATTTTTATGAGTAAAGAACAATTCTCATTCTACGGCACTTAATATTTTAGTTTTCTATTCAGGACTATGTCTTCATAACTCTATACTCTATATCATTGTAATTGCGAAATTGTTATGCCTTTTAATAAACTCAAAAGCCAGTCTTTAAAAATTCCGTAATTATAAAGTTTTATCAACATTCTGAGTAGCATTTATTTAATCTATTTATCTAATAAACGCCAAGCGTCGTCGCGGATTGGCAACAAAAGTTATCTTATTTTGAAGAAATGTTTAACAAATAACTTATATTTTTCTATTAATATATAAAGTTTTTAAATTAAAAGCAACGTTTATGTGCATTACTTTGACGAAAAATACCGACTTCCAATGTACTTGTACAACAGTCTAAGCAGGACATTGGAGGTAGAGCTTTAACCTTTATTATGATTATATATTTAAAAAGATTATATATGTATACCAGACATCTGCATACCTATCTGAAAGCAAGATAAAATAAAAAAAAAACTAGCAGTTTATTAGATTAATTTTGTGTCTACAGTTTGGTAGTTTCGTAATTAGTATTTATTTTTTAAACTTTGTTGTAAATTATATTTTTATAGTTTTCTCACTATGATACTGAAAGATTATAAATATGATAATACATAATTAAATTAATATTGACAAAAAAATTGAGTATCTAACTATTTTATAAATAAGGAACATATGCCTGATTATATACTCGTATATTATATAAAAGATAAACGAGAAGGAAAGCACAGGAAGTCCTAAACAGCGACATCGACGGCGGCGGTGGTCATACCCACCTCGAACGCAAAGGAAAGTTAATGAAGTATTTAAATGCCGTCTAATGATTAATTAACTTTTTTTCTATCCATCGAGTTTTCTCATACCTACAGAGCATATCGCATTCCTTTCCTTCTTTAACTAAACGGTAAAATATTTGAAACGGAATGAACGCGTTTGCCGGTCGGAAAAATCTTTAAAATATATCACAAAATTAACTTAAATTATAATTTAACTAAACTGTGTTTTTACTAATTATAAGTACCTGCTTAAAAAATCATAATTTCATTTCTCAGTTAATGTGCTGTCAAATCTGTCCAATACAGGAAATTAGCTTCGAGAAATATGTAGAAAACAGGCAAAGAGAAAGAATTTTAACTATCTCGCCACAATAGGCACTAGCCGTGTGGGAAATAAGTTTGCATCTGGAGTTTCACTACAGCAATGTGCCAAAGAATTGTTGCAAAATAATTCATGGAACAAAATCTTTTCAACTTCTTCTTCCTGCCCATGTTTCCAGTTTATCCGGGGTCGGGCCTCCTCGTAATGCGGCGCCAGGAGACTCTGTCCTGGGTTGTCATATCTTGGGTCAGATTCTTCGCTTCCTTTTCCACAGTAGACCACCACGTAGCTTAAGGTCTACCTCGTCCCCTAGGTTTACTGGGGATGCTCATGGCTCTCTTTCCGGTATGGTCGTCATCCCGCCTCATTACGTGTCATCAACGACAAAATCATTTCAGTATATTGTCCGGTTAACTATTAGAAACTAGCTGCTCTCCGCGGTTTCACCCGCGATTTCCCGAGATAAAAAGTAGTCTATAAGAACCTACACACCACTCTATTCAGTGGTTTATTTATTTATTTATTTATTTATTTATTTATTCTTAGATTCACAACTTTTAAAGTAATTTATAACTAGTTACACATCATTTGAACTTAAGCCATAAAAATAATCTACATTATGTAACTAACAATTTAGGTATGTTATGACCTATTAGTAGATAGGTCAAAATTGAGTTACGTACCGATATAGGCTTCTCTTAGCGCCATCTACCGTCTACCGTTTAATCCTTCGTTCAAAATACAAGCATTCATGATTATATAATAAACAGTTTTAATTTTATGCATCAACAAATAGGATAAATCGTCATTGCAAGATCTTCTTTTGCGTTAACGTCTTTTTTGAGTTAAGTCAGTATTCCATTAAGCATGCGAGATGTTAATATTGAGGCTAACAGCTAGGTACATTTATTTGAAAATTAAGTAGGTAAATAGGAATAGGATAAATGGGGTTTCTTCGTGATTAAGTAACAAACATCCATCCATTCATCCTTACAAACTTTCACATTTATAAGATTAGTAGCATATGGAAATTTCAATTTGAAATTGTTTTAACAAGACACAATTAAAGTAAATGCAAAAAACGTTTTGTTTTTACGTGCGTGTATTGTAAAGCTTAGATTTAACAAACTTGCCTTAACAATTTAGGGTAATTTATATTCCAAAATTATTACATAGGTTGAAATCCCGTCCCTGGCCAGAACCCGCGTGTCATGCGTGTTGATACCTCGATAACATATTGAATGCAAAGCAGCCTGTACCTACTGCAGTACAAACGCTCATTGTTCCCTGACGAGAGCTAAACTCAATATGGTAATGTCGGTAATATGCGGCGTCGGTTTGTTGAGCTTGTAATGTGATAATCCGTAATATTAACTTCGAAGTGGTTTATAACGCTCGGTTATGGGTGGTGACTGGCGAATACTTCAGCATAATGGAAATAAAATATAAACTTTTACAACAATCTGCTTCTATCATTGAATAATTGAATCAAAGTCTATTCAAAATTTATTTATGAAGAATCAGGCAGGGAATTATGGAATAAAGTGATGAGACGAGCTTGTCGTTCACCTGATGGTAAGCGCCACGCCCGGTCACATCAATTGCACCCAGAACGTTTAACTCCATAAAAGCACGTCGCATTTGACTGTATTGAGCTTATCACCTCGAGATATCAAATGTTAAAGTCTCATATGTCCAGTAATTTCGCTGGCTACAATGCCCTTCAAACTGGCCTTCTGCATACGAGAGTCCTATCACGAGTAATAGTATTAAAATATATTTATTTATTTATTTAATTCTTTATTGCACTATTACAAGTAATGTACAAAAGGAGAACTTAATGCTAAAGCATTTTCTACCAGTTATCCAGTGACGGCAAAAGAAAGTTACAAAGCGAGCATCAAAAATTACAAAAAAAACTAACAGTAAAGATATCTAGTTATTTAACTGATCAAATGATCAGAATAACAAAAAGCTTAACTGAAATAATACTAAAAGCTTCCCGACATTTCCTACTTTACTAAACCGATTTGTTTTGCTCTCCTCCGTTCTTCTCAACGTCTACAAAGTCAAACCTAAACAAAGCAGCACCAAAAACATTCGGGACTTTCGCCAAGGTCCAAAAAAGAGCACAACGGTCCAAGAATCCCGTCTAGTCGGCCTCCGCAGCTATAACTCATTCTGGGCCGCATAGTCGGTGTCGACATCCCAAATTTCAGATTTCTCAACCGCCCAACTGCGCATACGCAGCATTTTTAACGCTAATTTGTTTAGAAACTCCGCGTTTTTACGCACCGACACTTATTAAAGCTTTTTGTAATTAATTCTGGTGATTGTTGTTTAAGTTTAATTGTGTGAGACGTCAAAACACCTTACTGTCACATTTTAGAACGATTTAATTTTTTATGAATAAAAATTACATCTATTATAAACATTATAATTGCAACAATAATCGTTCTCTATCATAATCATAAAAAAATGAAATAAAATATAAACTAACGTATGCTTAGTTAAATTCTTATATGAAATAAAATTTCATCTTTAATTACATTTATTTGGCCTGATTTAAAACTCAAAACAAATTTAATTTATAACAAAAAAACAAAAATAAAGAAGATTTCAAAATAGAATATATAAATAGTTATAAACAAATCACGCCTAACGATAACAAACATTCCTTGCCGCTAACTAAGATTTCCTGTATCTAGGGAACCAGGAGCTATGAGGACCATGGTCCTACAACACCCAGACACGAAACAAATGCATGCGCTTTTTTCTGTACACAAACGTTTGTCCCGTCGCGGAAATCAAACCCGCAACCTTAGTAGTGTATGACATTTGAGCCAACCTGCCCAACCACTACACCACAGAGGCCGTCTGGCTGAGAAGTAAATATCGAAATGATTGTACCTTTACAAAATTTCAAGTGAATATAGAACTACAGAAGTTACTCTACATTCACCAGTGGGTAGACACTAAGCATTACGTTTTACGATTCGCAGTCTGCCAACAAGAGACGATCTCGACTAGATAATATTTATATTCAGAAACATATAAACCAGATACATAAATGTATACGAGTACATGGACAATTTTTTTATATTTTTATGTAACTGAATGACGAGACGAGCTGGACGTTTGCCTGATGGTAAGCAATACCCCAGCCCATAACAATAACAGCACCACCCAGAACTTTGTTTTGCAAAATCCTGTGCGGCGCTGCACTGTGCTCGTCACCCTGAGACAATTAGCTGTTGAGTCTCATAATGCCCAGTAATTTCGCTGGCTACAATGCCCTTCAAGCCGGAACATAGTAATGCTTGCGCACTATTGCTTGGCGGCTGAATAACTGGCAAAGCGGCGGTACCCACCCAGATGGCCTCTCGCATACGAGAAACCTACCAGTGAAAAATTATAAACTAATTTCCTTATTACAATTATGTGTTGTGCAGTAGCGTATACAATATTTAGTTATAGTCTTATATTTTGTATATATGCTAGTCTATAAGGTATATGTATATACTATGGGCCTATGTTAATTTTACTTTTTACTTATTTAGCGTGTAGTTTGTTTTCAGTAATAAACGCATTCGCCAGTAAAAAAAAATGTCACTTTATTGTACATTAATACTGCCTACTAATAATTAAAATAATTAATTAATACTTAAATAAATAAAGTTACTAGTACTTTTTATGATTTAGAATATAAAATATATTCTTTAATTTTGGCTGAGGTTGATAAATATGTGAAATATTTTCAATAGATGCCGCGCCCGTCGCTCTAAGACGGTAAAGAAAAGGTGGTGAAGTATTTCGACCACCGAGGTACCTGCCGTGGTAGCTCATTTGGTTAAGAGCTTTTCCTGTACCGAGTTCAAACCTCGGCTGCGGCGATAAAAATAGCAGCGATATAGCCAAGCGTTTTTTTATGTCATAGACCAACAGCACTTAAAAAAAATGCATATTAAGCTATTCGTACTGCCAATTACAGGTACATGCTTTTTATACATTTTGTTAAAGTCGCTATATATAAATAAGTAAGTGTCTACGCACTTGCAAGAACATACTTAGTTACTATTTAAATCTATTCTAATCTTTGACTCACTTCTAAAATACATTGGTCTGACTCCATTCAGCCAAATGTCTAAAATGTAGCTAAAATCCATGAGAAGATTCAAAACCGGAGTCTCTTCATCTACCTGTGAAAATTACCTGCCATGAAAAAAACCGGCACCCTCCGAACAAAGGCAGCACTGAAGGCAGTAAAATTTTAAAAAGTATTTTTTGTAACGTTATCCCGCAGAATTGTTTGCGTTGGGTGAAAGACGAACTCGGCTCCAGCTTATCAGTGTTTTGGGTTATTTTAGTTAAAATAATATTAGGTTTGAAGATTTAATGAGACTTCCGGATGTTGGAGAATGAGATGCACTGATCAAGAAAGATTACTGCTAGCTGCGTCCCGCGGTTTCGCCCGCGGTTTCCCGGGATAAAAGTAGCACATGTGTTAATTCAGTGTATAACCTATCTCTATACCAAATTTCATGCGAATCTGTTTAGCCGTTGCAGCGTGAAGAGGTAACAAACACACTTACATACAAATTTTTGCATTTATATAGTGTGATTTGTAGCAAAAAAGTGATTATTTACCAAACATTTCTTAATGTCCAAAAACACTTTTTATTACGAGTATCATAGATAACTAAATATTATTATACACTTTAACTCTTTGTCTTTAAACTAAATATATAAAGACGTAGGTATTGTAGATTGAATGAACAGAGAAACGCGGTGTTTCATACTTGGTATATATAGAATATTCCATAACATGTCAATAGATAACTGACGTTATTATTTAACTACAATTATGTAATCAATGTAGTTACTTTATTTTATTATGAATTTTGTTTTCACGAATAATCATAACTTATGTAATTGGTTCCCGTTTATATTAAATAAAATAATTTTAATTTAATTTGATTTGAAAGAAAAGAAGAGAAGATAATCATCATTATCATT
The DNA here is from genome assembly GCA_951640565.1 of Petrophora chlorosata. Taxonomy (NCBI): domain Eukaryota; kingdom Metazoa; phylum Arthropoda; class Insecta; order Lepidoptera; family Geometridae; genus Petrophora; species Petrophora chlorosata. Next base: position 16,136,450 of record OX621197.1, read on the forward strand.
GAGCTACATTAGTCCACTGCTGGACATGTATAGATCTCTCCCTAAAAACTCCATCTATTCGTAAGACGTCTTACGAAGTTATAACACAGAATACAGACAGAAGCATCACTCCGCAAAGAAATTTAAACAAATAGCGACTCTTGCTATGACGCAATAAAATTCAATTCAGCTCGCGTAGCGCTGCATACCTACCAGTCATATTAACCTACAGAGCGCCTCTCTTTCTATCGCATAGCTCTTATCTCTTCTGACGCGGCACGTGTAACGACGCGCGACCCGCCGTCGGTGTCCGGCTATGTACTTGACGTACTTGTAGCTTCGTACCTACAATGCGAAGTGCGCTAGGCCTGGTTTTAATACATTTTTGATTTATGATTTCGTGGGTGCTCAATAAAAATATGATTTCAACACATAATAAAAACAACTACCTTATTTTAGAATTTTATTGAATATTATGAAAATCGAAATGAACCGTGAAACAATAACGAGTTATAACGTAATCCTTTTATTATTTTAATCAATTTTATAAACTCTATCAGCACATGGCAAATATAATATTCCAATCCGCTTATTATTGACAGAAAAAATAAGATCACACGAGAAACTATGCAAATCACACGGATTAAGAAACTAGTTGTCTCGAATGGTATTTTTTAGAAATCCTAATGACGTGATGACATTTTTTGTTGCATTCATAATTAATTAGGACTCAAAGAAGTTACGATTGTTGAAATAATCAATTTTTAGAAAAAACAACAACCGACTTCAATGTATCTCCGAAGTCCAAGGTCAAATATCGATGAAAGTTATATGGGACCACTTAGTAGCTATACTGAACCAAACGCAAAAAGAATTTTCCAAATCAGTTCATAAATGATAAATCTGAGGTAACAAACATAAAAAATAATAATGATAAAAAATACAATAGAACAGAGAACCTTCTCCTTTTGAAGTCGGTTGAAAACAAAACACGCTCAAGTAACTAAATGTTTTTGCGTGAGACCAGTAGCACACTCAAGGTGTTACATTTCGCACATTTTTAGAAACATTTATTGCAAATTAATTACTGCAATGTTTAATTTGGGTTTTTTGTTATTGGTCTTTTACACGGTTATATGATTCGAAACATTATACAATGAGTATAAAATGATTCCATTGAACCAATAAATTAATTCTACAACTACTTACCTTAAGAAATCAAATCAAAATGAATCTCAATCTAATTTGAAAGCTTAACCATAACTTAACGACATAAGCTTATAACTAATAAGTTTTTATGTCTAACTGTGTTTCATGCAGATTTTTTAAGATAATCCTGTCGTACTATAATATTATAATTGCGAAAGTGTGTGAGGATGGATGGTTGGATGGATTGATTGATGGATGGATGGATGTTTGTCATTCAATCACGTAAAAACTACTGAAATCAATGTTGATGAAATTTGATATCCTTTAAAAGCGCGTATTATAGTTTTTGGCCCAGAAAACCGCAGGAGAAACCACGAGGCGCAGCTAGCAACTAGTAATAACGGTGACTTAATGAGTCATAATTACAAAATTAAGAGAACATCGACTTGGTACATAAATAGCAAAAATGTATTTCGAACTCTAGAAATAATCAAAAATTTTAGCCACTTAGCCAGATATTTGCAAGCTGATATTACTCCGAATCATCGCAATTTAACTTTATTTCTAAATACATATTCACAATCTATTATGCATATTACATACGATTATTTAATATTCATCTTACGTCTAGTTTCCTTAATATCGAAGGGTTAACCTTCACCAGTTTTTGCCAGCATTTTGCGCATTTCAAGTCAGTGTCCCGAGCGTTTAAATATGCTTGACTGAATATGTATGCTTTGAGACATGTACGTTTTTATGCCGAGTCCTTTGTAGTAGTGAAAAAGGCATTTTTAGATGGCTATAACTAAGTTGGAATAAAGACGAGGGTTATTTCTCTGGCAGTAGTGTTCGAGCAACACGCGTAGAGACAGTTGGGACGTTCAATGCTTCTACTAGGCTCTATTCAGACAAACGTTTTGGATGTTTCTGATGAATATTGCAAATTGATGGTAGTTATGAATACATTTGTATCGAAACGTGTTTAATGGCCTGTACAATCCATTCTCGCTAACGGCTTTCCGCGTGTTATTTTGAACTAAATTTAGGAGGTCTGATAATTTTTGGGATACTTATTTATTTCAAAAGTTTCTTTATAATATTGTTTTCCATAAACAACCATCATATATTTACAGTTCTGGTTTGTCTGGAAAAGATCGCTTAGAGCTGTAAGACCATCAAAAATGACACTTTTTTTTAGTTTTTAATTGTTGTAAAGAGTTATTCTATTCTATTCTAATTCGACTTCATAGTGAACTAAATGTTTTTCACTTAATTTTTATTTTAGTGCCGCAATAAAATTTAATGATTGAAGCTCTTTAGTCTTTACAATAGTGGCCATACTGCTTACATGTCCATTATACAGTCGTGGTGCAGAGTTATGGACCGATTTTAACAAAATGTGGTGTCTGGCAGAACTTTAAAAGCCCTATAATAAAAGGCTTCACTAGCCCGTGCCACAATATAAAACTAAAGTTTTATATTACCAAGGACTGGCGTTAATTTCTAGTGATTTTATTGAGGTGTTTCTTAGTAAAGTTGGCTTTTCTAAGGCGTAAGTCAGATGAAATAACAAACGAAATAGTGTTGAGCAAGCTTACAACAAATTATTATTTTACCACGTTCGTTAAGTCACGCTAAGTCACTTTCTTGTTTGTCTGTCTGTCTGTCGTTCCGGGAAGGAATCTCTATCTGCCTGAAACTTTCAGGGTAGGTAATAATTCGATGACAATGCACTCTAAATCATTTATAAGCATGCGTTGCCGACCTAACCTCAAAAGGAGCATAAAAACGTGGTATTAAGATATTTTTTTATCTGTGACTTTCTTGTTATTTTTCTACTTGTATGGCTGAAATACTTTAAGAAAATTACTAAATGTTTCTTCTTATGTGCTAAGTATTATAAACCTCTCAACCAAGTCGAAAAGTAGATAAGCTGTAATGAGAGGGTGGTATTTAAAGAATTTTATTAGAATTTTTAATGAAGTGCTTGTTTGTTTTGCATAATTCACATGAAAGGCGATATTCGTAATCAACTAGTGTATTCAAATTGAATTAAATAAATATAAGAGCGCTTTGCCCGATCCATTAAACACAAATATTAGTTCAGCTAGTACTAATCGAAGATTTTGAATGATTGTGCTGTAAGCATCTACATACATACAAACATACAAACATAATAGTTTTTAAAATAATACACTTGACTTGCCATCAAATATTTCAACGAATTGTCTTCAAATGTTTTTGTAATGTCAGATGTTTGACAGCAGATAGTTTTCACACATACATTCTGGCTAGTCTAGAGTTTAGAGTTATTGATTTAATATAAGGTAATAAGTATTGATTTAAGAATGTAGAGCTAGAGTCATAAAATATGTTGCGGCAAAGGGAATAATGAATTATCATACCGGCAGGTGTCAATAGTTAAGGACCTTTGTCCTTGAAGTATTTATTTTGAGGTTATTCGTTTTTAAAATCGTTAGGTGCACGAACGCTTCTCCAATAGTCAGACTGCAGCCGTGTATTTTTGTTTGCAACATAGCTTTACGTATATGCTACGTAGAAAATTATGAATTATGTGAATTCCAGTTTAGCCTTGCTCTAGTTTTATTCAGTCCCCACTTATTCACTTAGAGACTAAAACTTATCCAATTCATTATTATAAGTTTGTTTTTTAACTTTCAGGTGCAAGTGAAAATGTGCGTGCGGTGATGTCCAGGATCGCGATGTGGCGCGCGGCGTGCTGGCTCGCGCTGGCCGCGCTGGTCGCATCAGAACACGTGCGTGAGTTCACAGTCCGCGAGAACGCACGCGCTGACACGCTCGTGGGACATCTGGGTGATGAGCTGCCTGATGCTGCGCCACCATACACGATAGTACCAGTACCCGGTAGTGCCGTCAACGACGATCTCAGAATAGACCCGCACACGGGCGAGATACGCACGAGAGCGCCTCTAGACCGAGAACACAGAGACCATTACGCTTTAGTCGCTATCCCCGCAAGCGGAGACAACATTCGCGTAGTAGTCAGAGTCTCGGATGAAAATGACAACGCTCCTACCTTCCCTACTCCTATCATGAATGTAGAATTTTCCGAAAACACTCCCAGGGATGTTAAAAGGAAACTCAATCCAGCCAAAGACGCGGATTTGGGTATATTCAACACTCAGAGGTATAATATAGTGTCGGGGAATACGGACAATGCGTTTAGACTGTCCTCGCATAGGGAAAGAGACGGTGTTTTATATCTGGATCTCCAGATCAATGGTTTCTTAGATAGAGAGACGACAGACCATTATGAGTTGGTTATAGAAGCGCTGGATGGTGGTACTCCACCATTGAGAGGAACCATGACAGTAAATATTACTATTTTAGACGTAAACGATAACCCACCGGTTTTCGCCGAAAGCGTGTATTCGGCGAACATTGCAGAAAACGCAACAGTTGGAACAGCTGTCCTGACGTTATCCGCGACGGATTCCGATGCGGGTGACAATGGTCTTATCGAGTATTCGATAAACAGGCGACAAAGCGACAAAGAGAATATGTTCAAAATAGACCCAGATACTGGAGAAATAACTGTGAATAAAGCTCTAGATTTCGAGACGAAAGAGCTGCACGAGCTGGTAGTTGTAGCCAGGGATAAAGGCGCACAGCCTTTAGAAACTACAGCTTTCGTATCGATCCACGTGACGGACGTGAACGATAACCAACCGACTATAGACGTCATCTTCCTGAGCGACGACGCCACTCCGAAAATATCAGAATCGGCGCAACTCGACGAGTTCGTCGCCAGGATATCGGTACACGACCCCGACTCCAAAACAGAATATTCAAATGTGAACGTTACGCTCAGCGGAGGCGACGGCCACTTCGATTTGCGTACTCACGATAACATTATCTACCTGGTGGTCGTCGCGTTACCGTTGGACCGCGAGTCTCGCTCTACGTACACTTTAAACGTGGTGGCGACGGACAAGGGCTCGCCTCCTTTGCACGCGTCTCGCATCATCAGTCTGCGCGTCACTGACGTGAATGACAATGCTCCCGCGTTCGCGGAATCCGAGTACAATGCGAGCGTGCCCGAGGCGGCGGCACCGGGGACGCCGGTGGTGCAGGTGTCAGCCACCGACGCAGATGAGGGAGACAACTCCGACATCAGATACTCCTTGCTGCCAACACCGCAGTCCGAATGGTTCACCATAGACGAGCGTTCGGGACTCGTCACGACTCGTGCTCGGGTCGATTGCGAGACGAATCCGATGCCTCGGCTAAAAGTGGTCGCGACCGATCGTGGAAATCCTCCTCTATCCTCGACGGTGACGTTAACAGTGACAGTGTTAGATGTGAACGACAACGAGCCGATCTTCGACCAGTCCTTCTACAACGTGACGGTGTCCGAGAGCGAAGCTGTCGGCAGCTGTATTCTAAAGGTAAGAACTATTTCCAAATTAACTCTTCAATCTACATTCTAGACCTCATGTATAATCTAACCTAAAACACGTATTTTATAGCCCGATTATAATTTCCGTCATGATGTAAATTATCTAAACCAAAAACTTATTGAAAGCATCAATATGTATGTAAATTAGGATTTGAATCTTTAAATCGTAAACTAACCGATTGATAAGATTCATATTTCTCAAGATTATAACTACTTAATAAAGTTCATTCTTTATGTGCTGTGTGGGGGAAATAAAATCGATTTTATTAGATAGGGAAGTAATGATTGGGCGTCAAATAGAGTCGTCGTCGTGTCGAGTGAAAGTATGGATTCGCGTGAGCGCTAGCAATTTGCCAGATTGGTTTCAATTACAGTAGTAGGGGCTCGCTGGCATTCTGCTGGTGCCAGCAAAATGTCAGGATGTAAACACACTGTATCGACTGACGATTCTATCCTAGCTTTGTTACCGCGCCTTGTAAGGATATCTCGGTCAGGCTATTGCCTTATATCAAGCTATTGCACGGACGGTAGGTGTCTTATTTCGCTTGAAAATGCGAGATTGCGAGAGCTATCTAACAACCAATAAACTCGGGGTAATAATTGTAGATCTTATGATAATGTTATGGGCCTGCGATTTATAGCTCTTATAGGGTCTAATGTACGGTACTTATCCATAGTAGCTTTACGGTATTTAGTCTTATATACGAGTACAAATGGTGCATTATAAACTATATTTTATTGTTTCAATATATTTTTTGGAGTGGCAGGCTCTGGCCGTGGTTGTAATACCACCCACCGAACAAAGCCATGCCGTCAAGCGACCTAGTGGTGTTTCGGGATGATGTACGGTGAACCATCGGAGAGACGGGTATGAGCAGCCACTCAACTGCCGTCTCTCTCTAGATCTATGTGCTCTATCTTAGGTCACATCATTGTTTCACATCAGGCGAGATAGTGGCCAAACACAGATCTATTAAGCGTAAAAAAAATAATAATAAATGTACCTACAATTATTTTAAACTTATTAATGTATCATGTAGCTAGGTGCTTATTTCAAGTGTTAAAAAAATTACTTATTAAGATTTTACATTCAGATATGGACAATTTGGTAAGTATATATTCAGCGATTTATCTTGCGTACGAAATTCTCGTTATTAATATCGTACGTAAAGGCTTCAATAAACAAGTAGTGGATCCAATCAGTCGGCGAGACAGATCAATTCCAGTTATCTCTCGCTTTATTGACGAATTTGTTGAAAAAACGCCGAATTTTCATTAACTCTTATCTTGGCGGCCCTCGTAACTTACGTGAGTTAATTTCTTTTAATATATTCTCAAAAGCTACAGTTAACAGGGTTGCCATAACAAGAGATATTACCTGAGAATGATGAGGAATGGCAATAAGGTAGCGATTTATTTAATGATAATATTTTTAAAACTACTTTCAAGCATGCAATAACCACATATAATTTGTGTACTTACCTACCATTCCCAGATAAATTTTTGACTAAATTGAATGATAGTGATTGTATTATATTAATTGTAATTTTATTAGTCTATGATACTTGAAATAAATAAATAAATGATAAATGTTTTATCTATCGATAATCATTTTTGAAAATATTAGTACCTACATTTCAATTCGAATTCGCCACAAGACATTAAACGTAAACGGATGACAAACTATTCCGTTTGTCCAGCAATAAAATATGTAATAAAGATATAACACTTTCCGGGGATATATCTCATCTGGCAACCCTCTTTACAAGTCCGTACATAAATCTATCTTACCAAGTGATGCCAGTTTGGGCGTGTGGCGAGCGCATCGGAAATTGCGATCTAAATTGAAAATTAAACAGTGTAGGTATGCGCGGGCGCAGGGGAGCTTGCTCTCATCGCTCGCGCCTGCGGCCGGCGCAACAGGCAATCTATGCAAGACTGGCAAGGACCACGCGATGCGATAGCATTTCGAATCGATCGTCTTCCTATTTTAAAATGAGATCCCATTCCTATTTAGAATTGATAAAAAAAATAAAAACAAAATAACTTTATCATTATTCTGCATTAGTTTTAAATCATAAATATATTGGTTTGACGTGTGCAACAAGTGATTAGATCTTATTCTGATATCGATTTGATCATAATCTTATATCGAATCGTGATCATGTTCACTTAAGTTTAACAAAGTTTGTAGAACATAAACATGAAATTAAAGTCACTTTGACACGAATTGAGTGATCAATCTCGAAATGTCAGAGCAACCTTTTCAAGCTAGACAAAATGTTTCGATTCGTTATTCAAAATCCATAAACAATGAATCGAATGATTTTTCGTCACCTGCCTCCGCGTCGTGCGACTAACTCACGATTAGCAGACTATTGTGAGTAGTTGTGACTCGGATATGTGTTTCGTAGTAAGTTTGCTTTTAATAGACGGTAAATGGCATTTAGGAATCGTTGATTTGTCGTAGACTTAGAAGTTCGCTAATTTGACATTAATTAAGAACGCATTAATCTATCATTTTTCAAAAGGTCAGTGCATCTTACCATCTACCAAGCTTTGAGCTACTGTAAATTTCTATTTTTATACGCGATCGATTTTAGTTAATTTTATTTTCATTAACCGCCTCTCTATATTTACACTGCTAACTAACTTAAAAAAATATTCATGTTATAGTGACTTAAAAGAACACCAAAAAAAGAAGTCATTGAAGCTGAATTCCTTGACGCACATATTAATGATGCTCTTTTAAGAAAAAAATCGATATTAATCTAGGACGAGAGAGTTATCTAACAGTAGCTAGAAACCAGTCAGTATGTGTCATTCAGACCTGAGCAATATCTTAAGCTTCCGTTATTTAGCACGATTAGATAGCTTTAAAACTAGAATCGATTTATCTCAATAGTCGACTATCGCGTAATCGATAGTAATCCTTACTGCTGCCACCACTACTCCGGTAGCGGGATTCGCGGGGTTTTCAATAACTTGATAACGAGGCGGCCATCTTGGATTCCTCGCGTTGCCATGGTTACCGCGTCGTCGCGTGCGTAGGCGCATCGGTTCGACATTTTTGCAAAGCCTCTTTGGTTTGTAATGTAATGCTTTAATAACTACATTAGTATGTAGGATGTAGCTAACCTTTTTTCGGTGTCATCCTTTTTGAATACGTAATAGCAGAATCGGTAGATAAACTGAAATAAGAATGTATGTAATATGCAATGTCACAACAGTCGTAAAGTCCTTTTTAGTATAGTTCATACAATGTGTTATGATAATGAACGTTGGAGTGGAATTGCTATTATAAATATATGTGTTTTATCTATTTAAGGTTAAAACAGTAGATTCTTATTTGATTATCAAATATAAGACCATATTAATTTTAAAAGTTCAATCCCTGTGGCGGAATACGCGCCCCTTAACTAACTACACTCGTTTCGGTACTGACAACCTGTTATTTTAATCTAAAATTCTTAATCTTAATCTCGAATCATCATTATTACTTCCACAAATAATAATTCACTCAATCATTGTAATAATAAGGCTAGCCGAACAATATATTAGTCGAGAACACAGCTAGATAGCTAAACACCCAGCGGACAAGTTCCCTTATGGCTAGTAGTCACGCGACTCAGCTAATTATTGTAACAGAATTAATTTATGTGGCCGAACCTGCAAAGGAATGCCTATCAGGTTCAATAGCAATAATAAAAACTTAATGGTTGTATAACAAGGGCTTATGTTTAACAAACCACCAGATATATTGCCAAAAATAGTAAATATAATCCCCAAAGAATAGTAAATGTTCACCAAAAATAGTAAATCTCACCAAACTAGGCTCCACCAGAATACTCGCTTGTCACCCCTTCATGTCGCTTCCCCTGTGGAAGTCGCCGGCTCGCTTTGCTCGCGACCTCCCCCCTTCGCTCCACTCGGCCTCGTAGGCTCGCTTTATTCAGGACCTCCTTCGCGAGCTTCTGGCTCCGCGCTTTTTATATACACTCTAGGGGTAAGATCCAGTTAAACCAAGGAAGAGTGAGGTGCGGCAATTCGGGTAAGATTTGGAGGTCATTTACTAAATTTGGTGGTCATTTACTAAATTTGCTCTGCCAATACATTTTTTGGTTAGAAGTGTATAACATCATATAGATTATTTTGATGGTCATTATATTTATTTCCTATAACAAGCCGAGTTAAGTACGACTGCCTCATATAAATATAAAAAAATGGCGCGGCATACTTTTGTGGTCAGTGTTACCAAATTTCAGTTTTATTCTCCCATTTGTTGCTGATTTTAATCAGTTACTAAGTAGCTCGGTTTAAAGTCACTCATTCGTAAAATTACATAAACGTTGTATATCTTATGCATTCAATGAATTTAATCACTTTGTAATAGTGCGTTTTCTATTTCACTGAAATTTTCTCTTTCTAAACCATCCTCCGTTACATGATGCACGCAGTAAGAGTAACACGCGAACGCACCCAAACGTAACGTTATGTAATTTAACATTAACATTATTGCATATTGATGCTATTATTCCCGCTATAAAACGTAGATAACGTTATGCAGCAAGCTTGAAGAAAAAGCCACAAATTAAATTCATTTAGGCACTACGATTTAATTCTTATAACTTTCTTATAGCATTTTTGTAACGGGACCCTACTCTATTATGACTATATATTCTTTTCTATAGGTATCAGATGTTCCTATTCAGAATAAATATTAACTATAGTTACCTACTACATTACAATAAAAAAATTACACAAAATAATTACTTAAGTTCAAATGAAAATAATAAAATAGCTATCATATCCTGCGTTTCATTACCCATCTAGTTGGTCTTAAAATTGTGCGCTGGCAATTAATTTGATTAAAAATAGCCACGTAAAAGTCTGAGAGAAGCCTCTGTGTGTGGGCATTTCACCTCGGACCTTACAGAGGGATTCTTTAAACGCATATCCATGTTAATATTGAGTAGCAGGACTATTTGCGAGCGCTTAATGCGGTATCACTTCAATAAAAATTAAAAATGTTCTTTATGAAAAGCAATCGCTGGGTTGAGAGGTAAAGGTGGAGTCGGTTTTGAAGCGGGATGTTAAGCGCAGCGATAAACGGGTAGCTTTGCTATTCTTAGCTTACGTTTGCAGAGGTCGAACTTGGTTTTACAATTTGACTCTACTATACGTACCAACATTTTATTAGTAATAATAATGAATACTACGATGAATAATAATTGACAATACAAATCAATGAACGTAATCTTAGTAGGCTTGAAAGGTGTTTTTTGGATGTGTTATTTCTTAAAATAAAATCTAACAATCACAAATATTTCGCCCAATTTATCGTGATCGTATCTCGTATTTGAAACTTTTTGAATGTATGTAACTTCAATAATAATACCACATAGGTAGCTGGAAAGTTGGTAACAGAATTCTTTAATCGCAATTATTAAGCCTATCTAGTTTAGACGCATTAACCTGGCTAACATATTAGATTTAATATGCGTCTAGGTTTGTCATGACGACTCCTATTCATTCCGCTTATCCTTACAGTGTAGGTAATTTTATGACTGCTATCACTGAAGCCACACCCTAGGCTCATAAAATCATGCATTAAAGCCCCCGCGATGGTTCCCTTCGATCTTACTGAAAGTGCCGTTTGGGAGCAAGTTTTAAAATAATGAAAACACATAATTGACGATAAAGAGTTCTAATATTGGAGATCCATTTTATTTTTAAACTGGCGACCCGGGTTCTTTTTGCATATATTAAAATACTAGCTTGTACCCGTGACTACGCCTGCGTCCGCGTAAAATTCGGTCTTTAGATGTTGTCAGGTGTAGTTTTTTCAGGATAAAAGTAACCTTTGTATTCCAGGATTTAAAACCTACATAGTAAATTTCATCAAAGTCCGTTCAGGCGTAAGAAGTTAAGTGGTAATAAATGCACACAGATTTTCGCATTTCAATATTTAGAAGAATAGGATTTTATTTAAGCCTTTCTCAAGTAACTAAATGTTTATGATTGGCTACGACTCGCATAGTTTGTCGAATTACTTGACCTAGGATTCGAGCGTATCTGAGCATATCATACCTAGGTTCACTGGACAAATTAAGTCGTTCCTTGTCGTTTAATTAATATTAATAATAAACAAACTCACGAAAACGTACACTGAAACTAAATTATATTGTAAACCTCGATCCCGTTGGTTCTTTTTTTGCACAGATTCTACAAACTTATTTTTAGGTAGGTACATCGAATTGTATATTTCATTTGCTATTTTTCGAAAGGATTACTTGGATGACATTTTATTTATCAAGCAAAAATAATTTATTTCAAAAACCATACAAAACATTAACTTATTCTTTTTTAAATGGAACTAATCATTCCATCCTCTGAACAACTAAAAAAAAAATATGGTAATTTTTTAATGTCTATTTCTATTCGATTTAAATAGAAAGATTTGCATGTAGCACATTAATGCTTTACTGAAAAGTATTTGAGCCATCCCATGAATGTGCCCTTTTGTGATGTGAAAATAAAACTACAATACCTGTTGTATAATTAACAATTTTACCGTTTAACCGTGTAAGTACCGCATTAATTAGGTCTAGCTAGAAGGCCGTCGAAAACAAAAATGCCGAATCGAGCAACTTTTTGTCCGTATATTACCATCTTATATCGCGGCGTAAGTTAAATTCTTCTTTGTAATTAACCAACATGTACCTATGAATATTCAATTGCGCCGACGTTAACAATATATTTATACTTTTCTTTGGTTTTTGTTCGTCTAGCTGCAGATTGATTTATCTTACAATACTAAAAGTTATATATTTCATTGCGTAAACCCCTCCTGGCGAAGATATTAGATAAAACTACGTTATTCTAGCGGTTTAAATAAAATAAATAATTATAAATTAAATTAATAATAAATTAATTTGAATTACCAATACAATATTGAAATAATTAATAACATTTAATAAATAAATTGCCCGTATTTAATTACAAATAACGGTAAGTAAAAAATTTAAAGATGAACTTATTTTACTTTCCCGAACTAGACGTTGTACATAAAGACACGCAAAGATTAAAAATACAATGCATCATAAATATACTGCACACAACCTCAACCACAAACCTTAAAAAATATAGATAATAGTCCCGGCCAGTTGCGTTTCGTTCCATCTGTTCGCTTCTTCCCTGCCTAGCTAAATAAATCAGCCCCCTCACGCGCTAATCGTATATCGTGTTGAGCTCAAAATAGCTTCACTGCAACTACTGGGATATGGTCTAATTATTGTCGATTCAGGCAAAAAATGGAATTTTTCTCATTGATTTATACCAAAATCCGATTATTACAATTTGAGATAAAGTTAATGAGACAATATATGGCATCATAAGACATTATCGCAGTGAATCTACACCCTAATTTGAGCTCAACACAATATACGATTGGCATTTGAGGGACATATGGGTACGGGGGCAGATCTGTTTGCAACCTCCTTGCTAACATTCTGCCTGGCCGGTTAATATGTAGCAAAAAGATTGCATTACTAAATGCATTCCCACAGTAGAGTTGGGTTTGCTTTTTGCAGCCAGTGTAGGCCTATGGGAATCATAGATATGCTTTTAATTGAGCTATCGGGCTTACATGGGTAATAGGTAATCGACGAAGAAATCTTTATTTATGTAGTTACGTTTTCCGATCATTTTCCGGCGACGTGATGTGAATGATAATATGAAGAGCTTCTCCTCATAAGTAATGAATCAATTATCTACAGTAAAATACATCTACAATACGTATTTTAAGTACATTAGACGATTTACGTAGTCGGACGTTTTGCTACTTTGGGTGTATTGATCGTAAAGCAGCAATATCATAAAAAATAAATATCTTATCTAGGTTAATTTGAGAGTAATAATGTTTTTTGAATTAGACGTAGGAAGGTACCGTCAACATTAATCCTAAATGACATGGTCTAGGACCATAGAAGTCTACATTAAAATCTATCTTTGCAATTAAAAGGCGCATTGCGCATCCCTATTAAATCTTATGTTCGGATTCATCAGTTACGTTTCTTCGCACGTGTCGGCCTGTCAACGTATCGGTCTCGCGAGTTGGCGGGAAAACTCGGCGGCCATGTTGAAAAAAAGTTGTTCTACTAGTGTCTAGTCTCTGGTACTCAAATGCTTTAGAAAATTATAAATTGCGTTTTGATAGCGATTATACGTTCAAAATTCAGGAAAAATAATACGAATAAAATTACTTTCTTCAAAATATTCTTTTTATAAATATTTCTGCAGTTAACATTCATTATCTTTTGTATCTGCTGACATAATTCTGCTCCAATTTAGGTATCATAGTTTCCAGAGGTATTTTACTGATTATGTTCATAAAACGACGATAGAAACCCTACAACAATGTGTAGTATCAGGTGAATTTAGTAGAGCGAGACATTTAGATAGATAGCTGGGTCATTACGGACACGATTGTTATTGGCAAAACAATCATGCTGCACCGATTTATCCTTACTAATATTATAAACGCGAAAGTTTGTATGTATGGATGTATGGATATTTGTTACTCTTTCACGCCAAACCTACCGAACCGATTTTGTTGAAATATGGTATCTAGGTACTTTAGGACTTGGAATAGCACATAGGCTACTTTTTATCCCGGGAAACCGCGGGTGGAACCACTGGGCACAGCTAGTGCGATATATTTACCTTTGCACACTGGTTCATATTTGTAGAATGTGAGTCTTTCACAAATGATCTTTCTTGTTGCAGAAAAATTACGAAATACAATAAAGAATTATTGCCAAAAGAACAATACCATAATAAGGTATTACTAGTAGTCTCCTCACTAGAGGAAGCCTGTATCGCGGGTGGCTGAGGCCGATTTATAGTAAACTTAAAGAACTACAGTGACAGTGTATTACATTAAATTACTTACTATGCAATATTTATAATGTGTGCGTGTGAGGGTTTGAGGGTGTGTGTAAAGGTCTGAGGGTAAATTTGTGTGAGGTTCTGAGCATGAATGTGGATAAGGGAAGGTCTGAGGGTAAGAGGGTGTGTGACTGGAGCATTTTATGTGACAGACAACAATTACTAGTTTTACTGTTCAAGCACAGAATACTAAGGGACAGAAGCATCACTCCGCAAAGAAATTTAAACAAATAGCGACTCATGCTATGACGCAATAAAATTCAATTTAGCTCGCGTAGCGCTGCATACCTACCAGTCATATTAACCTACAGAGCGGCTCTCTTTCTATCGCACAGCTCTTATCTCTTCTGACGCGGCACGTGTAACGACGCGCGACCCGCCGTCGGTGTCCGGCTATGTACTTGTAGCTTCGTGCCTACAGTGCGGAGTGCGCTAGACCTGGTTCAAGTAGGTACAAGTTATTAAAAAAAAAAGTACTCTACTTCCGCAAATACTTAATCGTTTTTGTAGCTGCAAATGTCATTTATATATCAAAGACGTTAAGGCGTGTGAATTTTATTAATTACCTACTATTTTATCGATAAGGTGACATGTTACTTTAAAAATAAATTGTAATTTTTAGTAGTGTTTTGTTTTTGCTTTGTCATCGTAACGCTTAGTGATGTGATACTTGAATGAAGAATCGATTATTAAAAATATATCGCGGTGTGGATCAGCGGGGCGTCTCGATTATCAATTGCGTGAGGCTCGGTCGCAATAGGTTAACAGTGCCAAGTCCAAAAAAAATAACCTCTTAAGAATTTATTAGAACTTGAAATAGGTAATTATTATTATTCGCGTATGTATTGCCATAATTTACTCGTTATGATTCATCAACATATATCTAAATTGTCTTTTATCTCAAATATGTAGAGAGCTTCTAGCTTTCGAGAGTTATTGTGCCCATTTGCTATTAATTTAAACAAGTCTCATAAATACTCAAACGTAAACGTCCGACAGCCGTCGCTCCCGCTGACCGCGCAATCGCTTCGCATTTATTTCGACTTCATATACATGTAAATGATGGTTTCCATTCCAGCCGATAGCTTTACCTTGTAATAACGGATTTTTTGCGCCAGCCACTAAGTTTTAACCGCATTAAAATAATTTGTGCATTCGATTCACTCCGTAAACGTTTCTTTTTAAATTCCCAAACAGAAATTAACAGTGGAAAAGCGAAATTAACTCTTTATACTCCGTCATAACCTGATTGGGTATTACGCTTGTATCAGTTTCATCGCAAACTATTAAAGCAGGTACTTTGTGCGATTTTCAACCTTAATGTGAAAGGACATGCCTGGAAATTAAATAAAGAAAACTTTTTTATTACTAGCAACCTAGGAGTTATTTAAAGTGTTTTGAAAAAGACCCTGTAAGTCTAAGTTAAAGTGTTCAGATTTAATGAATTAAGATTGAATACAAAAGATATTTGGTTTTTTCTATGTTTGATATTTGTTTGCTTACCACCAGGGGAACGACCAGCTCGTGTCGTCACTCAGTTCATAAAAAAATGCAGCAGTTTTATTTTGATATCGAGATAATTTCGTTGAAAATCGCACTATCGGATGAATGACATTATTATCAGCAGTATAAATTTAAATTTTTGAATATCTATATACTATATATCGCACAGGACATAATACAATGTTTATTTTTAAATGATTAAGGCATAAAATACGAAAAAATTCATGATTGTGGTGGCATTTATAATCGAAAACCACAATAAAACGATACCTATTTAACAGACAGAAAATATAAATGAGACTATAATCGAGTTTTGTCTTCAAAAGCGATACTTTAACCAAATTAAAGTTATAACCGTACTTTTATTGCGAAATAATGAATGCTTCCAGCAATTTATTTAAATGGAACGATGTTAACCTCCACAATTCAACTGCAGATAATTATCAGTTAAAAGCTTATTTAGCGAGCTGAATGCAACAAAACTACAGAAGCAATCGCATTGAATAGTTTTTATCGGGCAAATAGGTAATTTATTCATCGATGACCTTTTGTGAAATACCGAAACGCATGATTTTGCCATTTATGCTTCTAGTGGGGGCATAGAGTATGGTAATGGAGCGAGACACGTCGTTGGTAGTTCCGTGCAGGCCGTTTAATTTGCCTACCGATTACTATTATGCCGATTTCAGTTTCCGTACAAAGTACTAACGGAATTTAAAATTTATAGATACTTAACATTTCTACACACACAATGAATATGAGTTCAATCGTTTATTTATCAAAAATATTAAATATCTGAAAGTTTTTTATTTTTACACTTATTCTATCCCTGATATGCAAGTGTCTTCCAAAAGCGGAGAAAGCGCTTTTGGTAGTTTTCTTTGTCTTTATTTATCTGACCTCAAAAATTAGAGTAATCATAAATGAATAAATTCAAAATAAGCTCAAAAATAAAAAGAGGAATAAACATGTGTTTATGACCGACCAAACATTAAAGCCACTGAACACAAAATGCACTGGTAAGTAGAGTGTTTTTCGACGAAACTCATTTCGTTTCGACGTCTTCTTTTAATAAAGCCGGGGCGTTTACTCGGGTGCGAGGGGGACGCAAGAGGGTGAAGTGGGGAGCGGGGAAATTATAGGGCTGTCCGCGTTCGCCGGGCCTTAATGATGGATGGCGAACGACGGCTTACCAACCTCGTAATGAGAACGGGGCAGCCCTGCGCACATAGTTCCTATTTTAATTCAACCTATTATAAACTTAATAGGACTATGTTATACGCCATCTTTATTAAGTTTTTCTTACTAGCAACATTTATGAACGAAAGCTTAATTCGTTTAACATGAAATAATAGCATCGCAGACATGTCAACTTATCAGCCACGTCGAGTTCTTGCAACTATAGCATCAAGCTGAGAGACGAGAGTATCAATTTCTTGATTGCAAAATTTCACTTCCGGCAGCATAACTGTCGGCCATATTAAAATTCTACGTATCTATCAGTTCTGGACTTTCGATGCTGTTTCGATGCAATTTCGATTTACTATTTAATGCGTTTCGAAGAATACTGAGATAAAATATCGTACGTATAGTATCGTAAATACATGCAAATAGATCTTTTAGACGTGGAAATGCTAAAATATATTGATTCGGGATATTGTCGTATCTCATACAGATTTACGGCGTATTTACGTCGCTTTTCATTTCGTGTCGTCTTTTACGATGGTTCCGAGTTTTTATGTGGCCATAATAAATATTATTTCAGATGTCTAAGTCGAATAGGTTTCAGAAATTATCTACCTACTCTATTTTAATGATCAGTGCAGTTGTTTTTAGGACTAAGTATAGTCCATATTCGAAAGCATCGTCAATATCTATCGAGTAACGTAAGCTAAGCGCATTTAATTAAACAAACTCTTACCCATACCTTAATAAATTCCACTTTATCTTCTGGTACAAAATAAACGCTCTAAAATAATTCGAGCAGAATAGGCGTGCCTTTTCTACAACAGTTTCTATGGACTTTGTCCAGTTTTCGCTCAAATAACTCTACACAGCCTCCTTTTGTAATTTAATCTATGGCAAAAAAACAAAGATAGTGATGCGCGCATTCATATCGGCATTCTCGATTTATCGGCGCTCGGCGAGCATTAACTCACTCGATATTCGGTATCGAGTCGATATTGTTTCGCTAAGTTTTATCGCAGGGAATAGAACTGGGGCTCGTTAGTTATGTTCCCCTACTATCGTGTTACGATAATGTCCGCCGAGTTGCGCCTTATTCTCGGTGTGATAGCACATTTGGTGTTTCATGTAGGTATTTTATTGGTCAGCCATTATAATAAATGCGCCGCGCTGTATAAAATTACAACTATTTTGTTTCGAGGCGTAATGTTTATTGTTATTTTTATTTGTCGGTTAAGTCACGCTCGGAAATATATTTACGGTTTTATGTAATATAAAATAATAGTAAAACGTCTTATGTTATGATTGTGATAGAGATAAACATTGTTTTTAACCAAATGTAAATCGTATTCAAATTATACAGAAATGTGTCTTATAATCGAAACGAGCATTGCTACTGAATCATTAGTCGAGCGTTTCCCATGACGACAGCCACGAGATTAAAACTACGCACGATATCGTATTATAATTTGACTACACGCATGACTAGCCTCCAACGATATCTCAGTATCACACGTACACATACAGCCATGTGGTTACCGAGTGCATTGAACCCTTAAAAACTCGCAAGCAGCAATTAAATCATAAATTTCGCATCGGTTCGACGCAACCAACAATCACACAACAGATAATGAAACAAAACGAATCGATCGAAAAACGAGAATCGAGTAACAACGTCAATGTTACATGCAATCGATTTCGGACAGACCGAGAAATTATCGCGTTGCTTTTTTTGAACGATTACGTGCGAAATAGTGATGTACGATTGTAAAACGGAAACTGGCGAATAAAAGGTTTTAATTTTGCATCTCATAAATCTTAGTATATCATACAAGAGCAGTTAATAACGAGAATGGTGTCGTAAAAATTTATAACTCACAAAATGTAATTCAATAGCCATATTTATTGTTTTCAGTCATTACTTAACGGGAATAGAAGGCATTGTAAAACTGAGAATCGGTTCAATATGTTTAATAGTAACTGTTTCTCTAATTACTGTGTAATATATAGGTACCTATACACAGGTATATAAAATGAATGTTTCATTGTTTTTCAATGAAAATTGTTGAATTTGAATTTAAAATGCATAAAATTGTTAACATGTCGGCAATATTTGACATCGCACAAACCTTTTTCTGCGCAGATTAACATCTATCCTCTTCCATACGTCTTTCGTATTTCATCGGCGAATATTTCACAGGATTGTTGCCCTACCCTCTTAGATTATAGTATTGATAAAATGCAAATGCAACAGCCGACGATTTAAAAATAAAAGGATTAATTTCAAGATCGTTGGCCTTTTAAGTGACCCAAATAAGATAATACTGACCGACACGACGCGATGCTGTCAATAAGAATTAGGGATAATGTTGCTAGCTTTAAAAATATATTTAGAGATTTGCACTTGGCCAATTTTATTTTTTTTATATTTCGATTATGACCAAAACGGGTTTAGGCTGATTCTTATGAATGGTATTTTTAATTCGGTTAAGGATCCCGCCTACGGGTGTTTAAACTTTTTTATTGTGGCAATATTAATCTGTTTGTAAGTGATAAGCTTTTGCCTGCGGGTTTACCCTTGTCCGATTTTCTAATGGCTTCGTGAACCAGATTGCGCCTTATCCGATATTTTTAGGTTTGGGATTTGGAGAATTAAATCTGGAGGACATTGTAATTTCAAATTTTATGGGAAAAGCTTGGAAGATATAGCTAAAAGCGATAAGGCTACAACATTAAATAGTACACATACATCTACACTTTAATCATGATAGTTTTACTGGTGGTAGGTTTCTCGTATGCGAGAGGCCGTCTGGGTGGGTACCACCGCTTTTCCAGTTATTCAGCCGCCAAGCAGTAGTGCGCAAGCATTACTGTGTTCCGGTTTGAAGGGCATTGTAGCCAGCGAAATTACTGGGCATTATGAGACTCAACAGCTAATTGTCTCAGGGTGACGAGCGCAGTGCAGTGCCGCGCAGGATTTTGCAAAACAAAATTCTGGGTGGTGCTGTTATTGTTATGGGCTGGCGTATTGCTTACCATTAGGCAAACGACCAGCACGTCTCGTCATGCAGTTCTACAAAAAAAAAAACAAAAGAAAAGAATTACTGTACCTAGTTTTTGTTTAGTATGTTTGTTGGTATGTCAAACTCGATGTTGAACTGCTTCATAATACTTAAAAAATAGTGCAATATTAAATCAGAAGCCTTAAGTAACATATCTAAATATGGTAACATCTAAATTATTTGAAAGCTACATCAGATAATTAATTACTACATACTGATGTTATTTTTTAAATAGGTCTGTAGGCTCTGTAGGCTAGGCTTAAAATTTAGGCCCCTGTCTTATAAACTGGGTGTATTATGCAGCTGTAACTTAGAAGCCAGTATCCTACCTTCCATAGAGGTACAGTCAGCTGCGCTGATATGGATACACACCCAAGTTTTCAAATTTATATATACTCATAACTTTAAAAGACAAGTGCACGCAAACATTTTTCAAATATATGTAGTCATCTTATTTGCCAGAATGCGGTATACAATTTATCAAAATTATGTATAAAGTCCCGACCTCGACTCCATCAAAACTTGGGAGTGTATACATATCAGCGCAGCTGACTGTACATATGTACATTTTTATTTATAATTATACACTCTATTTGCACTAGCCCGAACATACGTTTTTGCATCGACGCGTCAGGGTACATTTCATCCATGTTTCTCATGAAGACCCCTTTTTCATAAGCTCGCAATAACGTTATCAAATCGATTATCAATCTAGCTTCCGCTTGCTTCAATCAATAACCCAGTAGTATATTACCGTCATTAGACGTGAAGCTTGAACTTCATAAATAAATATCAAGGTGCCTTCACAGAAGGGCTGGCAGAACAAAAAGCGCACATAGGGCGACATCTCTACGGGAGCCCGGGTTCAACGCAGACCGCGCAGACTAGTTTTTGTAACGGTTTTGTTTAAATGTGCTTCTGGATTTATTATGGTGATGAATATTTAGTATGGAATTAGATTTCTATACTCGATTTTACCGAAATTTATTACGGGGCGTTATTCGATAAGTTCGTGACGAGTAACCTTCCCTTTTTATCTCGTTTAACTTGATATTGAATCAAAATGTAGTTCACTTGTCCTAGGTTGCTCTACACATTGACTCGAAACGGTAAACGTGATTGGATGTGAGAAAATGATGTACGTATATACATTGCGGGTTGTGTTTGTTTTGTCAAACTACTTTGTAGACAAAACCCGCAATCGTATCACTGTCTCGGGCGAATGTAAAAAGTGTGGCGGTATGGCGCTCAAATAATCAAGGCATTTATTAGTTTTCAAGTTTTAATCAAAAACTATACATACATACAGGGTGTGGCATTATTTTGGGACCGTCAGAGTAGGTTGTATGTATTAAATACGTTTATAAGTACCTATATAGTTATATATGGAAAATGTCTATTTAAATTTTATCAAAAACTTCCGATTTGATTTGATGGGTTGCTTTGAGGAAAACATTCCTGGTGGGAAATAATAGTACCCTGTAGGTTTTTTGGACAAATGAAATTTTTCTGCCAGACGGTCTTTTTTTGAAAAATTCAAATATGCAGTTCATATTTTCTCAAAAATGCATCCGAAAAAGCTCATGTAGCTTTTTTGGCAAATTTCGTCTTTCTGCCAGACGGTCCTTATTTTCAAAAATCCAAATATGCAGTTCTTATTTTCTCGAAAATGCACTCGATGCTTCCTCAGAACAAAATTTCCTCACTGCAGAAGAAAAGGTATCTACCCTGAAGGTCCAATACATACTTACAATATATACCAACATAACCATAAAAAGTTAAACTTTTAGCTCAGCTATCTACTTCAAACTTAGCGTGACTGTAATCTTTAACAAAACCTCTGCTGCAGTCACCAATCTTTTTTTTAAAATGTATAATTTAAATCGTCATCAACATAACTGTATCAGGTAGGTAGTACAGTATCCATAACTTTCCCTGTCATTCAGTCTCCACTATCCAGTTTTGGTAGCGACATTTAAATGCCATGATGGCACTATATTTCGGAATACTTAATAGTCGAGGCAAATCAAGTTTCTTGATGACAGTAATACGTGTCTTTAGATGTTAAACATTGTGGAGTTTAGTTTGAAGAAGATATGTACCTACCTACAATGTATTGATGTCTTAGGTTCGAAGGTAGATTGTAAAAGGTTTGGTTAAAGGTTCTTCTTATGGTGCTTAGTGATAATCACACTTATATTTTAAATGCGAAAGTTTGTGTGATAGTGTGTTTGTTCCTTCTTCACGCCACAATGGCTGAACGGATTTGAGTGAAATTCGCAATGGAGATAGCTTATACCCTGGATTAAGACAAAGGCTACATTTTATCCTGGGAATCCGCGTATGATAAACTGGTGGTAGGTTTCTCGTATGCGAGAGGCCGTCTGGGTGGGTACCACCGCTTTACCAGTTATTCAACCGCCAAGCAGTAGTGCGCAAGCATTACTGTGTTCCGGCTTGAAGGGCATTGTAGCCAGCGAAATTACTGGGCATTATGAGACTCAACAGCTAATTGTCTCAGGGTGATGAGCGCAGTGCGGTGCCGCGCAGGATTTTGCAAAACAATGTTCTGGGTGGTGCTGTTATTGTTATGGGCTGGCGTATTGCTTACCATCAGGCAAATGACCAGCTCGTCTCGTCATTGAGTTACATAAAAAAAATGAAACCGCAAGGCGCCGCTAGTCATTAATAAAGGTCAGTCTTGACTAATTAACCTTTTATAAGGCTGGCTTTCAAGGATCATGATGGTTCATGTCAGTAACCAACAAAGTCAGTAGCAAGGATTGTACACTACATAATACATAATCACACTTAATATTATAAATGCCAAAGTTTGTATGTAAGTTTGTTAGTGTGTAAGTTCGTTCTCTCTTTACATGTGATGTGAATGAAATGGAGCTTATACCCCGGATTAACACATACATTTTACCCCGGAACAACGTGGGTGAAACCGCGGGGCGCAGCTACTCCAAAACATATGAAAATTAACGTGATTTAGGCACATTATTATAATAATTACTGGTGACATCCACGTTTATATGATCCTAAGATAAATTAGCCATTTTCGTTTAATATCTTGAAACCGTCGTCTCCAGTCTAGATGTCTATTAGATGGACGCCAGGGGTTAGTAGGTTAAAATACACATTTCATTAACGGCATGAGACGTTAAATTAAAAGTGAGAGACTTTGTTCCAAATTTCGTCTAGACCAGTCTGGTATTCTAATTTTCTCATAGTTCCAGTTGGCATTAAATAATTGCTAGTGATTAATAAAACAAAAAAAAACTACTTTCAGAAATATAATCATTACTTTTAATGTAAATTAATAATTATTGAAGAGTATCGAACATTTCCTAAATTGCTTTTAAATGTTTCGACTATACGGTGGGCCCAGTACCGATTTATAGATATTGCATATTATTTCCAAACATAATGACTCCTATTTGCATATTTTGTATTAATAAATACTAATAATTATTTACTTTTAAGACACTTTAATTGAGCGGACGCGAACTTTAACGGCCGGCTTAACAATTTCCTTAATTTTTAGGTTAATTAACAACTCTATGACACCACTGAAATGTCGGCCATGGTAGAACTTTGTCATAACACATTTTAAATTTATCACTATGATGTGTCAAACAATTGATGAACGTGAATCGCTGTGATAAGGTTCTTGGTTGGTGAAGATTTCAGGTGGTCAGTACGTTTGTCCATAACATTAATATTTGGGTCAATAGATAAAGATCGCGTTAATTTGTCTAAAGTAACCGTTAATTAGATATTTAATGATACGAATCCGTCACAGAACTGGATGGAAGTTGGCTGAGATTAACATAGCCACATAATATAGGATGTCCCAAAATTAACGCAAGATTTGAATTAAATAGAAAACACGGAGTGTAATTTTTTTATTGAATCATAAAGTAAATAGGATAGGGTTTATGGATAATACATGGGGATGGCCTCCACGGCTTTGCTGTCACAAACGCACTCTTTTGTCGAAATTTTCCATGATTATTATGCATAAATGTGGCTGAATTTCGTTGATGCAGCGTTTAATATCCTCCTGTAATACACGGGTGGTTCCCACAACCACCTCTCTACATTGTTGACAACCTTTGACTTCAAATAACCCCATAAAAGAAATCTAAAGTGTTAAATCACACGATCTAACTGGCCACTTCTGATCACCGAAACAGAAGAGTAAACCGCCAAATTTTCATTATTTTTGAGATCATCATCATCATCATCATCCACAGCCCTTGAAATGAAATGAAATGATATTTATTTGTAGGAAACACGGTCATAATAAAGTTTACAAAAGTTTTTAGAGTTCTGCGTGTCTCACCATTTCTGGCATACAAATTTTCACCACACTTCTGGGTATAGGCCTCTCTCATGTCATGTCATTTTTGAGATATTGGTCAATAATAAAAACAAGTTGTTGTATCGTGTCACGCTCCATTTTTACTAACCCTAAACTGTCAGCTGTCAAACTATTCATTTTCAGGGTTGCCAACAATTTACTGCACAAATGGTGACAAATTCAAATCTTCCTTTATTTTATTTATTAACGGGAAAATACACACCTTTGTGTAATATGGAAACTCTTATTTATTATATCTAATTTATCTAACCTAATCAAATCAAATCTAATCTAATAAACCACTACCAGAGGGCAACGCTACCAAAATGCTGGCAGCATTGCTACGTTGAATGTTTAATCTTAAGTATCAATGCAAGCTTTGGCAAAAATATAGGCCAGAATTATGGTCACGTGTTGCTTCGACCAGAAGTTTTGCAGTATCTTTGAACTCTATGTGAACCCGGTCCCCACGGTTCTAGCGTCTCGACCCCAAAAGGCTCAAATATGTAATAATCTTGCGTTAATTTTGGGACACCTTTTATAATGTCGTATATTATTTTATTATGTATAGCCAAGACCGAGACGGGATGTTGTTGACATAGAATTCGAGGTGGAAACATCACGGTACTTTTAGTGCTAATAAAATGATTTAGTCCAAGCTCCACGGTAGCTAAATTATTCTTGTATGAGCTCTTGTTTCATTCGATTTTTGTGCGAATCTTAGCCATCATGACTCCATGATCAAAAAGTTATATAGATTAGGCTGGATAGATTTTTTTAACGATTCGACAGTATAATTTTTTTGTATGTTTGTCACGCGATTACTCCGCCAATTATTAATTGATTTTGAGGATTCTTTTTTTGTTTGGTAGGTCATACATCAAAGGTGGTCCGATATCAATTTTATCGAAATTGATTCAGCACATTTGAAAAAAAAAACACCAGTTACAAAAAATATAAGTTTAGTCTTGAAGTCGGTTCTTGTTTTGTCTAAAAATAATTATTTATGAAACTGAGTTATGAGACATGCATGTCGGTCGCATGATGGTAAGCGCCACGCCTGCACATAATAATTGCAGTGCCATCCAGACCTTTCAATACCATAAAAAGCACTGCGTATCACTGCTTCACCCTGACACATCTGATATTAAGTCTTACCCAGTAATTTCGCTGCCTGCAATGCCCTTCAAACCAGAATATAGTAATGCTTGCGCACTACTGCTTGGCGGCAGAATAACTGGCAAAACTGTGGTACCTCCCATACTGCCGCCTACGAGTGACCTACCACGAGAACGCTACTAAAATAAGTTCAAATTTTAAAGGTCGTTTAATTATGACTTCCTCGCCTCTCAACGTACCTGCTTCCTTTTTTTTTAACGCACGACGATCACGTAGATTCTGGGCCCTAACTAGAATTTGCTGTATCTAGAGAATCATGAACTGCGAAGACCGTGGTCCCACAACAACCAGGCCCGAAACAAATACTTACGCTTTTTTTTTCAGTTCACAATCATGTGTTCCGTCATGGGAATCGAACCCGCAACTTCTGTGGTGTATGACATTTAAGCCAATCAGCCCAGCCACTACACCACAGTGGCCGTCTTTATTCTTGTTCGAATGAGTAAAAAGATATGAAAACTCAATAAAAAGTCCGACAAAATGTCACTATAAATATTTTCCCAAAATTTTCATAACACCAAAGCATTAGCTGCACACATTTCGACTGCGCCTCACGAGATGGCCACATTCCTCCTTACGCCGACCAAGTCATTTTTTTTAGAAAGCTTATTATGGAAACCAGGCCTCCCTTCAACTATAGGCCCTACAGCTTCAGTTCAAGGTCTGTTTTCGTATGGGGGGAGTTAGAATGTCTGTAATTAAGGCCCATGTTCGTCGATTCGACATGATATTGTTTTTTATGGTTGAATAGTGGATCCCATAGATTAAGGTATTTGATGTACCTTGGTACAATGCGGACGCATATTGAAAACTGTTGATGGAACCGCGCTAGGATATTAACGCGCCGTTGTTGTTCAATGGAACTGGTTTAAAGTTTACGGCTGGTTTATGGTGTGTGGGTAAAATCTGGAGGCAAACGGTAGTTTTAGTTTCAAGTTTAGTTTATGAACAAAAAATGACTGAGCAGCGAAATTACTGGGCTTAAGAGATTTAATATCTGATGTCTCAGGGTGATGAACGCAATGCAGTGCTACGCAGTGCTTTTTATGGTATTAAAAGTTCTGGGTAGCACTGTAATTGTTATGGGCAGACGTGGCGCTTAATATCAAGCTTGCTCATCAACTCTCTCATTATCTCCTTCTCTCTCTCTTTAATTAAAGGGCTAAACCAGAACCACAGAATACTAAGGGACAGAAGCATCACTCCGCAAAGAAATTTAAACAAATAGCGTCTCTTGCTATGACGCAATAAAATTCAATACAACTCACGTAGCGTTGCATACCTACCAGTCATATTAACCTACAGAGTGCCTCTCTTTCTATCGCATAGCTCTTATCTCTTCTGACGCGGCACATGTAACGACGCGCGACCCGCTGACGGTGTCCGACTATGTACTTGTAGCTTCGGACGTACAGTGCGGAGTGCGCTAGGCCTACCAGAACACAGTAATGCTTGAGCACTACTGCTTGGCGGCAGAATCACTGGCACAACACAAATGTTGTTGATAGATGGATCCACTCTGTCATTAGCAAGAAAAGAATAAATATTATAAATTAGCTGCGCCGCACGGTTTCACCGGCGAAGAATTTGGTTTATAGTTTCTCCTTTGGGAACTGTTCGTTTTTCCTGGATGAAAAGTATCTTGCCTCCAAGTGCCTATATACATACCAAATTTCATCAAAATCCGTTTAGGTGTTATGGAGTAAAGTGGTAACATAGACACATACGCCCACACACTCGTATTTATAATAGTAGGATTGTAAGAAACCTCCATAACACTTGCAGTCTAAACATCGATTACCATCATTTAAATCTAACAAGAAAGCTTCAGGTGGCATTGCGTTATGAAGAATAGAATTAATTATTGCCGACTGCAAATGGAAAATGGTTACCAGGTACCACCCAGCGGTAGATCGCTATCGCTGACCCCTGACTGGATCTCTATCTATAATGTACATTGATCGTTCATTCACTGTAGCTTTTCATTATAAAATACCTTATTTGCTGTTGATAACCAAATAACTTGCAATATTTATTAACTCGTCTGAAAGAGTTTGCAGTAAGCAATAAGACCGTCTAGGTTGATGGGATGAGTGAACAGATGCGTCAGTAAGAAAGTTAGGTACTAGTAAGTCAGCTTTTTAATTGGTATTTTTTATGGTACTGAGTGAAGAGACAAATATGTCGTTAGCCTTATGGTAAGCGCTACGCCTACCTATAACAATTGCAGTGCCGCCCAGAACTTTTTATACCATAAAAAGCACTGAATTGCGATCATCACCCTGGGACGTCAGATATAAAGTGTTTTATGCCCAGTAATTTCGCTGGCTACAATGCCCTTCAAACAGGAACACAGTAATGATTGCACACTACTGCTTGGCGGCATAATAACTGGCAAAATATCTAGTCTGAAAGAGGTTGCTGTAAACAATAAGACCATCTAAGACCGGCTGAGTGAAAATATGGGTTAGTAAGAAAGGTAAGTACTAGTAAGTCAGCTGCATTAATTAGTAAAAAGTAAGTTTATCTTCTATTGGTAGTAATATACCCTAAAAACCTGTAAAAATTAATCGTCTTACAACAAAATCATACATAAATACTTTATTGTACGCTAAAACAGTTTGTAGCCAGCGAAATTACTGGGCATTATGAGACTCAACAGCTCATTGTCTCAGGGTGACGAGCACAGTGCAGCGCCGCGCAGGATTATGCAAAACAAAGTTTTGGGTGGTGCTGTTATTATTATGGGCAGGCGTATTACTTACCATCAGGAAAACGACCAGCTCGTCTCGTCATTCAGTAACTTTAAAAAAAAACGTGCAAGCAAAAATACAACCAACTATTTCAAAACTGAGTCAACAGCCTCATCCTATATAAGCTTGTTACAATGCTATAATCTAGGTCACAGATAGTGAGATGGACCTTATCTGCGATCTACGATCCGATCTCTGGTAGGAACACTGTTCTGTTCCTTATTATGGTAGGTTACCGGACCCGCGGGCTGGATATGTGACCGTTATACATTTTTAATTATTGTTCCAAGTTTGAAAATGTTGTATTCTAAATTCTACCCTATTCAAAATGTAAATAATACACTCCCTAAGAGCCTCCGTCGATGTCAGACTTTTTGTAGGAGCGATAATTGGGTCAATTTAAAAAAAAACTTTTTTTTTACAGTAAAGTTTATCTTATCTTAATAATTAATTATATACAAATAAGTTATTTTGGAAATGTTCACGAGTAATGCAATCTGTCCTTTAGTAGAAACTTAAGTATTTTTATTGCATTTTATCGATAACATCAGCCAAATAAAATCGATAATTTACAGCTAAGCCGATTAAAATTAATATGCTAATGTTGTTCGTACTATGTGGTACCTCATACCGTTAATCGAGAACTACTCAATCGAACAGAATCGAACAGAACCGAACAGAATCGAGAATTATTACCTAAATGACAATAATACTGGTAGTTCTATGTATCCCTAAAACGGTTTGTCTCCATTCCAATCTAAGGAAATTTTAATAATGACAGGCAAATCATTCGCCTCGTGTTTGAATTTGGTATTTTTTTGTTTAACAATTTTTTCAGAACTTATCTCAGCCCCATGCCTCTTATCACTTTAATATTAGTAACTATATGTTTGATATATAACTATGTGAAATTACTATTAGCAGGCCTAGCGCACTCCGCACTGTAAAGAAAGAAGAAAGAAGAAAGAAAATGTTTTTTATTGCCAATAACTTAGCATAACTTAATATAACTACAATATTCATACAGTATTATGGTTTGGCAATAAGGGGTAGGCTCAGCATCGTTCTGTGTAAACTCTAGTGAGTTTACACAGGGCTGGTTTTCAGCGTACCCCTTTGCTCGACCTCAGATGTTTGCCGAAAAGTAAACAAATTGTACACTGTAGGTACGAAGCTACAAGTACATAGCCGGAAACCGACGGCGGGTCGCACGCCGCTACACGTGCCGCCTCAGAAGAGATAAGAGCTATGCTATAGAGAGAGAGGCGCTCTGTAGGTTAATATGACTGGTAGGTATGCAGTGCTATGCGACTGAATTGAATTTTATTGCGTCATAACAAGAGTCGCTATTTGTTTAAATTTCTTTGCGGAGTGATGCTTTTGTCACTGTTTTCTGTGCTATTACAATGAATTTATTTCTTTTATAATGAACAATATAATGATTTTACATAACTCAGTAATCCTTGGCAAAACACCAAACTAAATAATTATAGACTGAATGCTGATTTATTATTATAATTCATCTTAAATTGGCTATCATTCATGACAATAATTTAAATTAATATTTGGCACGTCAAAGGTTTCCAACGTAGTAACATAATCAATTTATTACCAAAGTAATTGTTTTACTTAAACAAAGCTGCGGTTACACCAAGGACGTTCCAGATAGCACTGAATTCCTTCTAAACACTATATCAGCGACTAAATCGGATTGTACATTAAGCCAATTGTCTCCCGAAAAGCTAAGCCAAGCGATGCCAAGTTTAGCTAAGATGACGCAGCATAATTTTCAAAATACACATCAGAGTCGTACAGCTGGCCTCGCCTCGCTCGTGATTGCGAAGAATATGTTTTACTATTGCACTGTTAATTTTATAAGAAATAAATTTATTTGTTTTAATTATGAAATAACGTACTTACGTTGGATCATATTTCGGTTGCTTGTGTAAAGCACGTTTTGCCTCGCCTTTTAATAGTCTCCAAAGTTTTTACTAAGAGTTTCCTTTTAACAAAGTAGGAATAATAATAAAAATTAGATTCTAGGCATCATCTGACCAACAAGCTGCTAATCGACCCGGAATAGCTATCCTTTTCTCTTGTTACCGTAAATTTGCAATGCTGTAGTCCACCTGCGATTTTGTTAGCTAAGCTAATAAACTTAACTTAGTGCAAGGTTAGCTTCGCATGCAGTGGACATCTAGCTTATCTCAACAACTAAATCGGTTTGTATGTCACTGTTTCTCCAATAAATGGCCGTTCATTTGTTTCCTTGGTTTATGTGTCTTATTTAATCATAGCCCTTCTATGTTTTAAATCATTTCAACAATTTATGAAAGGGTTTGATTTAACTTATGTTAGCTTTAGTTAAACTGATGGAAGCTATTAGTTAGGTGTGTTACAACCTGCGGTGTCCTGCCAAAATGCCAATTCAAATCTGATGTAGACATATACCTATTGATGTATTTTCTTAAATATTAATACCAAATATATATTATTTGGTATTAAAATATTAATTGAGAACCCCCTTTTTTAATAGGTTAAAAATATTTCCAGATCAAAATATACAATCCCCAATTTATTAGGTACTTACTAATAGAATTCGCAGCATTAATATGCTGTTAAATTTATATAAGCATTAAACAAATAAATTCTGCCAGCCGCTGCAAACTGCAAACATGCAAGCTGCAAACTGCTGCAGCTGTAATTCTAGCGTCTTTGTTTCCCGATTCTTATAATCTACATAAGCGAGTGTGGCTCAGTGGGAGCTCGTGCGATTTTCGATCCGACGCACCCAAGTTCGAATCCCGCTGGCCCCGCACCACTGACTTTCAATGTCAATCACTTCTGAATGTATATAATACTAGCTTTTCCCGTGACTTCGTCCGCGTGGACGATAGAGGAAGCCCCTCTATCTTGTCGTTGAAGTACCTAGATTTTAAGATTTTTGGACATGCAATTTTTTATCTTTCGTATGATATGTGATGTTTGTTGAAATTCAAATAAATTGATCTTTATCTTTATCAATACACCTTTGCAAATATTCACGATTCGTAGGTAGGTATTAGGTATTAATATATCGATAGAATCATTTTCAATCACACCGTTGGAACAGCGGACCGACAGCTAGCAGATAGCAACACACAAACCAATGCTCGGAGCTACAACAATTACAGAGTTGCGTAAGTAACTGTTTAGGCCAGGCGTTCCCAAACTCTTTCAGTTAGCGGCGCACAGGTTTAGTATTTTGTCTCGTCGCCCCCTAGCTAGTTGAAATAGGGTACAATGGTACTAAGTAGATAGGCACAAAAATTAAAACATCCACTATATGAAGCTGAGTTATATATTTATATACAAGAAAAACATTTATTATTAAAGAAAAATAGGAAATAAAATACAATGGCAACTTAGTCAATATAACGTGTGAGTTTGGTGATCACCACACATTTTTTCAAAGGTATAAGGCGTGGTATAAGGGTTGACACCGCTATTTTCATTTGCCTAAGTTTAGTTTCCGGAAAATGTTAAACAGGAGCGCCTCACGGCGCCGGCGCCCCTCTTTACTCTCTACGGTGCACCAGGGCGCCGCGGCGCACACTTTGGGGAGCCCTGGTTTAGGCCATAAATACAATTTGTCAGTTGCTAGTGGGCTGTATGTACAAACTACAAACTGACGCACAAGGCCGTGCGATTGGAAGTCCTGTTTACAATATTTGGCATGCATTCTTGGTTAACACCTTGAGATAATGGTACTTTAATAACTAAATATGTGTTTAAGTAGGCACTTAGCTGAGATCTAAGACGCCGGTTAAACAGACAGAACCTAAGCTATGCGTAAATTTAAATTCGTTGTTGGTTTTTGCGTCCTGTTACTTATTTAAAACAAGCTCAATGTTCTGAAATGAGCTGGATAGAGCATTACGTTTTAACTACATAGATATCTTTAACTACGTAACCACTTGTGAAGATATTCCAAACTAAAAAGTTTGTTTGGAGTGATGTAGAAGTATCAGACAGAGGAGGTGCGCGCAACCTCCATTGACTGCTTAGCGATAAGACCACCTATTGTACTAATCATAGAAAGTATGTAATTCCTTCATAAGTGCAATAAAGTGTTTTCTTTCTATTTATTGTTGTAAGTACCATCAGATATTGTCATGAAAAATTGTTACTGTTTTTAGGTTAGTTCAAATTACACCAGACTTCTGATCATTCTAGAAAATGAAACGACGGAGATTTTTGCTGGTATTGTTGACGACTTTTGAGGTGTAGTGGTTCCGCAGGTCGACATTACCTCGACATTGCGGGCTCGATTCCCGTGACGAGAGAAATCATTGTGCACAGGAAAAGAAGCGCAAGCATTTATTTCGTTTTTGGGTGCTGTGGAACCAACGTGCTCGTAGTACCTGGTTTACAACATATAGCTTTCTATTTTCATCGTAGTATTGGATTTTTGCGTAAGAACGGAAGAAAAGGCGTGAGGGAGAGGAGACCCAGCAGTGGGTGGACACGGGCTGTAATGATGATGACGGTGATCGGTTTTATGGAATTCTAGTTGGGGTTATAAATCTACGAAGGTAGGTTTTTATGTTACTGAGACGAGCGAGTCGTTCGCCTGATGGTAAGCGCCATGCTTGGCCATAACAATTGCAGTGTTATCCAGAGCTTTAAATACTATAAAAAGCAATGCGTAGCACTGCATTGCGCAAATCACCGCCGAGACATCAGATATTAAGTCTCATATGCCGTAATTTCGCTGGCTACAATGCCATTCAAACTGGAACACATTAATGCATACACACTTCTGCTTGGCGACAGTACAACTGGCAAAACAGTGGTACCTACCCAGACGGCCTCCCGCATAAGAGAGACCTACCACGAGTAAAAGGTACGTGATGTTTGGGCGTTACTATTATTATAATAATACATATCGCCAGCGGAATTAAAAGCCTATTATCACATTTCAAGGAAGCTCAAGAACCTCTGCATATAAAGATGCTAAATCCAAAGTTGCTAGAACCACTAGAGCTGCCAATCTAATAAATCAAATCTCATTAAGAGGGCTGGTCCAAGGCTGCTCACTATTGCCTACAAATATAATAAATTATGATTTATATTAGCAAGCAAGGTGTTCGAATTGACTGGCCGGCTTTGTTTAATAACTTGTAACTTGTTTCGATATTACTCAACACCATTTGGGTATCTAAGAGTATAAGTTTTTTTTTTATAGTTTTAGGTTTAGGAATATTTTGTTTGGGTACAAATTTTTGGTTTTAGTTTTGCATTCTTCTAAATTTGAATGACTCTTCCATGCATGTACTTTACTGCACCGCTAACATTTTTGCACGTCCTGGACCCCAATTCACTATGACAACTTGGCGATTCCTTGCTTTGAAATCACGTCGATTCCTTCATTAATAAGCGACATCTCTATGACGCATTCATATATTCATATATATTTACTGGTGGTAGGTTTCTCGTATGCGAGAAGCCGTCTGGGTGGGTACCACCGCTTTGCCAGTTATTCAGCCGCCAAGCAGTAGTGCGCGAGCATTACTGTGTTCCGGCTTGAAGGGCATTGTAGCCAGTGAAATTTCTGGGCATTATGAGACTCAACAGCTAATTTCTCAGGGTGACGAGCGCAGTGCAGCGCCGCGCAGGATTTTGCAAAACAAAGTTCTGGGTGGTGCTGTTATTGTTATGGGCTAGCGTATTGCTTACCATCAGGCAAACGACCAGTTTGTCTCGTCATTCATTATATAAAAAAAAATATATACTCGTATATGACGCGTCATAGAGAATATAAATTTCGCAGATGTTGTTTATTAATGAAGGATTCGACGTGATTTCGAAGCAAGGAATCGCCAAGTTGTCTTAATTGGGGCCCTGGATGATTGGTAGAAAATGCAACCTAGCATTGTGTGCAAAGTATAAATAAATAAAATATTAGAATCCGCATCACAACTCCAAAATCACAAGTAGGAGTTTTGAGGTAGTAGAAGTAGTTTTGAAGTATAAAGTGAATAACAGACGCAACTTGTTTCATACTATTTTGAGATTAGAAATGCTGAACAGGTTCTTGTACTAAGCAATCCAAAAATATTACTACACTGGTTCCTTGAAATATCATTAAAATAAAAAGAAAAGTTGGAAAAAAAAATGGCGGCCATTTTGAAAGTTGATCCGATACGACTGCAATTTTGCGTCGGGGGGTTTTTGGGGTCGTAGATTACGATTATGAATGATTATGAAAAATATGGATTGTGTCATTTTTAAAGATAGCCGCCATACAAATATTTGTTTTCAGAATAAAAAGGCTGACGGGTCTGAGCAGCCGCTCAACTGCTGTCTCTCTCTAGATCTATGTGCTCCATCTTAGGCCACATCATCGCTTCACATCAGGCGAGATAATGGCCAAACATAGATCTATTAAGTATAAAAAAAGGCTTAAATAACTTTAGAACCGTAATCGATAGGAAGCGTCTGTAAAAAAGGTTATAGATATTCTATTCAACGAGGTAACGTCGTCAGCTTTTTAGGCACCTTACTCGCAGACGGCGACCCAAGTTCTGTTCTTTATCTTCAAATTTACTTTTTAATTTTGTTGTAGGTTAGTTTAGTCATTATCACTGTACCTATATTATTGTAAGTAGTTGTACATTCTATAAATAAAGCTTAGCTTCTATGTAGTATTTCTGATGTTACAAAACAGTCTGTACCTACGTCTACTATCTACTACATAGCAAGTCCGTAGTAGGTTGCGTGAAAATCACAAATAACTATGCGCCAGTCAACTAAATCCTGCGCCTGCGCCGCTCAGTCTGCGCGCGGAGGTCACTGATTAACCGAATTTATAGACTAGACTGTACCCGACTTGGCACAGCACGGTTTTGTAATCATTTAACTATGTCAATGCAATATTGTCTCGCTAGCACCACAGATTTTATAGACTAATGGGATGGAGTACTCTGGACTCACCATCATCATCATCATCATTTTATTGATTTAGTAGAATCTAACTTAAATTGATATTGATTGAGTCCCTTTTGTTGTTAAGTCATAGTTCGTGGCCAATACTTTACGTAGATATTGTAGTATAACCTCCCTAGAGTTAGCAACGAAACCTCATTAATTGACAAACATTAGATCCAGGGATGTAATTTAACAACAAGATGTCTAAATGTGATCAGGTTTAATTATGAGAATATTATATAATGATAATTATAGTGGGTATCTACGTAGCAATATATCTACGAAGGACATTCTCTCTACGAATTATTTTCTTCTAATATTTACACTATAACAATATTACACATTATTATATTACCATTTTACAATTTAAAAGTATGTAGGCACGCTAGCTAGCCCGCCCGCCCGGCTTCGCCTGCACGTCTAGTATGTAAATCAACATGGAGTAAAAACTTGTGGAGGTGGTACGTGATGAAGAGTGCGCTTGTTCTATGAACAGTTTTTACCACGTGTATGTTAAGTCACTGTCTTGTTTGTCTGTCTGCCGTTCCAGGTGAAATCTCGCAACTCAAATTTCGAGCACAATTCGAATAGCTATCCGGTCAAAACTTTCAGGGTAGCTCACTCGACGACAATGCATTTTGAATCCATTTATTAGCATGCAATGCCGACCTAACCTTAAAAGGCGCATAAAAACGTGGTTTTAGATTTTTAATTATCTTGTTTTTTATCCATACATTCATCTACCATCCATCCTCACAAACTTCCTCCTTTATAATATTAGTAGGATAGGGCAATTATACAATAGCAAATCAATTTGCAAAATTCCTGGACACCACCTCCAAACGTCAGCTGTCTGACTCCGCGTCAATTCGGGCGAACGAGCGATGACTGTCCGCGATACCGTGAAACCATAAATACAGCTTTTACCATCCACCACTGCATTGTCCATGTCTTTTACCATCCATCACTGCATTGTCCATGTCTTTTACCATCCACCACTGCATTGTCCATGTCTTTTACCATCCACCACTGCATTGTCCATGTCTTTTACCATCCACCACTGCATTGTCCATGTCTTTTTGTTGTTTTCTCAGCGGCCTACTAACTGGCAACTATTCTGTAGTGCACGGGGGAATTTACCATCTACAATTTTATATATTAAGAAATACCCGTCTTCATTTTATTTCGATATTGATTGTATGACACTTATCGATGTTACATCCTGGATACTGCAGTGTAGACTGCCAAGTAAAAATCAAAATCTTTACTTGGCAGTCTGCACTTATTATGACTATATTAAGGAAAACCTAAGAAAATTCAGTAACTAGCTTTTGCTCGCGACTTTGTTCGCGTGCACCAATTAGCTAACAGTTACGGAAACAAAAAATGTGAGAATCCGCTTTTCCTGCATGACTTCGTACGCTTATGGTAAGATATTTCGGCATTGCGATGTCACAGCGCAATGAAACATACACCAGATTTTAAGTTAAGATGCAGGCTATTGAACACTGCAACCACATTAAGATTCGTTCGGTAGTTTTTGATTTTATAGATAACAATTTGATGTAATTTTGATGTAATTGAAATAATAATTTGATGTAATTTTAA
Source organism: Petrophora chlorosata (assembly GCA_951640565.1). Classification (NCBI taxonomy): domain Eukaryota; kingdom Metazoa; phylum Arthropoda; class Insecta; order Lepidoptera; family Geometridae; genus Petrophora; species Petrophora chlorosata. The sequence continues at coordinate 16,173,596 of OX621197.1, forward strand.
TTTTAATGTAATTTTGTAATGTGACCATGTGTTGTATTTCTTTAATTGTAATTTTATGAGTCTATGTTACTTGAAATAAACAAACAAATATATAAATAAATAACAAACACACAAACAAACAAAAATTCTAAAAACCTCATCCTCATCATGTTCAGTACCCTCTAAATAGTCGATCCCAGTTGATTTTTAAAAATATCTTCAATGTACAGAATTGGTTCAATTCCATATACAGTATAGATACAAAGATATATATAAAACAGCTAGCCCTACATTTCTAACATCTTATCTTCTATCTCTGTCAGACATAACTCCATATTTGTGTACAAATCAGTATCTTTATATTCCTGGATCCAGGTTTCTTGAAACAGCTGAGTTGCGACTCACGTTTCTGACAGCAAAATGCAGAGATCTGTTTTGATATGTTATACTGTTTGACGGAATTATTACTTGTTGGCATCTGGTAGGGTCTGTCGTGTGACATCTGCTGGCTGTATGGTAATTTGGTGCAGATAGATGACATGATTTGGGGTTTGGTAGTTTGTATTAGGTATGTAAGTGGTATTGCTTATGGCGTCGAAAACTTTGTAGTTATACTTTTTATCGATAAAAAGTTAGAGATTCTCAATTCTATTGTACTTTTCTTTTTTTTGTTATCTCAGATCTCCATCATTTGTAAACTGATTTGGAAAATTATTTTGTTGGGTTCAGTATAACCTCTACATGGTTTCATATAAATCATTAATATTCGACCTTGAACTTAGAAGATACATCAGAATTGAAGTCGGCTTTTTTTGTGATAAAATGTTTTATTAGTCATTAAAATATTGAAATTTCTTAATACTCTTTATATCAACAAATCATAGAGAAGAATAGAAGTACTCTTTATTGTATATCACATACATAAGAAATAATCTAGGGTTATAAAATTGGCGGTCTTATTACTTGATAGTTAAACCAAGCTAAACATTTAAAACCTGCAAGTGTGAACTTGTGTCCACAGTTTTGAAAACCAATTTTAGACAAAACAAAACATTATATCGGTAGGATACCAATCGTTTCAGTTATGTTTATTAATCTACCTTAATTTGTTGAAAAAGGAAACCTGTTTCTAGTGGACTACCAATGTATCCCTTCCAGGAGCTAAAAGGAATTGCAACATAAACAAATTCGTATTACATACGTATCTTATTCTCCCATCAAGATATCGATCTTTATAAACATTCAGTGCCCATCATCCCTCACGAATTAAAGATTAGAAACTAGAACTGTATCGCTCATTAAGCGGCGGTCTCGCTACGGCGTCGTCGTCTTTTTAGTCGCAGTGTCGCTCCTCAATCACGGCGCCCACGTCGCAGCCGCGACGCAAGGTTGTTAATTAAAATAAATTACTGACAAGTCTGGGAGGGAAGCCCTCTTACTAAGGACTTACGCACGAAATTGGCTGCGATGCGTGCGGCTGCGATTCGAATTAGATTGGCAATAATTGGAGATGTAGATCTAATTCGCGTTAGGAGCTGTTTTTGAGACCGAAATGGTAAAGAAATGGTATAATAATAATAAAGCCTTTTATTCTGACAAAAAATATACAATTATGTTTCTTATAATACTGCACTGTTATATAGATATATACTTTACGTCGTTAAAATTATTCGTATATTTGGTGCTTCTTTACTTTCTGTAAGTCCGTTTCATCATCATCATCATCAGCCCATCACGTTCCTACTGCTGGGACTCGGGCCTTCTCTCATAGAGAAAGTATGGGCCATAATCCACCACGCTGGCCCAGTGCGGGTTGGTGGATGTCACATGTCCTTGAATTTTTGTGATTAATTCTTGGACATGCCGGTTTCCTCACGATGTTTTTCTTCACCGTTTTAAGAACGAGTGTTATATCCGCACATAACTTAAGAAAGTCAGTGGTGCGAGGCCAGCGGGATTCGAACTTGGGTACGTCGGATAGAAAGTCGCACGTTCTCCCACTGAGCCACACTCGCTCTGCCAGTTGTCCGTTTGCCAGTTGGCAAAGACCTCCTCCATTCTGATCTGTCTCTGGCTACTCTACTCCATGCTATGCCTGCAACAACCCATATGTTCATTCTTTAAGGTTTTCATCGTTTTTCAGTGTAAGTACATTGAGGGCTGCAACATAATTTTTTGATTTTCTGTGACTGTTTTCGTTTCTGTTTTTCTGTGTTGTTGGAGGGTTGTGGTCTCTGTCCCCCACGAGGACCAGTCGGCTTGGGGGAGAAAGAAATAGTATATTATGTATCAAACAAAAGATAGTAGTTATAATTTATAATGATTTTAATGTCTTTGATTTTGAAGTAGATTACGAACAACTATTTTTGAATCGGATTCACGCAATCAAAATAAGAACGATAAAAGCAAATTTTTTTTTTTTTTTTTTTTTTTTTTAATGGTCTGTCTCAAAACGACATCCCATTAATATTACAATCTAGCCTACTAAGACTAATAAGTAATTTAACTTTGACTTAAATTGCTAATTATAGTATAACTAAGAATGTGTCCATTAACACTTTTCTTACTGTCTCTATTTAGGCGAGGACACTTTGTTGTTGTGTTCTTTACGGGTAGCACTAAAGTATGTATAGGTACTACGGTACACTGTCACTTCACTACACTAACTCAAAAGGTTTTGTCCTTTTGAGCCTTCTCACTAGGTCTGTGGTGTCGAGGAGCTGGATAGCCTCGACGTTCACGTGATGGTGAAGTCTACATTCGTGAGCTTCGGCGAACTTTTTAATAACACTAGTAACGAGGTCCACTTTCAGGTCCCGATGGAGGTCGTCATTTCGAATATACCACGGAGCGTTTACGATACCCCTGAGTACTTTGTTTTGGAATCTTTGTATCATTGCTACATTGCTTTGGTTGGTACACCCCCACAGCTGGATACCATACGTCCATATTGGCATGAGGATTTGTTTGTACAATAGTACTTTATTGTGCACTGACAACGTAGAATGCCTCCCAAGTAGCCAATACATTTTCCTATAGCGAAGTTCCAACTCGTCGCGTTTCTTTTTGACATGTGCCTTCCAGCGAAGCTTTGCGTCTAGTGTCATGCCAAGGTACTTGGCCGTATTTTCGTACGGTATCGTCTTGCTATTGATGAACACCGGATGGTAATTTGGTCTTTTGTTAGTGAAATCTATGTGAATGGATTTAGATTCGTTGAGTTTGATTCTCCATTTTTTGGTCCAATCAAAGATGGTATTGATGGCTATTTGAACTTTTTCCACTGCTTCCTCTTGAGTGACCCCTGTGGCCATGATGGCTGTGTCGTCTGCAAAGGTTGCTATGGTATTCTCTTCTAACTCTGGAATGTCACAAGTGTACAATAAGTACAGGACCGGACCTAAGACACTTCCCTGTGGTACTCCAGCTTTTATTTGCTTAAGTTCTGAGTAAGCATCGTCTTGTCGCACTCTGAACATTCTTTGTGTTAGATAGGATTCTAAGAGGTCTGCGAACTGTTGTGGGAGCATATTTCTTAGTTTGAATATAAGGCCTTTATGCCACACTTTGTCAAATGCTTGTGCTACGTCCAAAAAGACAGTAGAACAAACTTTTTTTTCTTCTAATGTTTTTTCGATAATGTTGGTGATTCTGTGTACTTGGTCTATTGTAGAATGTTTTTCTCTAAATCCGAATTGATAATCAGGGATCAATGTTTTTTCTTCTATGATGGGCTTCATACGTTTTAACAGTAGTTTCTCAAACAATTTGGACACTATTGGTAACAGTGATATCGGTCTGTATGATGTTACTTCATTGGGTGGTTTTCCAGGTTTAGCTATCATAATGACTTCGGCAACTTTCCACACATCGGGTACATATTTAAGTCTGAATGTAGCATTAATAAGAGTGGTAAGTTTGACTATGGCTTTACGTGGGAGGTTTAGTAAAACTTCTCCAGTAATGAGGTCATAACCAGGAGATTTCTTTTGTTTTAGTTTTTTGACCTCATTGTATACCTCTCTTGGAGTGACGAGTTTAATTTCTAGCTCATATTTCGATGTTTTGTTCAAAATAATGTTATCTGTAGTTTCTTCACTTTCTTGAAAGGTTTGCTCCAGGTGTTGTGCAAATCTAGTTGCCTTTTGTTCATTATTGATAGCCCAGCTTCCATTGGCTTCTTTTATTGGTGGAATCTGCATTATAGGCTTCTTTAGGTTTTTGGTCATTTTCCATAGCGAGTAATCCGTTGTGCGGTCACATGTTAACTGACTTAATTGAGTATTCATAGATTCGTCGTTAAACTTCTGAATTTCCCTCCTAAGTCTTTTCGTAAGATTATTTAGTAGTTTTTTGTCTTGTGGTGCTCTCGTTGTGTGCCATTTTTGTCTCTGTTTCCTCTTTTCAATTATCAGGTTTCTAATTTCTATTGGATAGCAGTTATTTCTAATTCTTATTTTAACTTCAGGTGTATTTTTCCAAGCACATTGTTGTATATCTGTTATGAGTTTTCTCACATCATCTTCTAGCTGCTGTGGATTTTTTAGTGGAACATTCAGATTAATCATAGAATTTAGATCTAATTTAAAACTTTCCCAATCCGTGTTCTTATTTACCAAGGTGGGGTTGTTCTCTCTCTGCACAATATTCTCACTTAAAGTCAGTATTATAGGTGAGTGGTCTGAGCTCATATCATAGCCTTCCTGAATGCTTAAAAAGTTAGGTGATATATTTTTGTAAATGAAAAAATCTATGAGATCTGGAATTTTTTGCTGATCAGTCGGCCAATAGGTAGGCTTTCCCGTTGATATAACATTGCATTTCATATCTCTGATGGCAATTAGTAGCTCCTTTCCTTTGGTTGTGGTAAGCCTAGACCCCCAGAAGGTGTTTTTGGCATTCAAATCACCACCCAACAAGAATCTGTTACCAAGTCCTTTCAAAAAGTATCTGTACTGCTCAGCCTTTAGTGCATGCTTTGGTGGGCAGTATATGGCTGATATAGTGATAGGATAGCGTTTGGTTTTAACACAAACAGCTACGGCTTGTATATGTTGTTCTTCAAAGTTATGCTCTTCATAATGGTAGATGTTTTCCTTTATTATCACGGCGCTACCTCCTCTAGCAGTGTTATTGGGATGCAGTGCATGATATGTTTTATAACCTTTGATCTGGATGTAAGATTCTTTGGTGAAATGGGACTCCGATATCAGACACACATCAATATTTTCGGTAGACAACACTGCCTGTAGTTCATGTCGATGTTGAAGGAGCCCATTTGCATTCCATGCCATTATTTTAAGTGACTTAATCATTTATGATGTTTTGAGGTAGCTAGTTTGGTGCTATTTTCAAGTTGTTTTAATCTTTCATCGAATGAGGTCATCAGTTGTAGAATCTTATTTAATTTTACATCAACGTCCGAGCTATTTTGCTTAGGTTGCGTTTGGGATACTGGTCTCTGCTGAGCTCCTTTCGTAATTTGAGCAAATGAGACATTATTTGTGACATTTAGTTTAGCACTTGGTGTTTTTGTTTTGTTTGAACTTGGAACCTGGATGGTGGGCGCAGAAACATTTTTCCTTGCTAGTTTATTTTTTATGGTTTGCAATTCTTTGGCAACTATGCATCCTCTGTAATTGGCAGGGTGTGGTTCGCCGCAGTGGACACACTTTGGCTTTGATTCAGCTGGTTTAGTACAATCCCTAGTTAGATGCTTACCGGTGCACTTTACGCACCTAGGCTCTTTAGAACAATACTTTTGTGTGTGACCATAAGCTTGACACCTTTTGCATTGTGGGATCAGCTTAGAAGTTTTAACTGGTTGAATGTCCACTTTGCAGCCCAAAATAGACTTAATACCGTAGATTTTGTTTATGTCTTCGTCTTTTTGAAATGAAAGCATAAACATGTTGAGCGGTTCCTTACTCCTCCAGCTGAGTTTGTTAACCGCATCTTGAATTTTAAAGCCTTTGAGAATAAGGTCTTCAGCTATTCTCTCAGGCAGGCACGAGGAATGTAAGTTTTTAGCCATCACTCGAATCGGTCTGTCCTGTTTGTTCTCATAAGAGTGCCAGAGACAGTTGTTTTGTAACAACAGCTTGGTTATGGCTCTGTACGAGTCTTCATCTTTGGCGTTAATTTTTACGGTCTTTCCGCTCATCATTTTAACGATAAACGAATCTTTTATGACACTCGTCGCTAGAAGATCGTAAAATTTCTGGTAGTCTTTAATATTTTCGACTACTATGGGTGGTGGTAAAGGTGTTTTCTTTACCTTTGGTTTTTCTTCATCATTTTGGCTGGAGTCTTCTCCTTGTAGTGGGGACAGTGAAGTATTCAATTTCCGCTTCTTCCTGCTTTTCTGACGCACCCACTCAGTTTCTCTCGCGAGATCCTCTTCATCTGTCTCATACTGGACTGCTACAGAAGGAAGCTCGTTTGTAGTCTGTTTCTCCGAAACAACCTTATTCTGCTCCCTCCTCTGGAGTTCTTCTATTTGACTTTTGAGTTCGTTTACCAAACTCTCCAGTCTTTTCCGTTCTACTTTTTCTCTCTCGTAATGTTGGTATAGTAAGCGTTCAGTTTCCGTTTTAATTGTAATTTCACCGGACGAAGCCATAATTACAAGTTATAGCTACGCCTTAACAATTGTTTACAATTATTATCTGGGTCATTGCGATGACCACGAAATACAGACGCGCGCGACGACAACTACGGTACGCGGCGCGGCGTAGGTTGCAGCGTCAGCGCTTTACCCGAGCACGAACTAGGGCAAGAGCGCGAGACGCGACCTTTCTGTGCGGAAGTTGTGCGATCACTGAAAAAGCAAATGAAAATAAAAAACCACATTAATATTCAATTAAAATAAACGAAGACCATACTTACCCATCCTACATTGCCATTTGTTTAGGCATTAAATTTTAGTTGCCATATATTTTTACATAAAGCCTACAATCACAAAATAAAATTAATTTGGTAAAATTGCACTCGACCCCCAAGACACAGGCCTCGTGCTTAGTTTGGGGATCGCCGATAACTCTAATTTTTTGGCTAATAAGTTATATTCTGTACCATTTGTAAGAAAAAATTGTAAAATATCATTTTTGGCAATAAAAAATTATCTTATCTTACCTTATATATTCTACGGTAATCGTTACTTCAAGCAAAACGAACTTAGCGAGCGCGTTGATATCTTTTGTTCAGAGATACTAATGTCTTTACATACATAACATATGTTGCTCGTAATCGTCGTTGTTGTAATCTCTCCAATTCTTATTTTTGTGACAATCAAGCATACTCTTCCCACTTACTAGAAAGTGGTCATATACATGTACTTACTCCTATAAGTCCCCACCTCGGAGGAGAGAGCAGACACAATGTTTCTCCATTCTTCACTGTCCTGCGCCGTGTACTTCACTCCAGTTCAGTCCGATGGTCTTTGCTTCTGCGATAACATACGCCACCAGGTTTATTTGGGACGGCTCGTGTATTCCAATCCAGGGCCACCGATCCACGTTCCTACGAAAGGTGTGACAGCTTCATTTACGGTGCCAGATTGCACTGTCTCTAGAACTGTTTATTTGCGATAGTGTGTGACCAGCAGATCTTCTACTTACTTCTTATACTTATGTTACCAGTCCTGTAAGAAAATAAAGAGAATAGGATAAAGAAAGGGACGGCAAGAGGGTGAGAGGAACATAAATAGAAATTACTTCCGATCGACTAAAATCGAATTGAGACAAACGTTAATCGAGCAACAAAAGCTCCATGGTACCGCCACAATCGATGACGGCGACTCAGATGCTGCGATTAGAGCGGGGCTTAAGCCGCGGAATGCTAATAAGGTTAGCTGTCCATGTGGAAATATCGCGGATCTATGGCGATATTTCAATACAACCTGCGCCGCCCAGTTTATGGAGAATCCGGTATTAGAAAGGATACGAGATGCGCAATTGTACATCTAAGGATCTTCCTCACTGAGATTCTTAATCTTTGTAGCCACTTCTCTATACTTAAAGTAAAAGAAGCGTTTTTTATGTAGGTAACGGAATGATGAGACGAGCTAGTCGTTTGCCTGATGGTAAGCAATACGGCAGCCCTTAACAATAACAGCACCACCCAGAACTTTGTTTTGCAAAATTCTGCGTAATGCTGCACTGCGCTCGTCACCCTGAGACATTTAGCTGTTGAGTCTCATAGTGCCCAGTAATTTTGCTGGCTACAATGCCCTTCAAACCGGAACACAGTACACGCACTTCTGCTTGGCGGCTGAATAACTGGCAAAGCGGTGGTACCCACCCAGACGGCTTCTCGCATATGAGAAACCTACCACCAGAAGATGGTAGGTATACATATATATAAAATATCACTTGCTCAGAATATTTGCGGGGCCAGCGGAATTAGATAACTCGGGTCGGATCGAAAGTCGCACGTGCTCCCTCTGAGCCACACTCGCTTTACAAACCTAACAGATGTCTTAACCAAATTGACCAACGCATTGTACTAGTCTTCACAATAATCTCACAATCTACAAGACCGAGTCCACTTCGGCAACAACTAGCACAATGATATTGACATCGTAATTAGGATTATCATATTTAGATTGTGATTACAAGACAATGTGCAGTTCTGTTAAACCTTATGTTTGGGGTGGTAGAGCTGAAATTAGCGTAAGTTGATGCAAATCGCGTAGTAGTATTTTATTTAAAATTGAGTTTAGGCGTTTAGGGTGACCATTACTTTTGGTTTTTGGGAAACTGGAATATAACCGAATTTCATAATAATAATTAATACTCGTGGTAGAGCTTTCGTATGCGAGAGGCTGTCTGGGCAGGTCCTACCGTTTCGCCAGTTATTATGAAGCCAAGCAGTAGTGCGCAAGCATACTGTGTTCCAGTTTGAATTGTAGCCAGCGAAATTACTGGGCATATGAGACTTGTGATGAGCACAATGCAGTGCTACGCAATATTTAAAGTTCTGGCTGGCACTGCAGTTGTTACGGGCAGGTGTAGCGCTTACCATCAGGTGAACGACTTGCTCGTCTCATTATTCTGTTCAATTAAAAAAAAACCAATACCCTTCAAGTCCCGTTTCCAATATTTATCATGTATACAGACACAAACTAAAATAATAGCAACGATAAAAAAGTGTCAATTTTTTTTACGTGTAATAGATCTATGTTTGGCCACTATCTCGCCTGATGTGAAGCGATGATGTGGCCTAAGATGAAGCACATAGATCTATAGAGAGACGGCAGTTGAGCGGCTGCTCAGACCCGTCTCCCCGATGGTTCACCGAACATCATCTCGAAACACGACTTATTATTATTATATTAATGAATTAAGATCTAAACATAAGTTTCCCATCATCAAGCCCGTTACCTCTACATTGTGGCTACTCCACAATTGCGACAGTAGCTGTGGGCGGAGAACTAACCCATGGCGGATGGAGATAAGCAAAGTAAACAGCTACTCTACTGTACCCTACTCTACTGGTACTGAACTCTACGAAATCACTTTATAGTAAAGCCTTTTCAAATTTGGCCTTTTTCGGGCAACTTTTTAAAATTTTCTTTCCTCAAAAACCCAATTATAGAATAAGGAAAAGAAAATAAAAATTAAATAGCCTATTTATTCCAGTAACAAAACAAACTATTACATGATAAATAAATAAAACATTACATGATATTTTTGGTAGTAATAATCGAATTAATATACAATATTATTATATTTTTAATCCTATTTTTATATTCCTTAATCAAATACAAATAATTTATTTATAACTCCATAGTTACATGTCAGATAAGATATTGTATCGTTTAATTATTTTTTTAATTGTAATCAAACAATAATTATTAACAACTCCATACAATTTCTTTTAAACATTCTGAAAAATTTATTAAAATACTAGCTGCGTCCTGCGGTTCCACCCGCGGATTCCCGGGACAAAAAGTACTATTATGTGCTATTCCAAGTTCTAAAGTACCTACATACCAAATTTAATCAAAATCCATTTTGTAGTTTTTGCGTGAAAGAGTAACAAACATTCATCTATACATCCATACATTCTTACAAACTTTCGTGTTTATAATATTAGTAAGATAGTAGGATAGGATTGGGCTATTATGACCATTTAAAAAAAAATACATATTGGTTAAGTTTCAAGTGATGCGCTTACCACCAATCAGCATTTAATTTTTATTTATATAGTACTAGCTGACCCGGCAAACGTTGTTTTGCTATATAAATTAAAAAAAAATGTTAAGGGTGAACAACCCTTATCACTTAGGGGTATGAAAAATAGATAGTAGCCAATTCTCAGACCTACTGAATATGCATATAAAATTTGGTAAAAATCAGTAAAGCCGTTTCGGAGGAGTAAGGTAACTAACATTGTGACACGAGAATTTTATATATATATGATGATAAAGTTAACAAAATTTTACTAAATGTAGAGCCAGAGCGAGATCCTTGAAACTCTACTACTATACTATAATCATAGGAACTTTACCAGTTCATCTGCCTCTGCCTTTAAGCTGCAAACAAAACAATCCCAAACCTGACAATCGCGAATTTGCATGTAATTACATACATCGATACATTGACTTCGATCATTAGCCGCCAATTTAAGTTGACCTCTTCATCCTTGATATTTACAAGACGCACGTACAAGTTTAAAGCTCAACTTATAACGGTCATCATTTCTTAAACCAATCACGTCCAATTTCGCCTGACCCAGTTATGTTCTACGTTCCAACGAATCAAAGCTCTGCTTATTGCGGTCATTATATCTTGAACCAATGCGACTTACATAAGCTGATCTCATTCTATTTATAACAGTAATGAATTGAGGGCTCAAGTTATAATGGTAAAACATTTCTTGATGCTTTGAGCGCCAATTTGTTCTGACCTTTCTTTGTTCTGCATTCTTAAGAATACGCAGGTCAGGTTGAGTTGGTAATGTATCAATAAAGTTGTTCGTCAGGCCAGAGATTGACAGACAATGCGAGCGATTTATCCGAAGTCTGACGCAGGATTCTTTAAGGTCAGAAGTCAGGGAGGCCTAATACCTGTGGTTAATGGTTTACACGGTGATTGGCCCGTTTCTTTAGCTGGGTGTGATTCATCACAGGATTTTATTGAATGGATTGTGATTCTTGTAAATGATTTTTGGTTTCCTGGTAAAGATTTATTACAGGAAAAATTGTTACGAAGCAACATACGTACACGTGTACACATGTATACAACATCTTCATGAAATAACGCAACACCTGAGGCACCCCAATTGATTTTTTAATGTTGTAAAATGATAAAATAAAAATAATTGCAATTGCATAAGATATTAGGGTTTTTGTATTCTTTTTTTTTTACTGGTTATAGGCTTGCGTTTGACCACTATCTCACCTGATGGTAAGCGACGATGTGGTCAAAGATGTAACACGCTAACCTAGAAGATACCTGTTCACTCTCGATTTGAAGACCCTCAGGTTGTAGTTGTCAGGAAACACAGACGTTGGCAATGCGTTCCACTACTTGGCTTTTCGTAGGACGAACGATTCCTAGGAGATTCTAAATGTTTTTAACCCTACAAATATCAAGCTCTCGCGATTTACTGAAAGTTACTGTCCACGGTTCACTGAAAGGTATTGGTGTAAAGAAAAGTCAAATAAATATTCAAATATTCGCTTTGTGTGCCATGAGAAGCTTTAGTCAAGGCATCATGAAAATGTAATTTATCGAAAAAATATCCTATGGAAATAAATAGTGATATTAATTGTACTCTCGATTTTGATCAAAATATTTTTAGGTTTTCCGTAATTCATTAACACATTGTATACATAATATATTGAAGTAGAAGCGGGTCCTTTGGAAGGGCGCCTTTGTGAGTATACAGCAGGGGAATCGTGTAACTTAAACACCGAAACCGATCGCTTTCAATTTCAAATTTGGAAGGCGTTACCATTCAAATTGCAATATGGACCATTTTTAGCGATCGTGATTAGGATAGAAATTGGGACGCGGATTTTAAGTAGAAAAGTTCTACAATTCTACAGACAAATACCGGTCATACGACATGTTTGAAAGCGGTCGGGACCAGCGTTCAATTTAGACGATGCTGAACTATACAGAAGTGTAGAGACATTTTTTCTGTATTTAAATGGATCTTTCTTATTATGTATGTATGTCATAGAATGAAACAGTTTGTATGAGAACTTGTCCACGTAATCAAGGGAAATTGTCACACAAAGACATGGAGCATGTACCATGAACAATGGTGGCTGAGCCCTGCCTATGGGAAAACCTGTCAGTTTTAGCTGGACAATGAAAATTAGCTGTCCCTTTAAATTGGTGAAATTATGTTTTGTTGTCGTTGTTAAGAATGGTAGTTTGACAGAGAAAATTAAGAAACTGAACAGAAAACTGTGTTTCGAGTACCAGGGGCTTCGCCCATCTAGATTTACTTAATTTATAATGCGTTGTAGAAACAAACGACTTTTGTTAAATAAGATATCAATAGGATATACATACATAGTAATTATTATTATAATATGAAATATACTAATATATTTATTTCTTTACAGGTATGTTCTGATGGCAAGAGTATTGGAGATTATAAACGTTAGGTATGTAAACTATATATCATTACTAGCTGACCCGGCAAACGTTGTTTAGCCATATAAATTAGAAAAAAAAGTTAAGGGTGAACAACCCTTATCATTTAGGGGTATGAAAAATAGATAGTAGCCGATTCTCAGGCCTACTGAATATGCATATAAAATTTGGTAAAAATCAGTAAAGCCGTTTCGGAGGAGTAAGGTAACTAACATTGTGACACGAGAATTTTATATATATGATTGTACACTTCTTGTATATACTTGATAAAATATGAAATTTCTTTACAACTACAAGTAAATGTCATGAGTGACACAAGATCGAGAGAGGTGCCGTTCTTTAGTATCGGAGGCCAAGACACACTTTGAGTCGCTGCGCCAGCACAATTAGTTAGTTGTACGATTGCTCCGTGCCTTGTCCAATTTAAGTTAAACAAAAATTAAATATGGGGAAATCAATTTGAGTATGGAAAAGGAAAAGGTATTATATATGTAACATATGTAATGTAATCTAGCAAATAAATAATTCTTACTCTTATTCTTTTTCAGTCATGTTAACTTAAGTTAAAAAATTTAACATATTTTAGATTTTATTTTTATTATGTGTTTATGACTTTGACTTTGACTTGCTTTACGCCTTGATTGTTTGCGAATTTCCCGCGTCTCCATGCGCAAGCACCTCAAAAAAATTACGAGGAGTGCGGCAATAGTAGTACTTATTATATTTAACTGAATGAAGAGAAAAGCAGTGCGTTCGCCTGATAGTGAGCAATACGCCTGTCTATAATTTCAGTTGTAGCACTACCCAAAACTTTGTTTTGCAAAATTCCTGCGTTAGCTACTCTGAGACAATGAGCTCTTAAGTCTCATAATGCCCAGTAATTTCACTGGCGACAATGCCCTTCAAACTGAAACACATTAATGCTTGCGCTCTACTGCTTGCCGGCAGAATAACCGGCAAACAGGTGGTACCCACCCCAAACGGCCTCTCGCATACGAGAGATCTACTACCAGTAGATGGTATACATACCTAAATATAAAAAAGAATATCACTTGCTTAGTATAGTTGAGTTAAATATTCATCAAATAATGAAGATTGCGTTTGACATCACAATATCTTAACATCAAAGCATTCTTAATTCATTGGTACTTAAATTCCTTAAATTTAAGTTATAGCGTTTTATAAATTTTATATATATAGGTACATATGTTAGTCTCTAAAGTATTTTCGATATGGGCCTCTGATATGATTACTGTGTTTTTTTTATATTATTGCCTTATGTAAATGAATTTATTTATTTATTATTTATAGATAACAAAAAAAATAGACTTCAATTTTATTCTGAAGTATCTTCGAAGTCCATGTCGAATATCGATGAAATTAATTTGGGACCACCTTGTAGCTATACTGAACCTAAACCAAAACGCAGAATTTTCCAAATCAGTTTATATTTGACCGAGTTATAAGGTGAAGAACATAAAAACACTTGTAACATGGAACGACCTACCTTTGTTGGTATTTTTTTTGAGCTACAACATGGAGTCTTAAATTATAAAATATAAGTTTTTATTGTATGTAAAAATTTGAAGTAATGTGAAAAAAAAATTTGAAGTAATGTAATGTGAATAGAGTCCTTAAGGGTCGGCAACGCATCAGCAATGCCTCTGGTGCTGCAGATGTCCATAGGCGACGGTAACCGCTTACCATCAGGCGGGCAGTCTGCTTGTTTGCAGACATATTTAAAAAAATACAAGCGAATGGAGATGGACCTCCTTCTTTTTGAAGTTGGTTATAAATTAAATATTTTGTTCCACTGCCGTACTTTACTGCACTTAAAGTTTCGACTCAACACGCAACTGACAATTTCTAACAATCAAATACAGTTTTTGTATGTCGGTATGCGATAGTTATAGAGCAAGGAACGTAGTTATAGCGAGGTAGAGTAGGGGAGACTCAGGTAGAGCAACATAATAATGGCAATTATACGGGCACAATTTGGGTGTAGGGCATTGAAGACAGGTAGAGTAGAGCGTCCGTCAGGTTGACGGACCAAAGGCTCTCAAAGTTTGTTCAATTATAATTTATTTTTCTCAGTTTTATTAAGAAAAGTCTATAATAATAAATTCATTTATATCAAACTATAACGCAGTTACATAATAACCTTAATAATAGTATGCAATCGTACCATAACCGTAGTAATAATAATATGACATATTTTTTATTTTATATTCTTAAATATATATTGTACCTATATAAATAAAAAAACGTAAAAAGAATTGCTTGTCTTGTTTTGTAATAATAAAATATTTATTTATTTTTTACACTATGAGAAAACTCATTCACTAGGCTTAATTTAAAATTGAGAATAAAGATGTCTCACATATCTGTTGCTAACTAAATAGATTGCGCGCAAATAATAAAAATAAATATGCTTCTAAAATAAATAAAAATTATATTATACAATACATCGGTACCTGTTTTGAAATAATTGTTTGTAGACCGAGACTTCACTTACAATTATTTCAAACTATCTGACTTGGCGAACTTCGTACCGCTATTTTTTTAATGACTGTTCGATTTTTGTAAACAAGAGCAAGTATTTGTTTCGTATCTGGGTGTTGTGGGACCATGGTCCTCGTATTTCCTGGCTTCCTAAATACAGGTAATCCTAGTTAGGGGCAACGATCTATATTTGTGATCGTTGGGCGTATAAAAAAGAAAAACATTGTCAGTCTGTAATCAACATGAATAAAGTTGTCTTTCTGTTTATTTACGTTAATTATAGCTAAGTGGCGCTTTGCAGGACGCTTTAGCCACGATTTACAGGTGCAGCTGTAAAACTGATTGTTATAGACGTTTATAGTTTAATTGTAAATTTACAGCCGAATTTAAATGGCAAGTCAAAAATACCGGATAAGTGCGAGTCGGACTCACCCAACGAGGGTTCCTTACAAATTAGTTGGTACATATTATAAATAGTCGTAGTGCAGGAATCGAGTTTCGCAGTTTTTTAACCTCGATGACGGATTACGTACTTTAAGTAAAGACTATACTTTCATAATTTAATTACAAATGTTTAGTTTCCAGATTTTTCCCTGTATTTGAAGTCTAAGACGATATCACTTGCCAAATTTCATAGTTAAATTGGCCAATGGAAAGTACTCTATTAATTTTGATTCCCTTGAGAGTGTTGAAATATACGATTTTTGCGGTATAAACGGCCGTATCTTTTTTTTACGTAAACTAAGAAGTTAAATTTTTTCACAGCTTCAAGGGACTGTAGACCTAATTATATGGCTTTAATTGCAACTCGATACCTCTACTCCTCCGAGATAAAGGATCTTGACAGACAGACGGACATACATTCAGATAGACAGACGGACAACAAAGTGATTCTATAAATGTATATATATATATATATATAAGGGTTCCGTTTTATCCTTTTGAGGTACGGAACCCTAAAAAAAAACTTGATTTATTGTCGAGTATTAAACTTCACACGTGTAAAAAATGTAAAATGCGTCCTAACACCTATTTGCGTCATTCTATGTACTCGCTTTACATAGAGTAGTCACGGAAACTATTACACTTAATATTTAATTATTCGTTTGATCTTTCCGGTCGCTATTTGATTTGCAAGTGCTGGTAAAAAATACTCATTAGCGCATTATCAGTTAAATTGATCCTGAACCGGGCTCCCACTCATTGCTAATTTTTACTGCTTTTAAAAACTAGTTGCGCGGTTAAAACGAATTGATTATTGAATTTAATTGTCTTTTTACGATTTTAGATTCGTCAAATGATATTCGTGTAATATAATATATGGGAAAATTGATTCATTAAGACTTTGAATGTGATTATAAATATCAATCAGTGTCATTTTAAGGTAAAAAGATTTGGCTCCTTCATGATTGGTGATTAAATATAATGTATTAGAATAATTAAAAGCTACCTTACTTCTTCCAACTGAAGACATGAAATTAAAAAAAAACATTTTAATTTACTTTATACATATTCATGACTAGGTATAATTATATTTTTATGACATTAATGGGCTTATTATGAGTTTTTTGAATTAATTTATTGCCTGTCATATTTTTACCAAATTAATTAACGCCAAAATCTTAACATGTGTGTACTTAACAATAAAAATAATAAATCCTGAGCCCTGCCCCGTTGCCGGCGGCAGTATAGGTTTAGGTATCTTATAATATTCTTGTATATATTTTTATATAAAAATATTGTAAAAACTCATATTTAAGAATGAAAAAAAATGTGAAAGGTAATAACAATGTTATTTCTAAGCAGGATAAACATTAAAACTAAAATCTAAAGTGACTTCCGACTAAAAAGTTTGGAAACCACTGTCCCAATAGCAGGTACGTTGAGGACATTGGCGCCAGACGTATTTTTTTAAAAGTATCATTGTCAATTTCCTTTAAAACTTTGAGTAACGATTTCGTAACGATATAAAAAAGTGTATTTAATAAGTACCTACTTCTGTGACGAGTTTTTATGATGTCATTGATCGAGCCAAGTTTATGTGCAGATTGTGTATTCTGTGACGTTTTTTATAAAAAGTAGTAAACTCCCGTATCTGTATATTGGTCTATTGTAACTGAGAAATATGTATATTCCTGATGGAAAAACACGGTTTATAAACAAAATTGCTTTGCATGTAACTTCTCAATCATGTTTTTTAAATTGAGCAATGAGAGAAGCAAGTCATTTGCCTGATGGTAAGCGCGACGCCTGCACATAGCAATTGCACAGAACTTTTAAACCAGAACTTTTAATTCTATAAAAGTACTGAGTAGCACTGTATGGCGCTCATCACCCCGAGATATCAGATAATAAGTCTCATATGCCCAGTAATTTCGCTGGCTACAATGCCCTACAAACCGGAACGCAATAATGCTTGCGCACTACTGATTAGCGGCAGAATAACTGACAAAGCGGTGGTTACTCAGATTGCCTCTCTTATACTAGAGACCTACCACGAGTAAATCATTAACAATCAATAATGTTTATACATTTATTATCTGAAAATACTGTAGCATATCGACCATACATTTTCATGGTTCATGCGTCAAAGTCTCCCATTAACTATGTACCTACACACGCTACTTTTGCGTGTGTACTGGCCATGTTTCATGCAATCATTGGTTGCAAATGCTGTAACTTGTCATAGTTTCTGTTCTGCTAATTAGTTTTGAAAAGTTGTTACAGTTGACAGGCTTACCAACAATTCTCTTCCACTGACCTACGAGTATGTTTTTAGGCCTTGGATGTGGAGATTTCGTGATAAGCATATTTAAGCTGTTATATAGGTTGCGCTTCTTCATTCTGGTCCCTGTTTAAAATCTATCTATGTCTAGAAAAGATTGCTGTGTAGCTACATCTCTGACTTCAAGCTACATGCGGATTTTTAACACTCGCTCTGCAAACTGATGGAAATTAGGTAAACATCGTAAAGAAACATGGCCAAGTTCCTCAAAAATTCTTGTATTTGCCATCCACCAATTCGCACTAGACTAGCGTGATGGCTCATACTCTTTTTATGAGGGAAGGCCTGTGTCCCAGCAGTTCGAATGTAGTGGACTGGTGATGGTAAAGGTATGAAGGCACTTCCATAAAATATTTCTATCTACCGGCATATTGATATATTTGTGTCGTGTTACGAAATTCCTTTTCATCATTATACCATCAGCTAGCTAATTACGATCCATACGCAACAAACAGCTAAAACCACCAATATTAAACATCATAAAACCTGAGAAAATAATTTGCATTACATTGTAAATAGAATTTTATTAGTGTTAATGATCTGAGATCTCAAAGCGCCGCGTATTAAGGCTTGTAAACATAAACGTTGGTTGGACCCTCTTGGCGATTGTTGGTTATGCGGTTATGTTGGCGGCCAATGCTTATATAATTGTTGGTCATATTTATTATTGATGTAAGTTGAATTGCTCATGATTGGGAATTGTCTCGGGCTCGTATTAGTTTTAACATTTTATAATACATTTTATTGTATAACTGTGATTCGCGGCGTTTCCTATGTTGCGTGACCAGAATGTGATACAATTTATTTTGTAAATAAAATTCATCTACTAGTCTTACTACATGTATGTAAGTATAAGTTTATAAACTATCATGGTCAATGACTTCAGAATTAACTTCAGAAACTGGATATAATGTTTTTGATTAAGTTTGAGAACTCAATGTTTCGGCACTATTGCAAAATCACAAAGAACTCAACAACTTGGTAATTTATTTCTAAAGTTAATTCTGATGTATATGAAAAACGCAGTGTTGTCAACCAGTCTAACTGACTGGCTGGTTTACACTCCTCATTCTAGAGATCACTTCTTTCCCACTACACTTCACATAGCCCAATAAAAGCAAAGCATCCATCTATCGGCACACTCAGCCACAGACGTGAATAACCAAGAATTTCAGAGAAACAATCAGGCCTCTAAACTGGCCATCGAGACCAAACCCCACTTTGCTATTAAAAAATCTTTGGCCGCTCTATAAAAGTAATTAACTCTGACTGAAGATAATTGATGAAGCTCAGAGATTACCTTCCCGTTTTGATGTCAGACAAAAATATATCATAAAATGGAGAGTTTAGAGCATATTTTACAACGTAGGCGGTCGGATAGACCATAATAAAAATACGTGGATGGGCGTAGGGCCAACGGATAGAGGAATAAACTTTTTTTAGTAGTTATAAGGTACAGACGCTTCCCTTCGGTATTATTATAAAATCGTCAAGTCCGTAGCCCATTTTTGTTTTGGACGTGCATGAAGGATGATGTTTTGACGGTTGTGTGCATGTGTTGTGTAGATGTCTAAGTGTGTGTGGTAATTTGGACTAAGTCTTTTGTGCCGCTTGGGGGCGAGCGGTAATGACCTATTTTTCTATGTAACTGCTTAAGGATATAAGCGTTAGTTAGTAACCAGAAGTATGAGAGCTTAGATGGAATTTCGAAATTAAGTATAGATGTTTATGAATGCAAGAAAATTGGTCATTCTTCTTTCAAGTATCTTAAATAATATTTTGGCACGATATGATTTTGTAGGATTACTTTTAGACCAGATTTACGTATGCACTTCTCACGTCGGTTCACTTAAACTTTTTCTTAGTTCAAAGCATGAACTAAGAAAAAAGTCAATAGAAATATGTCATTATTTAATAAAAATAGCAGCCATTTTTGTGGGAAAGAACTGACACTAACAAATTACTTTCCGACATCATGCTTTATACTCTCGCAATTTAAATTCAGTCTAGGTATACATTTAATCTATTCTTAGTTTTTATTCGTTTATAAAATAGCTCACACCTATCGTTCTGCATAAATAAAGAGCAACGTCCACCACAAGCTAAGATATCTTAGTAAATATTATAAATGTGAAACTATGTATGTAACTGTTGTTCTCTCTTCACGGATTTTGATGAAATTTGCTATAGTGATAGTAGATCCCGAAATAACACGTAGGCTATTTTTAATCCACGATCGACACCGCGGGACGCAGCTAGTAATAAATAAATAACGCTCAGTGATTAGCGTGGCGCTTACCATCAGGCGAACGACTTATTTGTCTCATAACTCAGTTCGATAAAAAAATATCGATTAGCTGGAAAACCATAGTAAATTATATTA
The DNA here is from genome assembly GCA_951640565.1 of Petrophora chlorosata. NCBI lineage: Eukaryota > Metazoa > Arthropoda > Insecta > Lepidoptera > Geometridae > Petrophora > Petrophora chlorosata. The sequence goes on from OX621197.1 coordinate 16,193,859, forward strand.
TGTCAGCTAAGCTTAGCTGGATTTGCCCACTGGATTCACAGTTTAATTTGCAAGCGCTAAATTGAATACCAATTCATCCAGAATCGATAAAAACTCTCGATTCAAAAATCACAATAAAAAATCCATTCAAAAAATCACAACATCATCGCTGTACCATTTCGCGCACATTCAAAATTGACTGACAAGAACTAATTTTTTTGTCTGCATCAAACATATTTTGTCATGGTACAAGATCCTTTTGTACCTGGCGGTGTTTTTTCGAGAATTGTTTTGAATTCGCCTCGGAGATGGGGATACGGCTAGGAATACGGCTAGGAATGTACAGTTGTCACTGTAAGTGTCACTTAACAAAATAATATAATTAACTATCTGACCCGGCAAACGTTGTTTTGCCATATAAATTAAAAAAAAAATGTTAAGGGTGAAGAACCCTTATCACTTAGGGGTATGAAAAATAGATGGTAGCCGATTCTCAGACCTACTGAATATGCATATAAAATTTGGTAAAAATCAATAAAGCCGTTTCGGAGGAGTAAGGTAACTAACATTGTGACACGAGAATTTTATATATATGATAACAATATATGCAGAAAAGTGACAAATTAAAAAATAACCTAAAAATAACTTTTATGCGCCTTTTAAGGTAAGGTCAGCATTGCTTACTAATAAATGGATTTAGAATGCATTGTCATCGAGTTGTGAGCTACCCTGAAAGTTTCAACTGTTTAGCTAATCGGGAAGCGCTCGAAATTTGAGTTGCAAGATTCCACCCGGCAAGACAGACAGACAAACAAGAAAGTAACCTAATAAAAAAAGTCTGAAGTGGATCTAAATTTTGTCGACTAAAAGGACCTTATTAAAAAATTGATATAAGACACTGTTTTATCTCGTCGTTGCTTAATTTATGTTCATTACTAAACTATTTTTGATAGATCCATTTGAATTTTGATGCCAACTGTACACCTTTAGAATATTTTCAGACGTGTTAATACGCGGCATTTTAGGACAAAGGGGTTGTTTTTGTAACAAGGGGTGGGAAACCCTTGCTTTATGCATTTATGATATGTGCTGTAAATTTAGATACGGCATTTTGCTTGGGAATGTTTAGTTATGGTATCTTGGAAGCTAAAATTGACGTGAAAAATAGTAACGACTTGCTAAAAGATGTATATGACATTGTATGACGTCACGTGTACACGTGCACATTGTATGATTTTGTACTGCTCTCTTATTTGAATTTAATACACAACTTCGTGTTGAATCAGGCCGAACAAATGACAATCCAAGCGCTGAGTTCTAACTGTTCGTTTTTAAGAATATGAAAGCTAGATTCTCAATTCGATTGTATTTATTTTTGTTTGTTACCTCTGCCATTTATGAAACGATTTGGAAAATTCTCTTCTTGCGTTAGGTTCAGTACAGCTTCATGGTGGTCCCATATAAATTTCATCGATATTCAACCTTGGGCTTGAAAGATACATCAGAATTGAAGTCAGTTTTTTCTTTGTTAGTTATAAAATGTATACTTGTCATTATAAATAAATAAATAACGCCCAACGATCGCCGAACGACGATAACTAGGATTCCCTGTATCTAGGGAACCAGGAACTACGAGGACCATCGTCCCACAACACCCAGACACGAAACAAATGCTTTCGCTTTTTTCTGTGCACTAACATTTGTCCCATCGCGGGAATCGAACCCGCAACCTCAGTGGTGTTTGAGATTGGAGCCAGCCTGCCCAACAACTACACCATAGAGGCTGTCATCCATTCAGTCTTTCCCACGTGACAGTAACAAACTTTAAATAAGTTCTCTTCTTCTTCTGCCTAGCGTTATTCCCGCCTTCAGCCTTCCGCTTTCTTACTCCTCTCTCTACTTCGCACGGTTTTCGGCATCCTGCATTGTGAGTCTATTGGCTCTCATGTCCGCATTAAAAACGTTAAGCTATAGCGTCTTAGGCCAGCCACAAGATCTTGCTCCTGAGACTACAAGGCTAGAATATAAATAAGTCAACACACTAATTACTAAACCCTTATAAAAACTAAAACTTAATTCCTTGACAGATAAATCTAAGCTGAATAAAGTCGTCTATGACAAATAAATCGTCTTAGAACTAAAGGCGGGCATAAACTAGCGAAATAAATAGGGTAAAAAGCAGTAAATGTGTCAGTATTGCGCGGAGAGTCATCCATTGAACTTGAGGTTTTTGCGTCGGGTTAGTTTCTACCAGTAACCATTAACTCACTCTGACTGTGGCATGTGCGATTAAACGAAGATGGTGGATAGTTGGATGCGGTTCTTTACAAGCTCTTTATAAATACCGTTTTTTGGAGTGGTAGGCTCTGGCCGTGGGTGTAATACCACTCACCGAACAAAGCCATGCCGTCAAGCGACCTAGTCGTGTTTCGGGATGATGTTCGGTGAACCATCAGGGAGACGGGTCTGAGTAGCCGCTCAACTGCCGTGTCTCTCTAGATCTATGTGTTTCATCTTAGGCCACATCATCGCTTCACATCAGGCGAGATAGTGGCCAAACATAGACGTATTAAGCGTCTATGTTTGGCCACTATCTCGCCTGATGTGAAGCGATGATGTGGCCTAAGATGAAACACATAGATCTAGCGTAAAAAATAAATAATATTTATTATCAGCTCAATAGGAGCTCAATACGAGGTGCGATCGTGGTCAACGGTAGATCTATGTAGTCGTTAAAAAATTCATGCACAAACAGGTCAAAACTGTTTTTTAAAAGGGTTGTTTGATGAAATCATTAATGTTACACAATCACAATCAAAACTAAATCATTGGCTGCCTGTCATAAAACTTTACAACTATTATTGGTTAGCTGCGCCGCGCGATTTCCCGGGTAGCATTTGGTTAATAGTTAATCCCTCGGGAACTGTTCATTTTTCCGGGAGAAAAAATGGAGTAACAAACATCCATCCATCCTCACAAATTTTCGCATATATAATATTAGTAGGACTAATTATATCAATAACATTTTAAAGTGTTTCATTCTGGAGTCACGAATAGTCTTGCAGGTTTAGATTTTACAAAAATTAACTCAATATATTACACACGTATGTTTCCATAGTGATTACGTACCTTGTCACAATGAAAACAAACTGCGCACAAACCGCCTCCTCCATTTTTCTCTGTAACATCCACAAAACGATTAACTACCGCGTTTCCCTGTCGCCGACCATTTGCGGAGCTCGGAGTTGTTATTAAGTTTTCCCCACAATTAAACTATGCATTCTTCGAGTGTTTATTGTGGAAAGCTGAGCTGCTAAGGCGTGGTTTTTGTTTGTAGCTTCCGACTCTTCCGAGCTGGTGACTGACTAGGGCAATAGAGGCATACCTCTTTGCCTTTCTAAGAAGATTAATGAGATACCTCGCACGGTGCTTAGCTTTGGCAACAAGTTATCCAACAAAATGGCATATTTATTATGAACTAGCTGCGCCCCGCCGTTTCACTCACGGTTTAAAAGTAGCCTATGTGTTTATCCAGTTTATAAGTTATCTGAGCGAGTGTGGCCCAGTGTGAGCACGTGCGGCTTTCGATCCGACGCACCCAAGTTCGAATTCTGCTGGCCCCGCACCACTGATATTTTTAAGTTATGTGCGGATTTAACACTCACTCTAAGAACGGTGAAGGAAAACATCGTGAGGAAACCGGCATGTCCAAAAATTCATCACAAAAGTTCAAGGACATGTGACGTCCACCAACCCGCACTGGGCCAGCGTGGTAGATAACGGCTCATACTTTCTCTATGAGTGAAGGCTCGTACCCCAGCAGAGGGAACGTAATGGGTTGATGATGATGATAAGCTATCGTTACAAATTTCATCAAAATATGTTTAGCCGTTGCGGCGTGAAGAGGTAACTAACACATTTACACAATAACATGCAAACTTAAAATAAACATATTTCGATTTTGTGTACAATATGTAAAGAAAATTGAAGAAAGCTGCTCGTTGGCAGAATAATTGGCAAAGCTGTGGTACCTACCTAGACGGCCTCCCGCATATGTATGGTTTTATTAGGATTTCACCTGGTTGTCACGGACTGGGAAAAACGTTTACGGAAGCTGATTAGATTTATTATTCCAATAATGCTCGACTTGCTTTATAAGGGCGACTATTAACGTAATGAATGAGAAAGGGCGCCATTAACAGTGCAGGCAGTTGCATATGAGCTGAATAACGGAAAATATGTCTTGGTGATGACGCGATGACAGGAAGAAGACATAGAAAAGTGTTTTAAGAAGATTGACTTTTGACGGGTATATCGCTTATTATCGCTTTGTTCCGTTTTCTTAACTATTTTTTGTAACCAGTTACGAAAAAGGAAATATCTTTTAGCTTTTCATAACCAATTACTAAACAAGATTAGATTTTTTTTACTGGTTACGAAATATGTATTTCCTTTGTCGTAACTGGTTATGAAAAATAGTTACGTAAACGGAACAAAGCTATAATATTGATGAAGATAGGCAAAATATAATATACTAGCAAACGCCCGCGACTTCGTTCCGGTCGACACAATAAAATATAGCCTATGCAGGCCTACCGCACTCCGCACTTTAGGTTCAGAGCTACAAGTACATAACGGGGCCGCGCCGGCCCGCAGTGCCTCGCAGGATTTTGCAAATAAAGTTCTAAGTGTGGGTGCTGGTAGTGTTGCTTAAAATCTCGTAAAAGACCTACTCGGTTCGTCATTCAATTATATTAAAAATAAGTATAATTATTTTTTATTGTTTGGGTTTGCATTGGTACTTGTTGTAGCATCTACACAGATACCACCCTGCCTATACCACTTTGGAATCGATTTAGACTACTTCTCTTAAATGGCAATGAAAGAGTTTTTTCTCCGAAACGTATCAACATCACGAGTCAATCAGTCGATATAAATCAATCGAGCGTACTTAGATAAGTTAGATAGGTTTCTCTATTGAGCCATATTCTTACTCTACAGTACTCTAGAATATCGGGAGAGCAATAAATCATTGTAGAGGCGAACGTCTATCGATCATAGAGTTTTTTGTTTGGGAAATGCGAAAGCACGCGTAATGAGAGGTTGGAACCGGTTTTTTCTGGTTTACATTGTTTGTGGTATAAAGAAAGTGCGAACGGCATCGGCAGCGGCATTAAACTTATGTAAACAATAATTAGATCTAATATATTTATTTATGATCTGTGTTTTATATTTAATTTCATTTTTTAATTTTGTTGTAGGTTAGTTTAGTTTTTATCATTCTATATGTTTGTACATAATTGTTAATTGGTTCTATAATTAGATCTTATATTTTTTAATGTTATTACTTATTATTATTATAATTTTTGCGACATGCTTTTTTTGAAATAACTATTTGACTCTATTTTATAATTATAATAACAACATATTAATTAGAAAATGCACCTATGTATTACTTATTTTATTATTTCCTCTGTCTAATTGCACGCCGTAATAAGGCTAGAGATGGTGCACTGCTACAAATATTTTGGCAACGAGACCAATTGTACCCATATTTGCAATGAATAAATGTATACGATTATGATTAATACATATTAAAAACTGATTAAAAAATACTGCAATTTACAGAAAATATACGGGGAAAACTAAAACATATTATATATCCATATATTTATGGAATTCAGTAATAAGTCGAGCAAGTCGTTCTCTCATGGTAAGCGCCACGCCTGCTCATTTCAATTGCAGTGCCACCCAGAACTTTTAATACCATATTAAACACTACGTAGCACTGCATTTGCTCATCCCGAGACATCGGATATTAAATCTCAAATGCCCCGTAATTTCGCTGGCTACAATACCTATATTACCCATATTTATCTAAGTAGAAAGAGCACGCGTTCCCATAGCCACCCAGAACATTCTTCAGCAAATTCCAGCACAGCACTGCGCTCGTCACCCTGACTGTAGTCTGATAATGCCCAATCATTTTACTTGAAACACTACTGCTTGACAGTTCAATTTGGCAAGGGCTCCCAAACATATTTATAGGACAATTTAAAATTGAACATTATATACGATTTGTCAGTTAAATGTAGATAGATATATAGATAGATAACACTTTATTGCACTTAATAAAAAAAACAGTAACATAGGACATACATACATATATACTTATATATATAGGTACAACAATTTTTGCGTTTTGGCATTTTTATGGAACATGCTGGTTTGCTATTTCTCCTTTAATTATGCATTGTTCTATCTCCATATATTAAAAGGCAATCGCATATGTTAAAAAATAAATTTGAGCACAGAAGCTGTCTTTGTAATGAGTCTACAAAGATTTTAAGTCAATACAAAGGCGCTAACAAAAGCCTACTTACTTTCGCATTGTTTAATCTCACTGACTCACTGAAACAAAGGTGAAGTTCACTGTAACCACAATAAATTAACGAGAATGTCGCAGCATCTATAGAAAAGAACACTCAGCACTAAAAATAAATACACTCTTCAATTTTGAGCTGCAACCGCTCCCTTATACTCGTTTCTTGTAGATTCTATTGTAATTACAAACCGACTGGTTTCTTGAAGCTGTGAACAAATTGCTATTCGTTTCTACAATATTTGCGTGTAGTTAAATAAGTGGTCAAGTGCGTGTCATGATACGCATAGGGCAGGGTTCCGTAGCCCGTAACCACTGATTTTTATGGTAAAAGAGAGAAGAATACTTGGGAAGCATACATTGAAGTTACTTTGTTGTTCGATCAATGAATGCGAAGGAAGTAATCAATATATTTGTTTATAGCTCTAAAAGCAGTGCGACTAAATTTTTAGAGTGGGTTTTTAGCATGCTTTATTAGGGTGGGAAATCACAAGTTTCTATGTGGAGTAGTTTAAAAGCCCAGGAGGAAACATTGTTATCAACTTTGACAGAGCGTACTCGCAAACGGTACAATTGATGGAAAATGTATGTACCGAAATCTCAACACCTTTGTCCCTTACCCATGTTTCAGACAAATAAAAAAGGAAAAGGTTCTGGGTGGTGCTGTTATTGTTATGGGCTGGCGTGTTGCTTACCATCGGGCAAACGACCAGCTCGTCTCGTCATTCAGATAAATAAAATAAAAAATCATTTCATTTCATTTCAACAATGCCTTACAAGAACGGGTGCAGAATTCTTTTTTCATCCCCATTTGTTGTGGAGCTACCCCTAAACCGTAAAATTATGATGTTTTAATAATTTTAAAATTGAGATATGTGTTGTCAATACCTTTTTACCAAATTTTGTATACTTTAGAAGTTATGAACCCATGAAAGATTAAGACAGACAGACAGACAGACGGACGGATAGAACGATCTCATAAGGGTTCCTTATTGGACTACGGGACCCTAAAAAGCAAAAACAAAGCTTATGCGAAATGACAGGTGTCACGTAAAAATAAATTGTCTCTGTTATAGTTTATCTTCAGAAAACAAAGGGACTTCTTGTTAAAATGACCCTTTTTAATTAAAAAACTTATCATCTAAGGATTTCTTCGACAAAATGGAACAAATTGTCGTTAAAGAAAAAAGGTTATAAAATACCGACAAAATACTAGTTAGAACTAGACGCTTAAATGGATTTTTAGGCTTGTAACTTTAGTAATTAATAATTTAATTAAACCTCTAATAACTGTTTCTGTTTTGGCTCTTATTGGTGTTTCAACGGGACACTTTTTATATTTTGTTCTATAAGTAAAAACTACTGAAGGCTTAAGTGAACTTATTATTTAATTTAAAATTGTTTGTTGGTTTTCCAAAATAAAATAAAATAGATAAAATTTCTTATGGATAAAAGTAAGATACTCGTATTTTTTTCGGATTGTGTTCCAATTGACTGTACTAGTCATCTAATAATGAATAATTATAATTTAGAAAAGACAATAATAATAATTTTTACAAATGTTATTAATTAAATTAAAATTATTATAGTATTATTAATTATATTAAAATTATTATTATTAATAATATTAATAATTATTATTATCGTTAATAAAGATAATTATTATTATCATTAATAATAATAATAATAATTATTATTATTAATAATAATTTTAACAAAAGAAAATCATAATATTTTTATAATAATACTAATTTATTTATTCACTTAAATTGTTGGTACAGTAAAACTTAATTTTAAAGCACTCGGTAGGTACTTAGTGTTTACAAATAGGGTAGTAATTAAGCTATGTTAGGTCCACTAGTGCCCACACTAGGATTCCCTGTGTCGTGGGTCACTAGTCTCTTCCATTAGTTAGTTACATATATTTGTTATCTATATTAATAGCTAGAAGTGAACTAAAACAATAGATAGATACAGATAATAGATAATAGATTTACAAAATTAAGTACCAAACTAAACTTTCTACTTCGGAGTGTATACAGTAGGTATTGCCCGTAGCAAAAAGTAGGCATTATGTTATCATAAACTACTACCAGGTGCGCATAATGCGAGTATCAATCTACTTAGTTAGGTATTATGTTCCATGCGTTCAATTTCGAACTCAAGAAAAAATTTACTAAGAACGTATGAAACAGCTATTAAAATATAACACATGTATTAATATTTATTTTCATTTCTTTTTTTATGCAATTGAGGGATGAGACGAGCAAGTTACCTGATGGTAAGCGCCACGCCTGCCCATAACAATTGCAGAGCCACCTAGAACTTTTACTACCATGAAAAGCTCTGCGTAGCAATGCATTGCGCTCATCACCCCGAGACTTCAGATATTAAATCTCATATGCCCAGTAAATTTGCTGGCTACAATGACCTTCAAACCGGAACACAATATTGCTTGCGCTCTTCTGCTTGGTGGCAGAATAACTGGCAAAGCCGTCGTACCTACCCAGACGGCTTCTCGCATACGAGTGACCTACCACAAGTAAAATATTATGTTCAGTCATGATCGTCCCACACTGTACGGCAATGCCTTAATTCCCTTTTTCTATACATCGTGATATTACTTTTGAAACTCATAAGAACTACAGAATACTAAGGGACAGAAGCATCACTCCGCAAATAAATTTAAACAAATAGCGACTCTTGCTATGACGCAATAAAATTCAATTCAGCTCGCGTAGCGCTGCATACCTACCAGTCATATTAACCTACAGAGCGTCTCCCTTTCTATCGCGCCGCTCTTATCTCTTCTGACACGGCACGTATAACGACCCGCCGTCGGTGTCCGGCTATGCACTTGTAGCTTCGTACCTACAGTGCGGAGTGCGCTAGGCCTGTAAGAACACACAAATTCATAGAAATTGTACAAACACCGCTAAATTTTTTAACTTTTCACATACGAAAACGGCACCTCGCTAGAAGCGGCATCTTTGATGTGCGCCAGTTAAAAGCGAACTTTATGTGGCAGACCACGCTCAGGGAATGAAAGTGTTGCCATTTTTACTAATTTATATGTCATTGTTTTTGAACAACTCTATGGGTTTCTTCGATAAAATATACCCTAGCAGGTGCTAGGGTATATTAGGAGGGTTCCCTGGGGTGTACTAGATCTACCTACCTACGTATCCATCCGTCTTCACAGGTACACATGTAGGTACATATTTTATTATAGATGGGTTTGATTGATTAACTATATATTGTACAAACCAAATAACAAAAAATACAGACATTAAAAGAATATACAGAAAATATTCACGGTTTTACAAGGCAATAAGCGGTAAGCCTTTAGATGGAGAGAACTTACCAAAATAGAATGGACCGATGGAGGTGGTTATTAATATTTCTAATTTACTAAATTGGCATATATACAAATGGCACTGGGTTGGTCACGTCTGTCGCATGCCAGAAGAGCTGTGGGCCAAAATCACCACCAAGTGGCGCCCCGATACAGCAATACGGCGTCGCGGCAGACCGACATGGACATGGCGGGACGAACTCGACGCCGACAGCGACTATTGGTCTACAATAGCGCAAGATGGCGAAGCCTGGAAGTCATAGGGGTAGGCCTTTGCCCAAAACTGGGACGACACAGGCTAACAGTAACAGTAACTAAATTAAAAATAAAATAAACTACAAAATAATATGTTTAGGTGTTTATTTTTTATTTAGGGTTTATTTATTTTAAGAAGACTGTTTTTTAAAGAGTTTTATGTTTTTCTATGCTTAATTATGTTGGTAGCATTAAGTGTGGTTCTGACTTGTACATTCGTATTTTTATTTATACAAAAATATTAATTTATTCTAAGTTAGGGTACTAACAAATAAACGAAATAGTACGAAATATAACCTTAGAAGTGTCGCTAGTAGCCGTACTAGGATACCCTATATAACACCTACTACTTAGAAGTGTCGCTAGTAGCCGTAATAGGATACCCTATATAACACCTACTACTCTGGCAAAATATTTAAAAAATATCGTATTGTCTTTTTTTTTTATTCAATGCTCTATAGAATGGCAAGAATGAAATTAATCTAGTACGAGTAGCTTAGCTAACTATTGAAATAGTTAATTTTACTAAAATATCATTCTCGAGTATCTGATAACTATTGCAGCTGCAAAACCATAAAAAAATGATCCCACACAGTTATTATATTTATATACAGATATGCGCAAGCGCATTTCATGTTTTATGCGGTATGAAAGATAAAAGAGACGCCGACAAGTGTCCACCATTTACTTAAAGGACTTTTGGAGGGTTATTTTTATACTAAACTAATAAACGGAGGCGGGTCTATTGAAGATATTGTTTGTATAGAGACGTCGACTTAAAATATTTTGATACCGAAGGATTTTCTATTGTTTTGCTTCTGAAGTTTTTAATGACTGTTCTATGTATGTATGTTTGATGTAGTACAAATCATAGTACGATTATGTGCTTTAGAGAAATGGAAAATGTTTTTATGCTCAATTTTGAACTAGAATGTCTTTTTTTATTGTCGATTGGCTTGCGTTTGACCACTATGTCACCTGATGGTAAGCGACGATGCAGTCGACGATCTAGCACACTTGCCTTTAAGCTCTAGACTTGAAGATCTGGAAAGACCGACTCTGGCAGGGAGTTCCACTCGTTAGCAGTGCGTATAAAGAAAGTGGAAGCGAAGCGCTTAGTGCGCGCAGGAGGAATGCTGTACATTACTTGACATTGCTGTAGATTTTTTTTTCTTTTCCTTGTATCTAACAATCTATGCCACGTTTTCACTCGGGTTTCTCGAGACAAAAAGTAACCTTTTTTTTTCCACGGTATAAACTATTTCCATTCTGAATTTCACTCAAATCCGTTCAGCCATTGCGGCGATATGAGGAAACAAACACACTAACCCACAAACTTTCGTAAGTATAATGTATGTATGTATATCTCATATATTATATATTATCTATGTATGTATATTATATTTATACATATATTTATAATGTCATCTGGAGTTGTTTCGAAAAACCACCGTCCTTCCACATTATGTTAGTCATTTCTGTTCAAAGGTTGTCTGGAAGAGATCGCTTTGAGCGATAAGACCGCCTATTGTTATGCTGATTACTGTGAAATGTAGTTTTCATGTACCTAATTTTAAGGTTTCTAACAATAAAGTGTTTATCTATCTATCTATCTATCTATAATATTAGTGTTAATTATTGTAATTATTAAATAGCTTAAATTGTCATTTTACCTCATTACATAAATGTAAAGCACGTTCTAGTTACCCCTCGTCCATATTTAGTAGATTTTATTCAATAAGATGTGAACACATCCGCGTACACCACTAGGGCACGGTAATCACTGCTCATCATACCTTGGAATGGTTCATAATTTATCTGGTTATGGTGCCGATCTACTCTTATGGAAATTAATAGATTTTTTACTACCAACATAGGCGCTTAACTGTAACCCAGATATTCTAGGGCAACAACACATCAGGCGATCGTGACGCGGCTGATCGTACGTTAACCGGGACACGAAGCAGAAAAAACGCATATATAATTTTTTTCAACAGCCTGGATCTGCTTTTGACCACAATCTCACCTGATGGGAAGCGACGATGTGGTCGAAGATGTAGCACGCTTACCCAGTAAGTACTTGTTCACTCTTGATTTGAACACACCCAGATTGTATTTATGTGGAAACAGACGACGGCAAGGCGTTCTACTCCTTCGACGTTCGCACTAGAAACATTTTGTTTTATTTATGCATTGTGCGTGTATTTTTTATCACGTTTTTATTAAGTCACTTTCTTGTTATTTTTCAACTTTCTGTCTATCTGCCTGTCTGTCGTTCCGGGTGGAATCTTGCCACTCAAATTTCGAGCACTTCCCGATTAGCTATCCAGCTGAAACTTTGAGGGTAGCTCACAACTCGATGACAATTCATTCTAAATTCATTTGTTAGCATGCGATGCCGACTTAACCTCAAAAGGCGCGTAAAAATGTGGTTTTTGGTAATTTTTTTTTAAATTTAACTTTCTTGTTTAATAATCTGGTTTCGGCCAAACCCCTGAAGGATCTCGGCTAGCACTTATCATACCTAACTGCGCTTTTTCTGATCTTCGCTATGATGAAGCAATAATAAGACGCGACGTTTCTTCCTCATGGTGTGTAGTATAGTTGTTAGTAGGCAATTGGGTCTGTGCTGTAGATATAAGCTTGCATCTTATCTGATGGTAAGTGATTACAGACTGGGGCTATTCCGCTATCTAGGTTGGTTATAGAATATAGTAGGCAGCCTTCTTCGAAAAGGAAATGCAAAATTTATGTATAGAAGTCGGCCTAGCATGGAAAGGTCTTGTTTACGATTTTTAGAAACTTTATTAACTATAAATAAATAAATAAATACGCCCAACGATCACTTACATAGATACCTTGGCCCCTAACTAAGATTCCCAGTATCTAGGGATCTAGGAACTACGAGGACCATGACCCACAACACCCAGATATGAACCAAATGCTTGCGCTATTTTTCTTCTGTGCACAAACATTTGTCCCTTTGCGGGAATCGAACCTACAATATATACATGTATATATATACATATACACGCATATATATATGTATATAAATCACGTAATCCTAATTGTTTGCCGACAATCTCGACATATTCAGGCCAACAATTTGAATTTCAACTAACTGGCATACATTGTTACTGGAAATACTGGATAAACATTATGCTCTTGTGCCATTGTAACACAAATATTAAGTTAATTGTTCTTTTGTTTTTATTTATTTCTGTGTCGCGGTGTTATAATAAAGATTTATTCTATTCTATTGGCCAATGTTTTAACAGCGGGTATCTTGGCCAACTAGTCAAGTTTCTCACCCATTTGTTTGTTTGCGGAAATGTTGATGGGCTTTGAAGAGGTAATTTCTAGGCGTGTGTACATCCGCAAGCCCGTCATCACTTTCTATTGGACGTCGTTCAAGTGCTGAGCCATGGAAACTGCTATTGGGGACAGTCAACGATTCCTTAGACGCTCACCCTGGTAACCTTGTATAGTTCAAGTTATACAGGTGCCTGTTTTAACCGCAACCGGAGGGAAAGTATTCTAAATACTGGAGATAGCAAATTTTACTCGAAGGAAACATTCCTTTATTTTTGAAAAGTAACAAATCTACATTCATAGATTTTCGAAACAGCCACACTCGGGAATCAAACCAAAAGGTTAAAAACGGGAAAAAACTTTCTGTACTTTTATGGTATCAATCGATAGCGTCAATCAGAAGGATCAAATCTCTGACAAACATGGTATATTAAATGAACGGAAATCCTTTGAGTGAAATTTGCTATTTTCAGCTTGCTTTCCCTCCGGGTGCGGTTAAAAAATTCCACCCTGTATGTCTTTAGACATTAATGATATTTTGCATATAGTGCCTATGAAATAAAATTACTTGCAAACTCTGACTAAGGAGCGCTTTGAGTAGACTTTACAATCGAATTGCGGTTTAGAGGCAGATTAACCTATCGGCATCGCGACTGCGAATTCCTCACGATAACGCGTATAGCGCGGAATTCAATTGGTTATTTAGCTTCTCAGAGTAAATTTGATATGAGTTAAGCTGTTACAAAACCAAGTCATTGACCTAGATACCTACTTTAAACACCTATTCAGAATATAGACCCTTCAGCCTCCGCAGTTCATTGTTCAGCAAGCAATGATTACAATCTCCCGTTAAGTATTTTTTCCTCTTTGTTTGTCTTGCTTTTGTTAACTACACTAGCTTAACACTTTATCAAACAGCAAAATTTTATCACAAAAAATCTATTTACTTGTCACCAGCAAGTATGCCACGAGTTGCAAACAATGGCCATCACCATTATAACACGCTGTGGAGAGTAACCTATGACTTTTTGCTTTTCACACGGAGTATCACTAATATCATTGAATAGGTGATTAATGATATTCACACAAACTCACCGCCACTGTTGTGAGAACATAGCACTATGTTTTACTGTGAATGGATTGAAGATAATAATTAATTAAAAAAAACTGATTTCAATGTATCTTCGAAGTCCAAGGTCAAATATCGATGAAATATATGGGACCACTTCGTAGCTATACTGAACCCAACGCAAAAAGAATTTTCCAAATCGGTTCATAAATGACGGAGTGCTGAGGTAACAACCAAAAAAAACGATAACAAAATACAATCGAACGGCGAACCTCCTCCTTTTTTGAAGTCGGTTAAAATCAATTTATGAACTTGCTTTCATAAAATGTTTTCGTTAACTATAGTAGTTACCTACATATACTAAGATTGAATTATGCTTATGTCCAAGCAGTTTTGCGGACGGTAGAATGCTGATTGAAATGATACGAGTATCTTGCCAAAAGGATAGAAGGAGTAATAAACATAATTAAAATATTGTAAATGGATGAGGATTTCACACGATCGTTTCAAAGTCCAAGGTCAAATATCCATGAAATTTATATGGGATCACCTTGAAACCTACTAAACCCAACGCAAAAATTATTTTCCAAATCCGAAAAAAAAGTAAATAAACCGATAATTTTAATAAACCGATTCGGTAAAATTACAGATTTCGAAGGTACCATAAAAAAAGTAGTAACAATAAAATAAAATACAATCAAATTGAGAAACTCCTCCTTGTTTAAAGTAAAAAAAAATATAGAAGAAAGAAAATATATTTACTGAAGACACACACAAAACATTACATTAAACTATTATAATACTATGCTACACATAACAAATAAGCGGCGCCGCGGAGGATTTTGCCAACCAAAGTTCTGGGTGGTGCTATTATTGTTATGGGCTGGCGTTTTGCTTACCATCAGGCAAACGGCCAGCTTGTCTCGTCATTCAGTTACATAAAAAAACACTATACTATATAACAGAAACACATAATATATAATACACACTTAATACATAATATAATAAATATAGTACAATGAAACGTTGCGCGATGTCGGGAAGAGGTTCCGACTCAGCATAAAACTAAAGAATAAATCCTGTACCTATCCTAAGGAATCATGACATCACGAACTGTAAGATATGAAAGGAATACAAGATGATAACGACACTAGTTCATAACGAAAGCAAGGTACACTACAAATCGCCACAGAAAAAGTGAGTGATCATCAGCTACTGTGAACATCCGCCAGTTATTAAAGCGTTCAACGACCATTCACCAGTCTGTCATCTAACACATCTAGGCCGCATCTCCCTACAACCCTCTAAATTGCACTAGAAGCTGTTAGTTGCTATGACAAATACTCCTATCTCTCCACTCTGATAGCTCGATTAAGTAAATGGGATGCCGACGTCGCTTGCAGCCTAGAAAGCTGGCTTTCGCTACGTTATGATCTAAGATAATGTTTTTACAATATATTTACGGGTTAGTGCATTAATTTTGTTAAAGACAAGGTGCTGGAGGCGATTAACTGTGTACGAAGGACCTGTAGAGTTCGTTTGATGCAAGATTTATGAAAATCAGAGCTAATTTTCATCAGATTGAAGTTTAGGCACAGAATACTAAGGGACAGAAGCATCACTCCACAAAGAATAGCGACTCTTGCTACGACCCAATAAAGTTCAATTCAGCTCGCGTAGCGCTGCATACCTACCAGTCATATTAACCTACAGAGCGCCTCTCTTTCTATCGCATAGCTGTTATCTCTTCTGATGCAGCACGTGTAACGACGCGCGACCCGCCGTCGGTGTCCGGCTATGTACTTGTAGCTTCGTACCTACACTGCGGAGTGCGGTAGGCCTGGTTTAGGTAAACTAGTTCGTTATCAGAACCGTGGATATACGTACATGGACGACACATTATAACCATTTCTTCTTTATGTGGTTCTCCACAATATTTTTATTTTGTGGAATTGAGTAATGAGACTAGCAACTCATTCGCCTGATGGTAAGTGCCATGCTTGCCTATATCAATTGCAGTGCAACCCAGAATTTTTAATACCGTCAGATATTAAGTCTCATAATATATGCTCAGTACAGTTTAAACCGGAACACAGTAATGCTTGCCCACTACTGCTTGGCAGAATAACTGGCAAAGCTATGGTACCCACCCAGACTGACGCCCACATACTTGAGACCTACCACGAGTAAAAGTAAAGAGTTATTCTATTCTATTAGTGTAATTTCTACTATTTAATGAATAGCTGCAATGCTAAGACAAGTCCATAGCAATGACCTTTTATCTTGGTCTTCATTTTACTTAGTTTTAAGTTTGTAACGTAGTGATTAAATTAAGTTGACTTTTACGACTTACGTAGGGTACTAAACGCAGGACTAAAGTTCTAACCGTGTATAAACAAACGGGTATCAGACATATAAATACTAAATTATAGCAAGTTAATGCAGTTTTCTTGTCCCATGGCTACGTTTTGAAATCTGGATGAAAGTTATGTTGCATAGAAACTACTGTCAGAGTTGCACCGCTGCATTAAGTAAGTTAAGTGTGATTTCTAATAATTATGTTCTAGTGAAAATGTATAATAATGTACTTATGTACTATATCGAAATCCGATAGGTGATCTCAAATGTAACTAGTAGCGTTCGCGCGACGTCGTGCATCTTGTTTTGAATATCGCAGAACCCCGGTATTAAGATTTTAAATAATCAGGAAGAAGAAAAATGATATTGCTCGGACAGGGATGGAACCTGCGTCTTTGGAATACCGTCCCGACGCCTTAACCACTGGGCCACCGAGCCAACTGCTAGAATAAGCAAATTTCTTCTATCCTTCTTATATCGTCTTACGGGGACGATTCGCCTAGCATGCGCTAATGCATTAAATATCAGAAACCCCGTTATTAGATCTTCTTATGATGCCTCTACTTGTTGGCCGTCAGCTCAGCGATTTTTTTCCTATCTTGTGCCAAGCGAAATAGATGTTCTACGCTGGCAATGCTTGTTCATTAACGGATGTTGCGCAACCAAGACTTCTTTTGTCTTCCATCGCGTCGTTTTCCCTCCACTTTGCCCATCATGATCAGTTCCAGTAATTGGTATCTTTCATGTCTTAAGACGTGGCCCAGACACCTTACTTTTCTCTTCTTGACGGTTTGCAGTAGTTCCCGATTCCTGCCGATAGATACGTTGAAGAACCCTTGCATTCGAAACTTTCTGTATCCAGATTCCGCCATTAGTTACAAAGTCCCTAAAACCACATCGAAGTCCATCGTGTAGTTTTCCAGTCAATAGTATTAACAAATAAACAGATAACTATTAAAATGGGATCACTACTTTAGCCAAGTCTGAATATTTCAGTAAGTTTTTCAAAAAATATATAATATTAAGGAAGTTCCACCTCGAGGCTTCACTCATAGTTGAGTCAGAAATATTTTGCGTCTGAAGTGACTGACTTGGTTATTTTATATAGATACTGGATGGAGATCCACCGGGCGTTATAAAATATAATAGGTTTTATGCTCCAGATGGTTTATAATGTTTTCTAAAAGCTGAGGGCATTTAGGCTACGGCCAGGGGCTATACAAGATGCGGAATAGATATAAATAGCTGCGAAGGATTTACGTGTTGGCAAAGTGTTTTCCTTATCTTTGGACCAGAAATAAGATTTGTAAAGATGCTATTTTATTCTGAATCTTGGAATGATTCTTCAAGAATCTTGGACGCAGTTCCTTGGAAATATTAATTCCGTGGAGGCGACGTGTGACCAGGCTGGCTCATATTTAGGTCAAAAAATCAGCATTGCCATTCAGCGTGGCAATGCAGCCAGCGTTCTGGGCACTGTCCACTCCACTATAGGCCTTTTAGAATATTATTTATTTACTATTTATTATTTATCTATTTATTTTTTTATTTTTATATTATATTTTGTATATTTTTTTATACAAATCAATTAAAATAAGTAAAAATTACGTGTCTTAACGTCTAACTTGAATACTCAAAAGTTTAAGTTCAAAGACATGGGTGGTGGTATCAAAGACGCACTCATGAACGTCAATTATTACAATGACTACCACCGCAACCGGAAAATAACCACTACCCAGAAGATAAGTAACGCATGAAACTGGGGGCCATTGTTTTAGAACTTTTGTTACAATATGTTTGTTGTTGACAATATTATGTTGTGAGAGCTCTTATAGTTCCTGGTTTCCTGGTTCCCTGGACCAGTGAAACTTAGTTGGGGGTTTCGTTTTTGTGTTTGTTGAGTGTTAATAATTTATATGTGTTCGAATATGTTACATACACAGAAATCTAAATAATAAGTTAATATTTCGATTTCTGTGGTTAGAAACATATATTTAGTTGAAGAGAAGATAGATAAGATATATTTCTTGTAATTATTAAAAATCTATTTCATTTTCATCAATAAAATATTATGATTAATGGATCAGATAAATCAATTTTATTTTATAAATGTGAGTTTTTTGTCGTAGTCACAAAGGATTTCAAGTATCAATTAAATTGTCATCAGTATCACTATTTGAGAAAAAAGATTTATAATTTCCGACTTAAGAAAACCGGGCGTTAAATATGAGTTTGGACTTTAATGTAATCAAAATTAATTTTAAACTAATAACGTTACTTTTATTAAAAATAAAAAATCTGTGGGGAACAATTTTAGCAATTGAAATTGTATTTGATACGGAGTCAATTTGGGGTGACTTTCCTGCTTAAGGTCCTTACCACCTATGCTACTTTTAGATCATCATCATGATCAGACTACGTCAGGAACACCGACGTACTGCGACGGGCCAATATCTGCGGTATGGAAGCCTATCTGATGCGTCGTCAGCTTAAGTGGTGTGAGCACCTGTCCCGGATGTCTGACGAGAAAGTGGTGAAACGCATTTTTTTTCTGAGCTTCAGTACGATAAGCTTTAGAGCGGTGGCCAGTACCTCAGGTACAAAAACGTTCAGAAAAGGCATATGAAGAAATGCAAGATTGAGCCCCCTCGTTGGGAATCATTGGCGGAGAACCGCCCTGAATGGCGTGGAATAGTCAAACGTAATATATACGCGTTTGAAAATGAGAGAAGGCGTTGGTTGGATGCAAAGCGCGACGAACTTAAGAGCAAACCACCCGCTAACATTCATTACAACTACGTGAATGGCATCCTAACGTGTGCGCAATGTTCCCGCACATTCACTGCCAAAATTGGATCGGGGTGGCGCGTACCATCAGGCAAACGACGCGCACGTATCACCAATCAGTTCCATAAAAAGAATTAAGCTTAGTGGCCTTTAGTATTGTCTTTCCGATGAAAGATAAAACCTAGAACACACATCTAAATTCTAAAATGTTCGTACAAGTCGCATAACTCACGTATCTAGATTACATGTTTAGCAACTAAGGCCGGGTACACACGGGATCAATAGCGCGGAAGCGTTGACACCGCGCGGCTATGTTATAGTGCCCACGCTCACAATGCCATGTTATTTAGTGCGCTATTCAGCATGCGTTTTTAATTATTTACTGGCAAGGTTTATGGAGGGAGATAAATGGGGAGATTGTGGTTGTTGGTTATTGAAATGGTAGCTGTGTTGCCAGAAGTTTGACATTAAGTTGTGTATGTTTTATATAAAAGAAAATTCATTTGTTTTTGTAGATTGTTAACGTTTTTTTTATTTTTCACTAGTTCAACAACAATACAACAGTTTCGTCAACTATATACGTTTATACTAAGTTATTTATAAGTGGAAACTTTTAGTTAGCCATAAGTATTTAATAACATTATCAATGTTTTGTAACTGGCTCTTAGTTTTCCGGATAAAATAAAATAAAAATAAATAATAAATTTAACGTGATGATGGTAAATATATGTTAACTTCAGTATTACAAGACGTGACAAAGTTTATAGTTGTTATGTTGATCAGTTTATAGTTGTTATGTTGATCAAACGGTGATATCGTTTTGTAGAACATCGTCGTCACTTAAGAGTAGGTTATGTTTTATAAACATTTTTATGGCTGTATTTTTGGTCGTTACCGTTTCTAAATTTAAAAGAAAATAGATAATTCACTTCATAACAAATAAATTATTTTTCAAAAAAAAATAAACCGACTTCAAAACCACAAATGGCACTCAAAAGTAAAAAATAAATTAATATAATTATCATAAGCGCTACCCACTCATATATTTGAAGTCGGTGCCAGCCAAGTCTAATAGGTAGTAGATAAATACTATGTATATAGTAAGTACTACTTGTAGGTAGTATCTATCTACTACCTTTTAGACTTGGCTGGCACCGACTTCAAATATATGAGTGGGTAGCGCTTATGATAATTATATTAATTTATTTTTTACTTTTGAGTGCCATTTGTGGTTTTGAAGTCGGTTTATTTTTTTTTGAAAAATAATTTATTTTAACCTTTTTAGTGAAAAACAAGTTTAAATTAAATTAATTCAAAAAGTTTTTAAAGACAAGCTTTTATGATCTAGAAGCCACATCATGACGAAGTTTAAAACGGGCTATCACAATTAAATGCATGTACAAAAAAATTTCAAGTCTGTCCTATTCTCTGTTGAGGAGTTCCCTCGCCGGAAGTCAATCCTGGGTGTATCTGCCATGTCATGATGGAATTTAGAACAGGCTATTATGGTTAAATCCATTTACGAAATGTTGTGTCTGTACTATTCACCGTTGAGGAGTTCCCTCACCGGAAGTCAACCCTGGGTGAAGCAGGTGAAGCAGTCGAATACAAACCTCCACCTTTAGAAAGTTGGTTACGAAAAAAACAAGAACCTACTTGAAGATTAAACTTATATTTTTTTGTTTTTGCTATTTTTTTCAAAAACTACTGAATGAATTTCGATAAAATTTATATGGGACCACCTTTGAAGTATTACCTACCAATCAAAAAAAGAATCATCGAAATCAATGCATAATTGGCGGAGTAATCGCGTAACAAACACACAAAAAAAAAATTAAAAAAAAAAAAAACATACCGTCGAATTGTAAACCTCCTCCTTTTTGAAGTCGGTTAAAAAACCGACTTCAATTCTGAAGTATCTTTGAAGTCCAAGGTCGAATATCGATGAAAATTATATGGGACCACATTATAGCTATACTGAACCCAACATAAAGAATTTTTTCATATCGGTTTATAAATGACGGAGTTCTGAGTTAACAAACATAGAAAAAAAATATCGAATTGAGAACCTCTTCTTTTTATTGAAGTCGGTTAATAATAATCGTACTCTACAACGATTTAATCAGTAAGCAGTAAAAGTGCAATTAATATTTAATAAAGATTTTAGTGATATAAAATTAGTATTTTGTTATTTTAATAGTAAATTAACAGATGTATTCAAAACAATGTAACCAGTACCCTCAAGACTAGGAAGAGCGCATAGTTCCGATAGGGATCGCGGTCCGAAGTTTACAGTTACACCGTTGTCGCCCGTCATTACGCCAGTGTGTACACGGCTTTATAATGAACGTGTAAATTTTCTATGTAGATTGCACAGATTGATAGTAATGAGCTTACCTTTTTGATGATGTCAAATAATTGGATAGGTAAGTGATTTAATGCTTCATTGAAGCAGAAAATAATTCTAAGCAAGTATCTAAAGGAGTTTGAGAGCGAGTGTGGCGGGAACTCATGCGCCTTTCGATCAGACGCACCTGGGTTCGAATCCCGACTCGGCCCTGCACCAATGACTTATAGTTAAGTGCAGATTTTGCACGCTCGCTCTAAAACGGTAAAGGAAAACATCGTGATGAAACCCGCTTACGCGCTTTGGAGTGGTAGGCTCTGGCCGTGGTTGTAATACCATCCACCGAACAAAGCCATGTCGTCGAGCGACCTAGTCGTGTTTCGGGATGATGTTAGGTGAACCATCGGGGAGACGGGTCTGAGAAGCTGCTCAACTGCCGTCTCTCTCTAGATCTATGTGGCAACATAATCGCTTCACATCAGGCGAGATAGTGGCCAAACATAGATCTATTAAGCAAAAAAAAGAAATAGTTTAAACAGTTCATTTTATTGTAAGTGTAGAGTATATCTTTGTAACTTGTATTGAAGTAAACCTTGATTACACTTAGAAGTGTTAAAATAATAAAATCGTATATGCCCAAAATAACTAAGTTTAAACGATAAAATAAATACCCTGTGTTTCGTGTCGGGGTGTTGTGGGACCATGGTCCTCATAGTTCCTGGCTCTTTATAAACAAGGAATCCTGGTTAGGAGCCAGGATCTATGTATGTGAACGTTATTTATTTATTTACCTACTAATAATTAAATTACTACGAATTTGAGATTTGAAAGTTTGGACTTCTAAATAAAATTGCTATTTAAACTTTCATAGCGCCACTGTTTTGTACAACTAAATTCCAAAACAAGCAGGTTGTACCTGATAGCAACAGCCTCTGTGGTGTAGTGGTTGGGCAGGTTGGCTCAAACCTCATACACCACTGACGTTGCGGGTTTCATTCCCGCGACGGGACAAATGTTTGTGCATAGAAAAAAGTGAAAGAAGGAAAGAAAATACATTTATTCCAGACAGATACACGCAACATTACATTAAGCTATAATACTGTACTACACATAACAAATAATATTATGCTATACATACAACAGAAAAAAATAACACATGTAATAACATACCTATGTAATAAATACATAATATAATTATAGTATAATGGAATGTTGCGCGATGTCAGGAAAAGGTTCCGACTCAGCATAAAAACTAAGGTAATAAATACCTTAGTACTGATTTTCAGCCGGAACCTATGACCGTGACATCACGAACAGTAAGGTAAGAGACGAATACAACATAAATATATAAACAAATATATAACAAGAGAAAACAAAATATACATAAAGCAAATTAAAATAATTATTCATAGGCGGTGACACTGACATGTTACATCACCTATAAAAGCAAATTCATACTCCACGGCGCCACGCACTCCATTCCAACCTCAAAGTCTTACTCTGAAGTGGAATCATTTGTTTCGTGTCTGGGTTTTGTGGGACTATGGTCATGATAGTTCCTGGTTTCTTAAGTTCCTCCCTTTCTACAGGAAGTCCTAGTTCGAGGTATGTGATCGGTGAGCGAAAAAAAGGAAGTAGCATGCGTACTCATAACAGTATCGTCGCCAACCCTAGCGCCGCGCCGGGCGACGCGGATAAGAACGCCACTGTGAATGGCTAACATAGTCCAGCAGTCCAGCGGGTATTGTGCGCGGCCGATCCCGCGATACCGCGTGCCTGCTTTACAGTTACCACCTTCTGCAAGTGATGTGTGGGTCGCGAGAATAACGAATAGTGCAGATCATGGATAAAACACCTAAAGCGCATGTGTGATTATATATTAGGTTTGTCAAAAACCAGCCATGTGCGAGTCGGACTCGCGCACGAAGGGTTCCGTACCATTATCTATAAAAACGGCAAACAAAATCATGTTTGTTGTAGAGAGCCCCCTTAAATATTTTTTAATCTGTTTTTTAATATTTGTTGTTATAGCAGCAACAGAAATACATCATCTGTGAAAATTTCAACTATCTAACTATCACGGTTCATGAGATACAGCTTGGTGGCAGGCAGACAGACAGACGGACGGACAACGGAGTCTTAGTAATATGGTCCCGTTTTAGCCTTTGGGTACGGAACCCTAAAAATTAACTCGACTTGACTTCTTGGTATATGGCTTCTGTGGCTAGTTGTCACAATTCTGCCAATGTCCGTTCATGCTAGTTTCACAAATCGTATGGAGCAAAGTAGAACAATAATAATTAAAGTCATTAAAATGTTAAAAATAAAAATTCCTTAGTACAAGTAGTAATTCGAATCCCGCTGGCCTCGCACCACCGACTTTCTTAAGTTATGTGCGGATCTAACACTCGCTTCCAAAACCGTAAAGGAAAACATCATGAGAACACCGGCATGTCCAAGAACTAATCTGGACATAATGACGTCTACCAATCCGCACTGGGCTAGCTTGGTAGATTATGGCCCATACTCTCTCTATAAGAGAAGGCCCTAAGTGAAGGCTGTTCACATCTCTCGAAGGACGGACAACCGTTGGAGTAGACGTGTCCTTAAACAGAGACCGCGAATCGGCAAGCGTAGTGTAGGACGCCCACCGGCCAAGTGGAATGACGACCTGCGAAAGGCGGCCGGAAGAAACTGGATGAGAAGAGCCGAAGACCGAGCTCAGTGGCGTTCATTGAGAGAAGCCTATGTCCAGCAGTGGACGAATACAGGCTGATGATGATGATGATGATGATGAAGAGAAGGCCCGTGTCCTAGCAGTGGGAACGTGATTGGCTGGTGCCATCTGGAAAGTCTGAGTGCGGCTCTTAACAAAGTTACTGATACATGGTAATCAGAGCCCTTCGAATCCAGACGTCAGCGCCGTCTTCAAGGATTTCATACGTCGTTTTCAGACCACCTAAGATCAAAAAACAGATTGGACAACTTATCTTCACAAAACTTGGGACGATTTATTTTTACAAGTTTAGATTTTGGGACCGAATCTTTGGTCCTAAACTGACCGCCGTCGTACAAGTCGGGACAAATTAAACAGGCTATATTAGAGTGCACTTATTTTACATCGAAATTCGGTGCTCTACTAATTTAAGAAAAGTTTTACGTAGTTAAATCTATAAAGCAGATCTGTAATGCAAATCTGTACATTGCAAAAGGCAAATGACCATCCTACTATCCCACTGATATTATAAATGCGAAAGTTTGTGTGGATAGATGGATGGATGGATGTTTATTATTACAGGACATAAGCTACTTTTATCCTGGGAAACTGCCGGTGAAACCGTGGAACGCAGCTAGTTAAACAATAAAACAATATATCTACTAAAATAGAACTATTCTTTTTATGGATCTGAGTGAGGAGACTAGCAAGTCGTTCGCCTGATAGTAAGCGCCACGCCTGCCCATAACAATTGCAGTGCCCATAGCAATGCGTAGCACTGCATTGCGCCCATCCCCCCGAGACATCATATATTAAGACTCATATGCCCAGTAATTTCGCTGGCTACAATGCCCTTCAAACCGGAACACAGTATACTTGCGCACGACTGCTTGGTGGCAGAATAACTAAAACTAGCTATAATGTAAAGTGATCTCGTCTAAGAAATCCAGTTAAAAGTAGACATCTCCCGGCTGACGTACGCAAAGCAGATTTTATGTAAATCTTAAGGAATTCAAATTACTCAATATCGTAAACATATCAAAATGAATGGCGGAAGGGAAACTTATTTCTACGTAACGACATAATATATTGTTCGGGCAGTTTCGTGTCCGCGGCGGCTTGAATGCGCCGCGGATGGCAGAACCGACTTACCTTATAAATTATATCCCCACCAACAATATGGCGCTGGAAAATCGTAGATGCATTAAATATTAAGTATGTCATCTGCAAATATTACTTGTATGATTTTATAGCTCGCTTAATGGTCGTGTAACTAGAATCTACGATATTGAGGGTCAATTTGTTGTTACTAATAGTTGTGTTTAGTCGCAATTACTCGTGTAATTTTTTTTATATCAATTTCAAAGAAAAGAAAAGTAAATTCCACGATCACCAGTTCATCATCATCAGCCCATCACGTTCCCTCTGCTGAAACTCGGACCTTCCCTCCCAGAAAGAGTATGGGCCATAATCCACCACGCTGGCCCAGTGCGGGTTGGTGGATGTCACATGTCCTTGAATTTTTTGATCACCAGTCATTTGCTAATAGCTAATATTCACAGTTATCAAATGTTGAATTATATCATAAAATGTTGATGGTTTCAAAATAAGCAGGTTATTGACCATTTGGTTTAGATAAGTCTTTATAGTTATACAACTAGCAATTATTTTAACAAAAGAAAATTATTGAAAAATGTATTTTAGTAACTATTTAAAAATGTCTTACATATGCTTTCTTCACTCAAAGCTATCTATTCCAGACAACTTTTCATACTAATCTTTTTGTTTTGAGACTGAATAAATTTTATTGAATCTTATTTCTTTTTTTGTATGCAAATATTTTTAGTCCTTTTTAAATATGCATTTTATTTGAGGCATAACTTTTTTATTCGTATTTTATTTTATTTGTAAATAATTTTGAATGTGCAAGAATAAAAAGAGATAAGAAGTGTGCACATAAACAGTGGCCAGCACTGCACCACAGTAACACAATACTATTCGAGTCGGCAGTAACCGAGCCGGTGCGGGTTCGGCGCTGCATTAATTTGACGGGCGCGTTGTTTCGAAAGCTCGCACTTCACTGAATCGAGGATAGTGAGGTTTCTTAAATGCCAACTTTTTGGTGACCAATAAAAAGGAATAAAAAGATACTTTAAGCTCAAGTCTAAGTACTGTTAATTATTCAATGGCTCAGTGACGCCCTGAGTCATGGAATAATTACCGGTACATTATGGTTTTGTGTTTTATAAGTATCCTTGGTATATTTCAGTAGATGAAAAGTGGAAGTAGTCCATCATTACATAGAAGACAAAGATGCATGGAATTTTCCGCTTCTGCCAAGTAGCCAACTGACACATAAGAAACAATATTGTCAAAAACAGACATATTGTAATAAGTTCTAAAAAAATGCCCCTTAGTTTCTTGTCGTATCTTCTGAGTAGTGGGTCTTTTTCCGATATGGTGGTAGAGTTATTGTAATAATTGACGTTCATAATTGCGTGTGTGATGGCAACATTGAATAAAGAACTTTTGAACTTTGATTATGATTTTCCGTCATTGCCATTGCTGGAACTCTTGTCAAAAAAAATATAAGAAAAGGAGAGCATTGGCCATCATTTCTAATTTCTTCTTTATATCATAGTGGAATAGTCTAAGTGTAGAACCGTACCATACGCGTTATTGTAAGGAATTTCCACACGCGATGTCGTTGGGTTAATAGCCACGGAAATGGTGTAATTGGATCAAATATCTGTAACCTCTTAAAATATATTTTCTGCTTTCAAGCAAAACCTTCCAAATACAATCACTTACATCAGCAACAACAACTTTAGGTTATACACTCGTTTGTGAAATTATACCACCTCCCACGCGAACTTTACTTGGCCAACTTAACTTAGCATTAACTTAGCAACTTGACAACTCCACTGAAGAATTTCGCTATTATATTTCCGCTTGTCGTGTACAGATGTTTATTCTTTCATAAGTTGTGTAAATACGTTTCAGGTACTTTGTTGGCTGAGTAAAATGTTGTTTTCATGAAATGCTTATAGAATGTTAATATATGAATAAGAATTATTTATTTGCTAGATTACATTACATTTTGGTAGGTACATATTATTCCTAGAAAGGTGTTACAGAGTACAATAGTCGTTGTAATCAGTCTGCATGCAGACGTCCAATATTTATTTATTATCGTCACTACAATTTATAAATTATTTTAGAGTTATATTGTATGACTATGACGACCTGCAATAAAAGAAACACGCTAAATGTTTTCTTTTAATGCAGGTATTGTGAGTATTACTGAGTATTTTAGTAGTGCGCGAATATTACTGATCCGGTTTGAAGGGCATTGTAGGCAGCGAAATTACTGGGCTCATGAGACTTAATATCTGATGTCTGGGGGTGATGAGCGCAGTGCTACGCAGTGATTTTTATGCTATTATAAGTTTGGGTGGCATTGAAATTGTTATAGGCTAGGCGTGGTGCCATCAAGTGAACGATTTGCTCATCATCATCGTCGTCATTACGCAGTTCCATAAAAAAAGCAGTATTAGCAACGACGTTTTTTGGCACTTGTGCGGGCCAGCCTTTCAAAACTTTTTGGGAAATACCAAAGTACTTCTGTCATATTTTCTAGTTATGTTAATCGCACTACGATTCACTTGGTACACCAGCTAAATCACAGTTACATTTACAACTTTTCCTCTCTCGTATGCAGGTTTTATTGGTAGGTATCAGCGCTTTTATAGATATTCCGTCAAGCAGTAGAGTTTAAAAGGCATGGTAGCTAGGGAAATCACTGGGCTTATGAGACTTCCTTGAAGTAGGTTTTGTAATCATAAACATTTGATAACTTACAAACGCATTTGCAACTATCACCATGTTTAAATCCAGTCGTAATTCTCCATGGCTCACTTTCAACACTAAGTTAAGGTATTTCGCATCAATAAATAGCAGTTAGCGGTTCCTAAGCTGAATAATGCATAGTAGGCTAACTTAAGCGTAACTTAAGCGTTACGATTTGAGGAAACATTTCCACGACACGATATTGAGCTATCCTTAGTTATGACTTTTTGTTGGAATGCTGCCTCAGCGACAAAGTCAAGGTGTCGTGAATTGCAATGCAAAAGTTGCAATTAGTCCGGACGCCGATTTTTTTGTTATTTAATTTATTCTATTTTAGGATAATCAGTAAGTTTTGATTGCGCTTTCTGAAAAAGCTTTTTTTGCTTGGTTTTGATAAATTCATAACATTTGCTGATCTTATAAAATTCTTAAGTAAAATTGAGGCTTTAGAAAACTATTTCTTTTTTTATGAATCTGCATGGTGAGACGTGCAAGTTGTTCGCCTGATGGTAAGCGCCACGCCTGCCCATAGCAATTAAATTATTTAATATTTATTTTATACAGCTGAATGACAAGATGAGCTGGTCGTCCGCCCGATGGTAAGCAACACGCCTGCCCATAACAGTACACACTGAACTTTGTTTTGCAAAATCCTACGCGGCACTGCACTGCGCTCGTCACCCTGAGACAATTAGCTGTTAAGTCTCATAATTCCCAGTAATTTCGCTGGCTACAAATGGCTTTATATTACTAACATCGCAGTATATCGAGTAGTGTAAATGCTACCTTAGCGAGCGCTAAGTGCGTTTATCATTACAACCCGGATTGATGACGCTATTTCCAAGTTCAGATAACTCTGGATAGTTTTGGATGTAACTGATGTTGGGACACGACATTTGAAAGATAAAATGATAAGAGCTAGTAAACAATCGATAGTTTGCAGTAAACCTTACATATTACATTACAGATACCTGACCTATTAATCTAAAAGTAACAGCCGAAATAAAGTAAAAATCTATATTTTTTTTGAACTGCGGCTACCCAGGGTCGTGACAGATAACAGACACACAAACAAAACAAGAAGTAATTCCATTTGAAGTCTTTTAGTACACCTTCAAAGAGTAATATCGTGCGAAATCGCACCGTGTAAACGCTACCTTAGCAAGCGCTAAGTGCGTTTCGCTTCACTCAGATTGATGACGCTCTTCCCAAGTTTAGATAATTCTGAATTCACATGATCCGATATTAATGACCGCCTGATGAGATAACACGAGGGACAGATAGTTGGTTGATAGTCTACAGTGGGCACCAGCCACGTGCAATATCTAACACTGCAGTAGAGGACTGAGCATTGAACTATGTATTTTGCTGTGCAGCAGTAACCAAGGTCTTTTGTGTATTGCATTAAAACGACTTCTTGTCACACAATAAATACAGAACAGACTTAAATTATTGTTTTATATTGCCTTTGATTTAAAATTATTTGTTGACATTATTACTTATTCTATTAGAGACTTCTTCTTTCATGTGAGTGCCACATTAGGGCTCATGCTCGGAAATTATAGTTTTTAGGGTCGCCGTCATCGAAATCGATGAGGAGGACTATATATGGACAACCCTGGTGTCAAAGTTTTTAGACCACCCAAAGGCTTCCGACATGGCCTAACTGCTGTCCTAAGACAACAACCGGAACCGACAGCTTAACGTGCCCTCCGAAGTGCGGTAGCGCTCAAACCACACAAACGGTCACCCATCCAAGTTGTGACCGCTGCGAACTACGCTACAAGCGCTATAAAGAGACAAAGAGTTACACAAACCCAGTTTAAGTTAAATATCAATTTACTTGCGTGTAGTCTAACCGATCAGCTCGACATCCGATCTGTCGGGTTGCTCTAAATTTCTAACCTACAACCGCCTCAAGTTACTCCCAGGCGATGAATCGTTTACTCCCAACCGCAGGCGCAGTTAAGTGTTGAGTTACTGCTAACTGTATCTTGGAGTAAATTTAAAGGATTTCTTTAAAAACTCACTTTCGTCTTGAAAGTACAGCTCATCAGGCGACACATTATTTCATTAACGACGACATGTTGGTGGAATCCAAACTACAAAGCTAAGTACATCGATGTGAAGTCGCTAGCCTATCGGTATTCTAAAGAATTTACTATGGAGAATGTTCTCAAGAACTTTTGCTTATAGCTTTGTTTGCTTATAGCTAGGGCGCCAGCGGGGCAGGGCTCAAACTACCAGTAGTCAGGGCTGCAGAGTGAGGAGCCTCTTGACAATACATGCCGGGTCGGTGCAGGGTCAGTAGTACAAGGAGTACTGCCTTCTCCATCTGACCCTCGATCCAACCGTCTAGTCAGAGCCTCTTTATTCATGTTCTAAAACAAAACCTGCAATAAAATATAGAATTCATTCATCATCTCTGAGTTTACAAAAAACCAAGGCCTGTGCCTCGAGTTCTACCTCAAGAATCGAAGAATTTATCTAAAGCCTACTCAAAAACTGCGAATGTTTTGAACGCACTATTAATAGGACGTACGCCACTAAGTTAGACTTAAGTTATGTTTAAGTTAAGTTGAGGGATCGCGGCCCATTTGTTCCGTGTCGTCTACGCTTGGTTTTAAGTAAGTGGGCGTCCGTGATATATGCACAAGTTATGTTTAAGTAACGTGTAAGTAACTGAGGGCAGGATGGGTGATGATTTTTCTTTGTGCTACCGTGTCGACTGTTTATGTTAAGTTAGGTTTTGTTAAGTTAATATATTTAAAATATTTTAACTTATTCTACAAGGTTTAGAGTATGATATAGATTCAGGGCAATTTTTATTAAGGGAGCTTTTAAGACTGTAGCAATTGTGCTATCTAGGTACACCTATGTATATATATATGTTAGCAATTAGGACATTAACTTTGGTGTGGCATCAGAAGTCAGCTATTAGTAATATTTTTTTACAAGCTATTATTTAACTTGCAATGCATGTATGTATGTATGTCTATGTTTGTTCGGGTATAATCTTCCAAACTGAATCAGAACCACTTCCTCTTGTCCTACGAAGTTGAAATTTTGCATATTTGTCAAAGACCGATGACAATGCAATATTATGGTGACAACCAGCTCATCTGATGATGGAGACGGAAGGTGGGCAATAGAACTCTTCGACGGATAATCGTAAACTACTAGTGGTTGGACTCATTTTAATCTGCTCGCGGTTCCGATTACAAATTTGTTAAAAGCTTGTCTGAATAATATATTTTTCAACAAAAAAACTTATTAACTTTTATATATTTTAAAAAAGAGTACGTTTAAACAATAAAGATCTTACAACTACATGTATAATTACATACAATCACATTAATATTATAAATGCGAAAGTTTGTATGTAACTGTGTTATTATGTTTGTTACTTCTTAACGCCGCAATGGCTGAAGGGATTTAAGTGAAATTCAGAATGGAGATAGTTTTTACCCTGGATTAACCCTTTTTAGAAACCGCGAGGCACAGCCAGTACTTAATAAAATATTAACTATCGTAGTTCTTATTACATAGAAGAGATAGCTCTAGATAATTTTGACTTCAGTTCCATAGGAACGATATAGGTTAGTTAGGTTCTTTTTGTACATACGGGGGAAGTCTCTTGGATACCTGGGAGGGAGAGCCCGGGTAGTGCCAGACTTAGCCTAAGCTACCTACTGGCTAGATTCTAGAACCCCCGTCTGCTCTGCTTGTTCACAGACCAGACGGCCGTGCCGTGTTCATCACTTCTTATTTATGACAGACGAAAAAATGTTCTCAAGTCGACGCATTTTTTTTATGTATGACCAAGCATAACTTTTTACAGAGTAGTCCGATTTTGATAATTATTTTTTTGTTTGGTAGGTCATATTTTAATGGTGGTCCCATATTAATCGATATTAATTATGCGCTTTTTGGCAAAAACAACAAAAACAAAATATATAAACATGGTTTTGAAGTCGGTTTGTGTTCTTTTCTATAAAATATTTTTTAGCTGTATATCAGCTATGCACTTTTTTTCTCTATTATCTCTATCTATCTATTATCTTTATAGTATTTTTTTTGTTTCCTTCTGTTGAGACTCGGGCCTTCTCTTATAGAGAGAGTATGGGCCATAATCCATCACGCTGACCCAGTGCGGTGTAATCATATCAATAAAGTGTATATCTGTTTATATATCTATTATCTATATACACCCAGTTATAAGCAAATAAAATGACTGGAGACAGCCCATGTTGGGATATTCAATTACTTCAATTTATGCCAGTAAATTACATGGACTTACTGGCAACTGGCTAGTTTATACTGGCAACGCGATTTCTAATTGCAGACAAATTGCTTCCCTTTCATTATCCATTGAAAGTTTTAAAGACCTTCTCGGTTTCCTGACTTCAGTCACTATTACACGTCATAAACAAGATGGCAGAAGTGATCATTTTAAAGTAGAGTAATTATATCTAAGATACCTATGATTTTATAGACTAAGAATTTAGTTATAGCATCAATAACCGGCAAGGGCCCCGTAAGAGAAAATACGTTTTTATATCACTGGCATACCTAATAAACGTAGAGTATTAAGTTTATCGTCATGTTAAAACAACTTTAAGATAAGCATACTAACGTATCTGCTAGGAAACTTACCTCGTTTTACCTGAAGAAATCCGAGCTATAAAACGATGGGTCAAGGCTATCAAAAATTAGTCCATATTTCCGGCCCAACGCACTTCTACCTCAACTATCTTCCACCAGAGGGCAGCGCGCGATATAACCTGCCACTAAGCTTTTTTCTCTTATTTCCTTCATCCCAAGTATCATCTCAACTCTAACATTAAAAAGATAAAGTTGAATTTCGAATGTGATTTCGTTTCTGCGTCTGCGCAGTCTTATTTAAATAAGGTAGTCGGCGTGAGAGCAGGAAGGAAGAATAGTGATGGGTGTGGAAAAAGGAGGGAGGATGGCGATGTTGCCGCGCTATTTGATAGTGATGGAAGTGGAATATCGATAAATATACATAATTTCATTTAGCTATAAATTATAATATATTCTTTTTGTATTACGTAGTCATTCGCTATATTGTATGTAACATATTGGCCAACATTACCTGCCCTCATCACATCATCTCAGCACATCAGTCATGGAAAAAACAAAAAGAGTGTATGGTCATACTGGTTGTGTTTCAAAATTGTGGTCTCCTCGATACAGGCTTGCCTAGTGAGGAAACTATATTTATTAGTTAGATAAAAAGTGTCTGCAATTTGTAGTATGTAATTATGTAATAAGTAATTCCTAGTTTAAAATGTACCTACCTAGCAATGTAACCTCACTACCTTATTGCTGTAATAAAATTATTTTTCATTTTTTTTTTCATACTCTCCAATAAAGCATAGATCGACTCATTTACATCCAAATTCGCTTGAACATTTAGACCGATACAGAATTCATCGTATTTAAATTGTGAGGCCAAAACTTGTTGTGTTAGAATTCAAATAACAATTAATGCATTCGCTTCATCTATAGCGTTGCTTCATTCTGAAAATATCTGTTTTTATAGTACTTTCTGATTTGCAAATACCGACACGTCACAAATCAAAAATATCGACAGCGTCCCATCCTTGCCTCCCAGATGGCGTCGACAGCACTACGAGTCGACAACTCAGCCCGACTCGGAATTCTTCGCGTCGCCTCCGTATTGCGTGACGCATTGCGCGCGCGCATGTCCCTAGATCTCGGGAGAAGTTTGGTGGTTTTATTTTGGATTTCGCTGAAAGAATTGTATAGGATTTCTGTGTATTTATTTTCCTTTATTCATGCTTACATGTAATGCACCAAACAGATGTAAGAAATGTCGTATGTATAGAATAGATAAATATGCACTGTAACGGCGCTGCACAAGGCCTGTGAGTGTAACTAGTTACTTATGGCTAAAATTATCATTTTTGTTATATATAATATACATTTGCCAATTTAAATTAATCATTATCCATAAAAGTATTGCATCATTTAGTTCTTATCATTACAATTGTTGTATTGTTTCGTAAAATTTACATTAAAATATGAAATAAAATAATCACAATTTATTCTAATCTATATTTTTGTAGATGTTAGAGCTTACCACAGTCATTTAAAGTAGTATGAAGGTCAAGTCAAGGTTTTAAACCCAAAACGCATAAAATACTACTATGCATTACTGTGCATTACTGTGTTCCGGCTTGAATAGTTTATTATTGTATGACACTTTTGGAATTTATTTGAAACATTGACATTTTAATAATTATAATTTTATTTGACTTTTTAATGGTGTTATTAAATCGAATGTTGTAATTGTAATGAAATTATATGGTGTATTGACATTTCAAATAATTAGATTTTTATTAAATACAATTGTTGGCGACTGGCTGGTGCAACCTCTTTTTGTTTAGCTATTTTTTACTGACAATGTTTTATGGGCGTTTGTTTTTGGTTTTGATTTGGGTCTTGTCAATATAGGTGATTTTAGTTCGACTATTATAAAATTAACGAGTAACTATCTAAAGTGTTTTCATTTCATTATACAGTCCACCAATCGTCCCTAATATTTGGTCCTTACGAAGCCTAAATTTATACCATTTCATCCTAGTTTTCATATTATTATTTTTTTTCACAAACGTCATTTTCACAATGGTAGTTACTCGTAGTCAAACTAAATCGCAATATGAGAATCCGACGACACAAGGCCCAGGCGAAGCACATCGCGAGGACAATTCTCCGCCCCCTCTCCGCGAGCACGCCGAGCCGCAGCCGAGCGGATCGCATCAAGCGGCACACATCGCTGAAGGTTCTAAACTGGCGGCGGGAGCTACTACAAACATTGCACAGCAAGAAACGACTGTACTCCCGGCTAGGTCCGGTCTTCAACATCAGCCGCACGGAAACAGAGGTCAGTCAACATACACAAGACGCTCTTCAAGCTCTTCTATTCTAGCTAAAAAACTGGCCATAGAGGCCGAAATTCAGCAACGTCGCGTAGAGCGTGAATGCAAGCTAGCAGAGCGAGAGCGCGAACGTGAACAGCGCGAGCGCGAACGTGAACAGCGCGAGCGCGAACGTGAACAGCGCGAGCGGGAGCGAGAGCACGAACTTGCGCTTCAACAGCAAAAAGCTGACGAGTTGGAGCTGTGCGCAAAGCTTGCTTCCCTGGAAGCACATTCTGACAGGTCTGGTAGCGTCTCTTCCCGTAGTTCGCACAAAGAACGTGTAACAACGTGGGTGGGCAACCAAAACGCACCAAACATGGCACTTGACCCACAACCACGCGTATTACGCGTTCAAGCACCCGTAGGTAACACTACTTGTGGAGCGAAAGGCGATCCGATTGTTCAGCTTGCGAAGGCTATTTCATCTTTACCCGACCGCCCGAGAAAGCCGGAGCTGATTCCTTTCACAGGCAATATAGATGAATGGTTAGCTTTCAAGTGTACGTATGAGCGAACTAAAACCTTTTTCACGCCCGCAGATAATTTAGCTCGCTTAACATCCGCCGTTCGTGGTGCCGCCCGGGCAGCCGTTTCTTCAATTTTATGGCAGGCACAAGATCCCGAGGAGGTGATGACTGCTTTGGAGAAAAACTACGCGCGTCCAGAGCAGCTGGTTGCACACGAGATTGCCGGTCTACGCAGTATTAAAATAGGTAACGCAGAACATTTAAACATTCTGGCCAACAAGCTGAGGAACTGCGTTGCCATTATAAAATTGTTTCAGCAGCACGAGTACCTATCATCACTCGAGCTTCTTCGTACGGTCCTTTTAAAACTTAATGAACACACGCGAGACCGTTTTACGGATTACGCAGCCACTCACAAACCTTTTGAGCCAACGATTACTAAACTAGAGTTGCTTTCTAGGTTCTTAGTTATCGAAGCTGAACGACAACTCAATTACAACTTTTTGGTTGACGTAACGCCGAGCTCGTCGCAAAGTAAGCCACCTTTTTATAAGCCAAACGTAACGAAAGATTTGAATGTTCATGCTACTACCTCGAATGACAAAACGACACAGTGTGCATACTGTAAACAAGGGCCCCACTCTGTTAAAACATGTAAAGCGTTTTCATCGCTTTCGGTTGACGATAGATGGCGCTGGATAAAAGAAACAAAAACGTGCTATAGATGCCTGAAGTCTAGCCCACATACATGGAACACATGCCAGGCTAAGCGATGCGGTGTTAGTAGCTGCGACAGGCGCCACCACGCCCTCCTTCACGGTGACAAATCGGTATCTAATAGTAACCTCTCCGCTAATGATATTGTTTCTCTGCAGAGCTCACCAAAGAATGACACTATCGTGCCTCCTCAAGCTGACGGCGGCAACGTGGTGGCTAATACGATCGGGGTACCTGCAGCTGGTAGGCGGGGACTGCTCAAGATTCTACCTGTCACTTTAGAAGGTCTACGCGGCACGTTTGATACGTTTGCGCTTCTTGATGAGGGCAGCACAGCTACACTTATCGACGGTGACGTAGCGGCGCGCATCGGAGCTGACACCACGAACCGTCAGAAACTACGTATTACAGGGGTAGGCGGTATGTACCTCGATACTGAGGTATGCTTTGTCAATTTTTACATTCGAGGGCGCGACATGCCTGAACGCCACTTAGTCCAAGGCGCACGCAGTATTACCCCTCTTTGTCTAACTCCGCAAAGCACCGACATGCTTGATTTATCAAAATACAACCATTTGTTGGATCTGTCGGCTATGTTGAAATATCAAGACGCTACGCCAACTGTGCTCATTGGAGCGGCCGATTGGCATTTGTCTTTAAGCCGTGAGATGAGAGTAGGTAAGAAAAACGAACCTGTTGCCTCAAGAACGCTTTTGGGCTGGGCTCTACACGGCGCTATGTCCCCGTCGATTAAACCAGTAGAATTTGTCAACAATGTTTGTGAGGTAGATTACGCGTCAAGGACAATTAACTCTCTTGAGGCATTAATCAAAAAACAATATGAAATAGATTCTTTAGGCATCCAGAAGCTTGCCACCCGACAAAACAATGACGATGCACGTGCGGTAAGTTTGGTAGAGTCTTCCGCTCAGCGACTGGCTACAGGACGTTTTGAGGTAGGCTTGCCTTGGAAGGAAAGGGTAACAAACGACGTTCCAGATAGTTACCCTCACGCTTTATCACGACTCAAGTCTCTCGAAAAACAGATGGCCAAAGATAGCACACTTGCGTTAGCTTACAAAAAATATATTGAAAGCATAGTTCAAAAAGGTTATGCAGAAGAATGCGCGCCCTCTACCTTCCACGACAACTTTCTCAGGGACAAGTCCTCGGCTGGCGTTTCTTTGAGATGGTACTTACCACATTTTGGTGTGTACCATCCACAGAAGCGTAAGTTGAGGGTGGTGTACGACGCAGCAGCTGTCACTAGAGGTGTAAGTTTGAACGAAATGCTACTGCAAGGTCCGGATCTATTGCAGTCTCTTTTAAACATTTTGTTCCGTTTTAGAGAAGGACCGATCGCGTTTAATGCTGATATAAGGGAAATGTTTCTTCAAATCAAAATGAAAGAAAACGATCGTGATGCGCTACGGTTTTTATGGCGCAACGGGAACTCTCAGGATACCGTCAAAGAATATAGGATGACGTCTTTAATTTTTGGCGCTGTATCGAGCCCTTTTATAGCAATGTTAATTAAAAACAAAAATGCTAAGGAATTTGAGCACAAATATCCAGCTGCTACTCACGCGATCATTCACGACCACTACATGGACGATTATATTGGGAGTGAGTTTAACCTCCCCGACGCGAAACGTTTAGCCTCCGATATAGTAACGGTTCACAACTCATGTGGTTTTGAAATGCGTTCGTGGGTATCGAACGTGCCCGAGGCACTTGCTTTAGTACCCAAAGAGCTTTGTAGCGACTCGAATTCTGATGTCAACTTGCCTTTAAATAATGACGTAGGTGCTTTAGGCGTAAAGTGGAATCCTCTGAACGATACTTTAGGGTTTCGCACGTGTGGCAATCGCAGTGGCGTATGCACGATAACTAAACGAAGTTTACTCTCCAGTGTTATGAGCGTCTACGATCCTTTAGGACTGATCATGCCAATAGTTATCCAAGGTAGAATTTTGATACAAAAATTATGGAGGGAAGGGACTGACTGGGATTCGCCGATCCCACCCAAGTATGAAGTCGACTGCAAGTTGTGGTTTGATCAGATTGATTCTGTAGCTAATCTCCGTATTCCGCGGTGGTACGTAGGCAAATCAGAGCAGTGCAGCACTCAACTTCACGTTATAGCCGATGGGGGGGAACAGGCTTATGCCTCCGTTGCATATTGGCGCTATGCGTTCGTTGATGGTTCAGTTAGTTTAGCGTTGATAGGCAGCAAAGCGCGTGTTGCACCTTTAAAGCCACTTTCTATTCCGCGTCTTGAACTGCAGGCTGCTCTGATCGCGACGCGTTTTGCACAAACTATTTTGAATGCTCATCGGACACAACCTTCCGCTGTTTTCTACTGGACTGACTCCACCACGGTCTTAAAGTGGATTCGCAGCGACGCGCGGTGTTTTAAGCCGTTTGTAGCCCACAGGTTAGGCGAAATTTTAGAATTTACGAATCCATCCAATTGGAAATGGCTTCCTAGCGAACTCAACATCGCAGACGATGCTACTAAGCCAAAGCATTTTGAATTTACATCATCGCATAGATGGTTCGCTGGCCCATCTTTTCTCATCGATTCACCCTCAGAATGGCCACATGAACCAGAACACATCATTGACGAAGTTTTACGGACTTCTGAGTTAAAACCGGAGTACGTAGGGCTTCTTGTAGACAATCCATTGTTAGTTCCGCCGATTCCAGACGCAGCTCGTTTTAGCAGCTGGCTACGGTTACTAAGATCTACGGCCCGCGTTTTCCAAGCCGTACGAAAGTTTTGGTCAAAATCCAGTTCACCGCGCTTACTATCGAAATCTGTTCATGATACTACGCCCCCCTCGCATCTTTCAGCTGATGACATTCTTCAAGCAGAGAAGATGCTTTTCTCAAGGATTCAGATAGACAGCTTTTCCGAAGAACTGAAGATTTTGAAAGCCTCGCAACCTGTACCCAAGACCAGTCGCATAGCCGCACTCGCCCCGGTTCTTGACAAAGATGGTCTGATTAGATTATACTCACGAATAAAATCCGCTCCTGGGGTGAGTGAGAGTGTTAAGTCACCGATCATTCTTGACGGTCGTCATCGTATTGTACACTTAATCATTTTGCATAAACACGCTGAAGCCGGACATGGGAACCATGAGCTTGTGCTCAATGAAATAAGGCAGACATTTTGGATTCTACGGGCTAGGGCTACCATCCGAAGCATAGCCAAAGGGTGTATACAATGCAGAAGACAGAATGGTCGTTTAGTAACACCAGCAACAGGCGACTTGCCACGAGAGCGGCTAGACCACCACACACGGCCGTTTACGCATGTTGGTTTAGATTATTTCGGCCCCATAGAAGTTGCAAATGGCCGACGACGCGAAAAGAGGTGGGTGGCTCTTTACACATGCCTTGTTACAAGAGCTCTACATCTGGAGGTAGTCGCTTCATTATCATCTAGCTCTGCAATAATGAGCCTTAGGCGCATAATTTCCCGGCGAGGGACTCCAGCTACAATCTTCTGCGACAACGCAACCTGCTTTGTTGGAGCCAAGCGTGAGCTTGCATCACTCTACGATGAGGAAGTAGAAAACTTCGCGACCAGCCGCAAGATCTCCTGGCGTTTCATTCCACCTGCCTCGCCATTTATGGGTGGAGCGTGGGAAAGGCTGGTACGCTCGGTGAAGACAGCTCTACGTGTCACATTAAAGAACAGAGCACCTCGAGAAGAAGTTCTTACCACGTTGCTTATCGAAGCGGAATCGATCGTCAACAGCAGGCCATTGACTTATGTACCAAACTCACCAGACGCCCCCGAGGCTATAACGCCTTTTCATTTCATCCTCGGCTCTTCATCAGTGACATCATGGCCCTGCAAACTTCCGGATGCAGACTCATTACGAGCGACTGATTGGCGGCTCGCTCTTAGGCTGGCTGAACATTTCTGGGCAAGATGGCTGGCTGAGTACCTGCCTACTCTGATTCCACGAGGCCGAAACAGAAGCGAGTCTGGATTATGCGAGGGTGACGTGGTCCTTATAGCGGACAATACACTACCAAGGGGTCTTTGGCTTCTTGGTAGGATAAACAAAACCTTTCCAGGACCTGACGGACTGGTTCGTGTCGCAGACGTTGCTACCAAAGGAGGTATCTTGCGCCGACCAGTCCGTAAGCTTCTGCCGCTTGTTGCACATACCCAGTCAGTTGCCACCAGAGTTTAGTGCTCCACTAGGGGTCCGGAATGTTGGCGACTGGCTGGTGCAACCTCTTTTTGTTTAGCTATTTTTTACTGACAATGTTTTATGGGCGTTTGTTTTTGGTTTTGATTTGGGTCTTGTCAATATAGGTGATTTTAGTTCGACTATTATAAAATTAACGAGTAACTATCTAAAGTGTTTTCATTTCATTATACAGTCCACCAATCGTCCCTAATAACAATATTATAAACATTTGCACGCTGATAAAGCAATAAAACATGTGTAACTACTAAAGATTTAAGACCTGTGTAATTTAATGTACCATGTTTAACGCGAATAAATATTTTGGAATTTGGAATTTGAAGGGCACTGTAGCCAGCGAAATTACTGGGCATTATGAGACTCAACAGCTAATTGTCTCAGAGTGACGAGCGCAGTACAGCGCCGCGCAGGATTTTGCAAAACAAAGTGCTGGGTGGTGCTGTTATTGTTATGGGCTGGCGTATTGCTTACCATCAGGCAAACGACCAGCACGTCTCGACATTCAGTTACATTAAAAAAAGAAACTGTATCAATAAAAGAAAATGACTATTAAGTTTCTTTCCAAAAACACAAAGTCTACAAAAACGTGTTAATTGTCCATGGGGCTTTTGTACGGTTCAAATAAATGTCGGAGGCAACAGCTTGCTATTTTCATTAACACTTTTAGGAAGCCAAAGATAGTAGAACGTATTCGAAGGTATCCAATAAAGGGATAGTCCTTCTATTACTATGCGTAAGTTTGGGAGCATAGATGTATGTGTGGAGGTTTATTACGCAATCACGCTAAACTAATGAACGGATTTTGATGAAAACTTTGTTCCAGAAATAGGACAGGATACTTTTCCTTGGTAAATCCGGTCATAACGCAAGGAGCTAGTTTTTTTATGATACACAATATTGTTTTTTACATTAATTTTACAATTACAATTACAATGCTTTTTGTACACCGAACAAAAGTCTGAAAGGTACATTAAAAACAATTTACAAACTAAAGTACAATGGGCGGGCTTATCGCTGAAAGCGATCTCTTCCAGTCAAACTTTGGATGGAGTTAATTAACGTAGTGATATAGGTCGGCGGTGTAAATTAAATAATAATAAATGTAATAAATCTGTTCTTAATGTCCTAACTTTAAATACAAGTATAACAAAAAATAATAAATATAAAAATTTATAGTGAATGGATTTATAGTGGATATTAAATTTATAGAAAATAAAATTAATGATTTCAAGGGTCCAATAAGAATTTAATTAAAAACGGGATCTTTACTATACAGGGTGGAATTGAATTCGATGTTTTTCCGAAATGTATGTACTCAGTGTGGACTGAGTGAGCTTTAGATTGAATATGAAGCATTAAATTAAAAATATATGACCAAAAAATAATTGACATTTAAAGCCTAGCTGAAATGTCTATTTCACTAAACAGGATACGCGGGGGCAAAGCGGCAGGGCGCGGTTGCACGGCACGTCTCCTACTAGCCTCCCTGCGTCGCTACATTTCATTCACATTCATTCATTGACATTTCAGTTAATTGTCAATTATATTTTGGCCAACTATTATTATTTTTATTTTTTTAATTTAATACTATAGCTTTATTCTTAAACATGGACTGAGTATATACATTTCGGAGAAATATCGAATTCAATTCCACTGTGTATATTTGTTTTGTTTTGAGTTCTCGATATTTCGGCACTGTTGCAAGCACCATGATCACGACGATACTAAAGTTTTTGCGGGTAGGTTGTTGATGTCATAACGGGCAGAAATTGGCATAATATCCATCGACCCGCTACTTCTCGCGTTAAAAAAACTTAAATATTCCGTTTTTAAATCAAATTTTAATGTCAGTGACCATGATTGTATAAAAACGTATAGGGTCTTATTAGACCCTTACTTATAACTTAGTATTAAAAAAAGTACTATTAAGTTATAAGTAAGGGTCTAATAAGACCCTATACGTTTTTAAACAGTTTTAGTATTAAAACAAGTACTATAAATTAACCGAATGTAGAGGTGAATGGCATACAATCTCACCCTGTAAGAGAAAAAGCCATGTTCCTAACAATTAAGAGCGTAACTCTATATTGGTAGTTGACTATAAAAAGCATTTTATTTTAAAACATCATTGCTAAAAGAACACATATATTTTGGATATTATGTATTCTCGGCACTCAAACACAAGTACATTCTAGACTCACTAGAAAGAGTCACTATATCACATTTTTTTTCTAGCTACGGTCATAGATATCCTCTTACTGTAAATTTCCCACCTCTAAGATCCCAATGACATCACTGCGGGTCACAAGAATCCAAAAAAAAAACACCACAAACAGTAGCCTTCACTATTTGCCCAACCATTAACACCTTAGGGTTAAAAAACATTCCCCGGGCTCCACCAATAAGAACTGTTTTAAGTCTGTAGCCGTCATTGTCTTAACCACTAAGCCGAATACAATCTTTTATGATGTTGGCATTACAGTTTAAAATAAAGAATGTTAATTAGAGAAGAGTTCTAATTTTGAATGGTCAACGGTCTAAACGTTCGTTTCCGTTATACGGTGCTTTAGTTTTCATTTAAGAGAGAATTTGGTCGTTTGGAATTGTCTCTCTGATGCAAAGTACAGGAATCAAATATTTTTTTGTTATTAGAGATTTTTCTTGTCTTCCTTTTTATTTATTTTCCACATAATTAGTCGTTTTATACATAAGTGTAAAAGAACTGCGCCATAAAATAAAAGCTCTACTAAAAAGGGTTGCATTGTAAAAAGTCAGTTTTGAGGAAATCAAAAAACATCCCACGTCTCCGTACACCACGTATGCAGAGTTTCGTTATGTTTCAACAAAATGTGCCTCAGGACGTCTCGCGTCGTGCTACTAAAGTATTTTTATTAAGACAATGCTTTTGACAGCCCTGGGGCATGAGAGGTAGCGAGTAACGTGATAAAGCAGTTAGAAGAAGTGATGACCAAACATATTTTGAGATATTAAGAAATAGAGAAATATTTTTTTAATATAGCTGGATTACAAGACAAGCTGGTCGTTTGCCTGATGGTAAGCAACAGCTTGTCCAGACAGTAACAGTAACAGACAGACTGTGACAGTAACAGAACTCAGAACTTTGTTTTGCAAAATGCTGCGCGCGGCGCTGCACTGCGCACAAAAAAACGAAACTCTGAGACAATTAGCTGTTAAGTCTCATAATGCCCAGTAATTTTGCTGGCTAAAATATCCTTCAAACCGGAACACAGTAATGCTTGCGCACT
Organism: Petrophora chlorosata; assembly: GCA_951640565.1. Lineage (NCBI taxonomy): Eukaryota > Metazoa > Arthropoda > Insecta > Lepidoptera > Geometridae > Petrophora > Petrophora chlorosata. The sequence goes on from OX621197.1 coordinate 16,237,918, forward strand.
ACTGCTTGGTGGCAGAATAACTAGCAAATCATTTTTAATATTGAGTGCATTAACGCATGCTAGACAAAAAACTTAAGATTTTAAATACTAATTATTTAGAGAAAAAATATTTTTTCCGGCAGGGATCGAACCTGCATCTTCGGAATATTGACCCAACGGATGAATTTAAGCCCTGAACAATATCATTTTTCTTTTTTTTTTAATAAACTTAAAGAACAGAAAATATTAGAACCAGTTTAGCTTATAATGACTTGTTTTCTATTATCGTGTCTGTAAAAGGACACCTGATTTTTTTTTATTTCTGTCCAAGTCTTTCATTTGTTTTACAATTTTTATTTTTATGAATGACCCGCTCAATTTGGAAAACATTTAAAAAGTTTAGCAAATGACATTATTTTGATAAAATTTACACTTACGTTACAAACATTCAAATCGCTATCGCTTCCCTTCCTCCCTCGGCCCACATCCCAACAGTTCTCAGTAAGTCGTATCTGTTGAATTTATCATCCACGTTCATCTCAGTTCGTGTGCTCATTCCAGCCTCTTCTAGGGGTTATGAGAGAATGTAGGATGTGTCTGCGGAGCTTTTTTGAAGGCTTACGTCATTTGTGCAGACTTTGTTAACATACTGTTATTGAAGTACTACCTGCGCCCCGCGGTTTTACCCGCGGTTTCCCGGGATAAAAATTAGTAGTAGGAAGATGTCCTTTTCCGGGACCTAAAGCACCAAAATACCGAATTTGATCAAATCCGTTCTGTTCTGCCCATCCATCTTCACAAACTTTTGCATTTATAATAATTTTATGATTATTATAGTAGTATATAGTTAGTATTCTTTGGTAGTACGTCAAAGGAGTGGAATGCGAACGAATCGTGGAATGTTTAGAGCGAGTGTGGCTCAGCGGGGACTCGTGCGCTTTTCGATCCGACGCACCTGGGTTCGAATCCCGACTCGGCCCTGCACCAATGACTTATAGTTAAGTGCAGATTTTGCACGCTCACTCTAAAACGGTGAAGGAAAACATCGTGATGAAACCCGCTTACGTGCTTTGGAGTGGTATACTTTGGCCGTGGTTGTAATACCACCCACCGAACAAAGCCATGCCGTCAAACGACCTAGTCGTATTTCGGGATGATGTTCGGTGAACCATCGGGGAGACGGGTCTGAGCAGTCGCTCAACTGCCGTCTCCCTCTAGATCTATGTGCTCCATCTTAGGCCACATCATCGCTTCACATCAGGCGAGATAGTGGCCAAACAAGGATATATTCAGCGTAAAAAAAAATGCCTTGCCGTCGTCTGTATTTCCAAATAAATACAATTTGGGTGTGTTCAAATCTAGAGTGAACAAGTATCTACTGGGTAAGCGTGCTTCATCTTCGATCGCATCGTCACTTCCCATCAGGTGAGATTGTGGTCAAACGCAGACCCAGTCAGTTGTAAAAAAATTAAAAAAAAATTGTATAGCTATCCTTTTATACCATAACCATTTATGCTAGGCGAAAATCTTAAGAATCTAAATAATTAGATAGAAGAAATTTCATCGTTAAGCAATTTCATTTTCATCAAATTTGCTTCTTTCTCTACCTCGTTATTGTAATGATTTGTTTCACTAAAAATGTCTTTATTATTTGCAGGTAAGTTCCTGATATCATCAGCGAGGTAAAATTTACGGTATAACTTCTCGTTAGTTTACAAAAATCCTATTATGACAGGAGAGATGAAGAAAAAACTGTAGTCATAAAAAAGTTGGTCATAAGAAAAAGTTGGTCTGAAAAAAAAATGGT
>OX621197.1:18714903-18727403 GCA_951640565.1 Petrophora chlorosata
TTCATTTTTATATCTAATTCCTGTTCTAGCTCATATCTTTCCAATCCAAAAGTAGGACATTCGGTTAGGAGGTGAGGTACGGTTTCGTTTTTATCTGGATCGCATATACACGATGGGCTTTCCTTACATTTGAACCGGTTCAAATATTCGGAAAACCCACCGTGTCCAGTCATAATCTGCGTTGTTATACCTGTGGGGACTAGCGCTTTGACCACCTTATATGCTATTTTAACGTCAGGGAGGAAGAGTTTTGTTATGCTTGCTGTTTCACCCGACTTATACCTTTGGTTCCACTTGTCAAGCGTATCCAGACGGATTTGCCGCTTGACAAATGATACCGGGCACTGGTCATAGTCGGGCTTGGTCTTTATTTTCAGGGCTGCGTCTTTGGCCAGTTGGTCTGCTCTCTCGTTCCCCTCCAGTCCCGCGTGAGCCTTTATCCAGAAAAGTTCAATCTGCTTCTTCTGGTGTTTAGTTTTCCTCAGGTTTTCTCGGATTTCGACTGCGAGAGGATGGAGAGAGCGATGGTTGATGACCGTTTCCAGCGATGACCTCGAGTCACTATAAATTCCGAAGCTTTCCTCCGGGCGCTCTAGGATTTTCTTTGTGGCTTCGTATATAGCGAGCAGTTCCGCCTGGTAAACCGTGCAGTAGGACGGCAGTTTCAATTTCTGGCTTTTGATTTCGGCGGCATTGCTCCAAAGAGACAATGCCGCTCCAACCTTGCCATCAATTTTGCTGCCGTCCGTATATATCTTAACTGCTTGCGTAGCGTGGTTGTTTAGTTGCTCGGTTAGGTTAGGTTAGGTTAGGTTAGGTTAGGTTAGGTTAGGTTAGGTTAGGTTAGGTTAGGTTAGGTTAGGTTAGGTTAGGTTAGGTTAGGTTAGGTTAGGTTAGGTTAGGTTAGGTTAGGTTAGGTTAGGTTTTTTTTTTTTTTTTTTTTTTTTTTTTGTGAAGGGAGGTGGAAATCCTCATGGATACCTCCGGTTTTACCCTTTGGTTATGTCGGACTCCGCCGGCTTTCGCCGGCGACCTACCGACTAAAACCACCTCCCTTTTTCTTTGTATTCCTCCGATGTTGTCGGAGATTTTGTTTGGGTATTTTATGAATATACAAAGAAATTGAATTGTCTTGCGAATGCAATTTGTCAAAGTTTTTTATTTATAAAGTTTTATACGAATGTATTTTTGTAATTATTTGTAAATTTTGACGATTTAATTTTCAACGGTTTATAAGTAAGTTAACATAGATTTTTCGTATACATATTTTACTCAGAAATAATATATAATTTTACAATGTACAATTTTGTTAGATTTCTATAGCGAGTGACTGATTTTTATTGTTTTGTGTGATTTTTATACTCCTTATTTTAAATACATATGCACATTCGCATAGTTCTTAAGAACTAGGGTGTGCATATTTTAATTGGTTTTTTGTCTATTTGAATAAGACAAGTTGACACTCAGTGTCACCTTGTCTTATTTCTATGCACTGCATCTTCTGCTACTTTTGTGCAGAATGCCAACAGGTACGGCCTGGATTTTTTCCCGGCCATCATCTCGCAGAGTGAGGCTGCGGTCAACTTCATGTTGGTAACTGATTCCAGGTCGTACCTGTCCGCGTCATACTTGGGGCACTCCAGTAGGAGATGTTGTATGGATTCATTTTGATTATCGTCGCAGATGCATGAAGGGTTGTCTTTGCACTTGAAGCGATTCAAGTACGCAGAGAACCCCCCATGCCCAGTCATCGCCTGCGTCAAAAATGGGGTGAGGACAAATTTTTTAATTATTTTGATCGCCTGTGGGACGTCAGGTAGAAATAATTTTGTGGTCTCAGCTGTCGTGCCTTCTGAGTACCTACGGCTCCATGTCTCGACGGTTTCCCTCCTTATCTCGCTTTTGGCGTACGATATAGGACATCTGTCGTAATGCGCGGAGGTTTTTATGTTGAGCGCCGCTGATTTGGCCAATTCATCCGCCCTTTCATTTCCGGGTACGCCGACGTGTGCTTTAACCCAGAACAACCTTATGTCGCACCCCTTTTCCTTGAGACTAGCAATATTGCGTCTTATTGCGAAGGCCAAGGGGTGAAAGGTGTCTGGGTTTTGCACTATTTCCAGAGCTGATCTGGAGTCGCTCAGCACAGCCACCTCACCTTGCTTCTCTCTCAGCAGTAGCTCTGTTGCCTGGTAGAGTGCATAGAGCTCGGCTTGGAATACCGTGCAGAACGACTCCAGCTTCATCTTCTTTGTCTTTGTTTCGACGCCATTTTTCCAGAACGTATATGCTGCCCCTACCTTCCCCTCCAGTTTACTGCCATCTGTGTAAATTTGGGTTTCCGGGAGTTTATGGTCTTCTATGGTTTCGGGCAGCATATCGTTAAGGCAGTCGAAGTCGACGTCTTCTTCTTTGGCCGGATGTTGGGCCTCGAGGTAGCTGATGCGCGTCTCGATCTGTCGTTTGCCATAGTCGCTCGTCGTCGGTATGCCTCTCTTCGCTTCGTACAGCTGGGCCGCCTCCTGAATCCGGAGGTCCAAAGGCAGCAGCCCAGCTAGTACGAGTGCTGCGTTGAGAGACACCGTCCTATAGGCTTTACAGATCTTCAGCGCGAAACCACGCTGGATCACGTTCAATTGCTTCTGCACCATGATTTTCTTTGCTGCTGGTGCCCATGCACTCGACGCGTACATGATTATTGGCTCTATCACAGATATGTATATGGTTTTGATGATCTCCGGGTTCAGCCCCCATTCTATTCTCGCCGTCCTTGCGAGCTGCTTATAGATGTTGGCGGCCTTACGACAGACATTTGACACGTGTGTGTTGAAGGTGAGTTTTTTGTCTATCGTAAGGCCGAGCAGCTTTATTTCGTCGACGACGGGAATGTCAACTCCGCCCATATGCATGATCGGAGTGTCAAAGACAAGCTTTCTGGTCACCACCATAGCTTGGGTTTTATGGGCCGCGAATCTAAGCTTGTTTTTAACTCCCCACTCATGCACATAAGCGAGGGTCTGATTGACTTTTTCTTGTATTTTAAGGGCCGAGTGCCCGGAGAACATCAAAACCACATCGTCTGCGAACGCCTGCGTGTATACGCCTCTTTCAACCAGGTCGTCGAGGAGCGGATCCAGCAGCAAGTTCCAAAAAGTGGGTCCCGCTATCGATCCTTGGATACAGCCCTTGTTGGTAGTTTTGCCATATGCCTTGCCAGCATAATTAACCACCACCCTCCTGCCTTCGAGGTAGCTGTTTACCAAGCGTCGCAGATTGAGGGGGCAGTTCAAGTTGATCAGCTGGCATTTAATGGCGGGCCACCAGGCGCTATCGAAAGCTCCTTCGATGTCCAAAGACACGATTACAGTCAGTTCCCTGCGCCGCAGGTTGGTTTGGACTTGCTGCGTGAAGTCATACAGCGCGTCCTCCGTACTTCTCTGCGGCACAAAGCCGTACTGCCTGGGGTTCGTCTTTGGTAGTAAGTGCCATCTGATCCTCCTTACTACCATTTTTTCTAGGACTTTCCCCAGGACCGACAAAAGCCCAATCGGTCGGTATGACTTTGCTTGACTGTAATCGGTCTTTCCGGGCTTTCGAAGCACCACAACGGCCGCCTCCTTCCATGGTGATGGGAAGCAAGACAGGGACAGACACTTGTTGAGGATCTCCAGGAAGACTTCTTTCCCTGCGAATATTGCTCTAAAGCAAATATCCGCAGTGAATCCGTCGGGTCCTGGAGCCTTCTTGGGGTTGAAACCGCTTATAGTCCGTTTTAGTTCAGCCGCCGTGAAAGGTGGGTCGTCGGTGTCGTTTGGTGTTGAGTTGCATAGCATTCCCGCTTTCCTCCTAATAGCCTCGTGGATGTTACTATCCTTGGAGCTATTATCATCTGGGTAAAATGTTTTGGCTAGCAACTCAACTGACTCCTCCGGACTTAAAACGGTTCCATTTTCCTCCAAGAGTTGGTCTTCTCGTCTTTCTGTCTTGCTTCTGATCACCCTGTATACGCTGTCCCACATGCTCTCTCTGTCCTGTCTGGTGCAGAACTGCTTCCAGCTCTCAGTCTGGGCTTTGCTGGCTTGGAGCTCGTAGTTCCTTTTCTCCTCCAGGTACTCTTCTACCACATACTTGCGTCTTCGGGGTGCGGCACATCTTATCCTCCGCCTTTTCGTGTTCACAACACCCTTCAGGCGTTCCAGTTCGTCGGTCCACCAAGGCAAGAACTCTTTTTTGCTCCTGGATTTTAGTAATGGTATGGTATTACTGCAGGCTCTGTGAATGCACTTTATGTAGGTTCCAATGCTTTCTTCGAGATGTTCTGAGGTTTGTATTCCAGAGATGTTTCCCACAGTAATACCATTTCCGTCCAGTTCGCTCTTGAATTCCTCGGTGAACCGACCCCAGTCGGCTTTACGGGTGTTGTAAACACGAGTGGAGTTTCGCTTCCTCTCTTCCTGAGGCTTCTCTAGACTTAGGGAGAATGTGATGGCATTGTGATCCGAACAGGTGACCGACTTGTCCACTCTCCAGTCCGCGACATGTCTTAACATGTTTGGTGAGCAGACCGTCACGTCGACACAACTCATGAAGAGTTGTTCTCCCCGAATTGTGTCGAACGTGGGGTCAGTCCCCTGATTCAGGATGCACATATCCATCTCGTCTAGGAAGCCTCTATAAAGTTCTCCTCTATCATTCTCCACTGCACTACCCCACCACGTGCTCCACGCATTTATGTCACCCCCAATTAGTATTTTGTCAGTCTGCGTCCCATCCAGTAGAGCCCCAAGTCCATCCAGGTATGGCTCAAGCGGTTGGCTGCCCTCAAAGTACACAGAGACGACTGTGATTGTCCACTTATTTGTTTTCAAGACCGCTATTGCTATATTTTCCGATATCCTAGTTTGGTTACTTAGGATTTCTATTTCCTCGTCAAATACAACAATAGCAGCCTTGACCGGTTTAGTCCTATTCGCCTCTCTCTGTACAGTTCGCGCACCACTATACCGCTTGAGCTCTCCCTTCGACCCGATGTAGGGCTCCTGGATTAGAGCAAAACTGACACCTCTCTTTTGGGCTTCCAAGAAGAGTTCCTGGGTTGCAAGTCTCTTCCGTTGAAGGTTGACCTGCACCACTTTGTATTTTTTCACACATGTGTGCTCAGATGTCGCATCCTCCGTGGTAATTGGGGTGCCCGTGTCATTAGCAGTATGCTACACTCGATCGAGCTATGGCATCCCAGCGTTTGCGCACGGGACACTCCCCGTCGAAGGCGTTGTGGCCAGTCTCGCTGCACTTAGCTGACCTGCAATTGCGGCAGGTCGGGGTCTCACCCGTCAGATATGCTGGACAGTTAGCACGGAGATGCGGGCCGGCGCAATAGCTACACAAGTCCGCTGGTTCCTTGCATAGCCTGCGACCGTGTCCATATCCCAGGCATCTCGTGCACTGTACGAGTGGGGATTGGTCTAGGACCACCGCATATTGCAGGTCGATGTGCACGCGCTTTGCCACTGTTAGTTTTTGCCACACTTTGGGCGACACCTGAAGCACGACATGATTCTCGTGCGGGTTTCTAGCTTTCCGTCTGTACTTCACTACCGCCCTGAACTCTTCATCCGATAGATCTCCCAACAGGCCCGAGTTCTGGGATCTGAGGGACGCCACTATCTCCTCGTCCTTGTTGAAGGTGAGGAGGTTCTTTACTATGATCAACGGATCCTTATTTTTGGCTTCCTCCACGGTGAGGTTTTTGTTTTTTGCCGTGATTTTGTCCGTCACCTTCTTCAGTTCGTCTTTACTGGCGCAGCTCAGAACTATTTTTTGATTTTTGATTTTTTGGATCCTTGTTACTTGCAGGCCGTTCGTCTTTGCTTCAAGCGCTTCACGTACTTTCCCGAGCACTTCGTCACTGGTGTCTTTCTCTATATCGGAGGATACGATTATAGAGTGCTTTGGGCGAAGTCTTGTTGGCGTGGTCATGCCGGTAGGTCTTGCCAGGACATCCGCATAGGACGGCACTGCGTCCTGCAGTGATGAGACTCTTCTGCCCGTCTCTGCGGTGGCCTGGCGCAGCTCTCGCACTTCGCCCAAAAGCTTCTCTATTCCCTCATTTTGCGGTCTAACGTGTCCTGCTGCATGCGCCTTGTCGAGGGTTTCTTTTAAGACTCGCATTTTTTCGCCGTTTTCCCTTAGCAAACCCATATGTTTTCCTAAAAGGCTTTTGAATTCCTTTTCGTTCTTTTCCCCTTCCTCTTCTGCTCTTCTTGTTGGCTCTTCCTGCTTCCCTTGGTCAACGGTCTTTTCCTTCCCCTTTTCCGCTTCTTTGACTAGGTTGTAGAGGCGGTCCAGAGCCTGCGTCACCTCCGTTTTAATCACGGTGCTGATGTTGCGCGAGTTTGAAAGGTGCAGTTTTGCTTTGTTGAGGCAGGCTCTGGCCTCCGCCACACGGCTGAGCTGTTTTGGTGGGCTCGCCACGGTCTCCACCGAGGGCTTAAGCACGCGGGCATGCTCGCGCGAGGACGCCGCCGTCCCCTGTTTTGTACCAGAGGTGGCGGCGGCGGTCCCCAGCGCTGCATACGTCCGCGGCTTGCTCTTCGCTTTCACGGTTTCCCATTCGCCTATGCTTCGCCGCACGCTTGGGGTTGGGCTGTAGACTAGGGTAAGGCTAGTCTCGCCGTCCCCCTGCGCGGGCTCCGCTTCGGCGGTGGGCCCGGACTTCGCGGTTGAGCGGTCCTCGGTGGCAACCGCGGCGACACCGATCCTTGCGGGGCTCCTAATATTACGTGTCCTATTTAGCTGGGAGGAGAGCTGGGAGGGACCTGCCTCCTCTGTCTTTCCCGGGGAATCAGGGGAACCAACACTGATTTCAGCAATGGCCTTTTTTGCGGGCGTGCGCATCATACCGGCCATTGTGATGAATTTAATAAATTTTAATTATATAATATTATATTGTCAAATTAAGCTTAGCTTAATATGTCAATTGATAAATTAAATTAAATTATTAAAACTAATATTTATAAATTAAATAATATGTCACGGGTGTAAGAACACCCCTAGGTACTCCTAGAGTAAATTTGAAACGCACTGCGTAAAGGTCAGTTATTAGTGAATTTTCTGTTTACTAAAAGGGCGATATCTTCAAAGATATTGGTCCGAATGCGCTGAAATTTTGACTATATACTATGTATATGGTGGGAAACAAAATAGCGAGTCAAGTGGAAAAGGTCAGATTTTGCTATGTTGTTACCCCCGGCCACTACACAGTTCAAATTTTCCCCTCTCTGCTTCGCAATTAAGGGGTGGGTGGGCGGCTGCACCCTCCTATGTAGAATTTTCGATGTAAGCAAAGAAAAGTTGCGAACAGTTTTGCTGAATTTCAGCGTTTTAACGATGGGGCTCGACGCGGGAGCTCTCCCGGAGCACAGAACACTAATTCCTGAAACGATAGACCGAAATTTGGATTTGTTATGAATTTTTGAAGTATTAAAATTTTGAAAAATACGCTATTTGCTAATTTTTGCTGAAACTACTATTAATCTGTGTACTTTCTTTTTCAGGTCCTGTAGCGGTCGCGGCTGCGCTTCCAAAATGGTGCGGCAAGCCTATGTAAGTATAACTATTTTGATTTTGAAACGTTAGATTACTTTCGACTGCACCCTCCTATGTAGAATTTTCGATGTAAGCAAAGAAAAGTTGCGAACAGTTTTGCTGAATTTCAGCGTTTTAACGATGGGGCTCGACGCGGGAGCTCTCCCGGAGCACAGAACACTAATTCCTGAAACGATAGACCGAAATTTGGATTTGTTATGAATTTTTGAAGTATTAAAATTTTGAAAATACGCTATTTGCTAATTTTTGCTGAAACTACTATTAATCTGTGTACTTTCTTTTTCAGGTCCTGTAGCGGTCGCGGCTGCGCTTCCAAAATGGTGCGGCAAGCCTATGTAAGTATAACTATTTTGATTTTGAAACGTTAGATTACTTTCGACTGCACCCTCCTATGTAGAATTTTCGATGTAAGCAAAGAAAAGTTGCGAACAGTTTTGCTGAATTTCAGCGTTTTAACGATGGGGCTCGACGCGGGAGCTCTCCCGGAGCACAGAACACTAATTCCTGAAACGATAGACCGAAATTTGGATTTGTTATGAATTTTTGAAGTATTAAAATTTTGAAAAATACGCTATTTGCTAATTTTTGCTGAAACTACTATTAATCTGTGTACTTTCTTTTTCAGGTCCTGTAGCGGTCGCGGCTGCGCTTCCAAAATGGTGCGGCAAGCCTATGTAAGTATAACTATTTTGATTTTGAAACGTTAGATTACTTTCGACTGCACCCTCCTATGTAGAATTTTCGATGTAAGCAAAGAAAAGTTGCGAACAGTTTTGCTGAATTTCAGCGTTTTAACGATGGGGCTCGACGCGGGAGCTCTCCCGGAGCACAGAACACTAATTCCTGAAACGATAGACCGAAATTTGGATTTGTTATGAATTTTTGAAGTATTAAAATTTTGAAAAATACGCTATTTGCTAATTTTTGCTGAAACTACTATTAATCTGTGTACTTTCTTTTTCAGGTCCTGTAGCGGTCGCGGCTGCGCTTCCAAAATGGTGCGGCAAGCCTATGTAAGTATAACTTAGGGTTAAGTTAGGTAAGGTTAGGTTAGGTTAGGTTAGGTTAGGTTAGGTTAGGTTAGGTTAGGTTAGGTTAGGTTAGGTTAGGTTAGGTTAGGTTAGGTTAGGTTAGGTTAGGTTAGGTTAGGTTAGGTTAGGTTAGGTTAGGTTAGGTTAGGTTAGGTTAGGTTAGGTTAGGTTAGGTTAGGTTAGGTTAGGTTAGGTTAGGTTAGGTTAGGTTAGGTTAGGTTAGGTTAGGTTAGGTTAGGTTAGGTTAGGTTAGGTTAGGTTAGGTTAGGTTAGGTTAGGTTAGGTTAGGTTAGGTTAGGTTAGGTTAGGTTAGGTTAGGTTAGGTTAGGTTAGGTTAGGTTAGGTTAGGTTAGGTTAGGTTAGGTTAGGTTAGGTTAGGTTAGGTTAGGTTAGGTTAGGTTAGGTTAGGTTAGGTTAGGTTAGGTTAGGTTAGGTTAGGTTAGGTTAGGTTAGGTTAGGTTAGGTTAGGTTAGGTTAGGTTAGGTTAGGTTAGGTTAGGTTAGGTTAGGTTAGGTTAGGTTAGGTTAGGTTAGGTTAGGTTAGGTTAGGTTAGGTTAGGTTAGGTTAGGTTAGGTTAGGTTAGGTTAGGTTAGGTTAGGTTAGGTTAGGTTAGGTTAGGTTAGGTTAGGTTAGGTTAGGTTAGGTTAGGTTAGGTTAGGTTAGGTTTTTTTTTTTTTTTTTTTTTTTTCCTGTCCCGGCGCCATGGCCGGGCCCGCGAGCTAACCCTAACATGATCAGGGAAATACTACTATCTTTATTAATACATTTCTTATAATATTAACTTAATCTATCTATATCTATTACATTTTCAAACTTACTTATATCTATTTTACATCTTACTTATATCTATTAAGCTGAATTCCAAATATTAGGCAATATTTGGGTTCAGCTTAATTATCTATCTATTTATTCTTATCTATAACTTTTTTGCACACATTTATACAGTATTCTAAAAACTTATTGCTAACATCTGTGTCCTTAATTATTTTACATATATTTTCTTTAGTTGTATAAATTCCAGTTTCTTGCTCCATTTCAAACCGCTCTCTACCATACACCGGACATTCTGCTATGATGTGCAAGGGGGTCTCTAGTTTATCAGGCTCACAGGTACATGATGGATTCTCCTTCAATTTGAATCTGTGCAAATATTGGGAGAAGCCACCATGTCCTGTCATTAATTGTGTTACTATGCCTTCGGGCTTGAGTCGTCTGATTATTTTAAAGGATTCTATTGCGTCTGGGAAGAACATCATTGTCGTAGAGGCTGTCTCTCCTGCTTTATATCGTTTATTCCATTCATCAAGCGTCCTCACGCGGATTTGACGCTTGATGAATGAAATCGGACATTTGTCGTAGTGTGGTCTGGTTTTGAGTGTAAGTGCGGCTGTTTTTGCGAGTTCATCTGCTCTTTCATTCCCCTCATGTCCCACGTGGGCCTTTATCCAGTAAAGATCAACCGTCTTGTTACGAGCCTCGCATTCTTTAAGTTTTTCGCGGATTTCGACGGCTAGGGGATTGAAAGAGCAGTTGTTAACTATGACCTGTAGCGATGACCTAGAGTCACTATATACGCCAAAACTCTGCGCTGGATGCTTCAGAATCTCATCCATTTGGTATGGTTAGGTTAGGTTAGGTTAGGTTAGGTTAGGTTAGGTTAGGTTAGGTTAGGTTAGGTTAGGTTAGGTTAGGTTAGGTTAGGTTAGGTTAGGTTAGGTTAGGTTAGGTTAGGTTTTTTTTTTTTTTTTTTTTTTTTTTTTTTTTTTTTTTGGGGAAGGGAGGTGGAAATCCTCATGGATACCTCCGGTTTTACCCTTTGGTTATGTCGGACTCCGCCGGCTTTCGCCGGCGACCTACCGACTAAAACCACCTCCCTTTTTCTTTGTATTCCTCCGATATTGTCGGAGATCTTGTTTTGGTATTTTATAATTATACAAAGAATTTTGAATGTTTTTAATTCCAGTTTCATCAAATTTATTTATCAAAGTCTTTTTACAATGTATTTATGTTTCAATTATTAAATAAATGTTTGTCAAATTATTAAATTATTATTAAATTATTATTACAAATTATTATTATATTACACTTACACTACACTACACTTCACACACACACTCACACACTTCACACTTACATATTTAAAGCTGAATCTATAGCGATTGACTGTTGTTTTATATTTAGTTTGTTCTAGTTTTTCATACTCCTTGTTTTGATGCTTATGCACATTCGCGTAGTTCTTAAGAACTAGGGTGTGCATAATTTTTTAGGTTGTCTATTTTGAATAAGACAAGTTGACACCCAGTGTCACCTTGTCTTATTTCTACGCACTGCGTCATCTGCTACCTTCGTGCAGAATGCCAACAGGTACGGCCTGGAATCTTTCCCGGCCATCAACTCACATATTGAGGCTGCGGTCAACTTTATGTTGGTAGCTGATTCCAGATCGTACCTGTCCGCGTCATACTTGGGGCACTCCAGTAGCAGATGTTGTATTGTTTCGTCTTTGTCGTTATCACAGATACATGAGGGGTTATCCTTGCACTTGAAGCGATTCAAGTACGCAGAGAACCCCCCATGCCCAGTCATCACTTGCGTCAAGAGCGGCGTGAGTACAAATTTTTTAGTAATTCGGATCGCCTGTGAGACGTCCGGAAGAAATAGTTTGGTGGCCTCAGCTGTTCTACCCTCTGAGTACCTACGACTCCATATTTTGACAGTTTCCCTCCTTATCTCGCTTTTGGCATACGATATCGGGCATCTATCGTAGTGCGCGGAGGTTTTTATGTGGAGGGCCGCCTGTTTGGCCAATTCATCCGCTCTCTCGTTGCCAGGTACGCCGACGTGTGCTTTGACCCAGAACAACCTTATGTCGCACCCCTTTTCCTTGAGACTGGCAATATTGCGTCTTATTGCGAAGGCCAAGGGGTGAAAGGTGTCTGGGTTTTGCACAATTTCCAGAGCTGATCTGGAGTCGCTCAGCACAGCCACCTCACCTTGCCTCTCCTTCAGCAGAAGCTCTGTTGCCTGATAGAGAGCATAGAGCTCGGCTTGGAATACTGTGCAGAACGACTCCAGCTTCATCTTCTTCGTCTTTTTTTCGACGCCACTTTTCCAGAACGTATATGCTGCCCCTACCTTCCCCTCCAGTTTACTACCATCTGTGTAAATTTGGGTTTCCGGGAGTTTATGGTCTTCTATGGTTTCGGGCAGCATATCGTTAAGGCAGTCGAAGTCGACGTCTTCTTCTTTGGCCGGATGTTGGGCCTCGAGGTAGCAGATGCGCCTCTCAATCTGCCGTTTGCCGTAGTCGCTCGTCGTCGGTATGCCTCTCTTCGCTTCGTACAACTGGGCCGCCTCCTGAATCCGGAGGTCCAAAGGCAGCAGCCCAGCTAGTACGAGTGCTGCGTTGAGAGACACCGTCCTATAGGCTTTGCAGATTTTTAGCGCAAAACCACGCTGGATGACGTTTAGTTGCTTCTGCACCATGATTTTCTTTGCCGCTGGTGCCCATGCACTCGACGCGTACATAATTATGGGCTCTATCACAGATATGTATATGGTTTTGATGATCTCCGGGTTCAGCCCCCATTCTATTCTCGCCGTCCTTGCGAGCTGCTTATAGATGTTTGCGGCCTTACGACAGACATTTGACACGTGCGTGTTGAAGGTGAGTTTTTTGTCTATCGTAAGGCCGAGCAGGGTTAGGTTAGGTTAGGTTAGGTTAGGTTAGGTTAGGTTAGGTTAGGTTAGGTTAGGTTAGGTTAGGTTAGGTTAGGTTAGGTTAGGTTAGGTTAGGTTAGGTTAGGTTAGGTTAGGTTAGGTTAGGTTAGGTTAGGTTAGGTTAGGTTAGGTTAGGTTAGG
>OX621197.1:18732403-18747403 GCA_951640565.1 Petrophora chlorosata
GTTATGTTTTATTTCTTCACTTGATTTTAATACTTATTATTTGTTTATGCTTGTCATATATATATCTTAATATATATATACATCATAATTTTCTTGCTTATTTGTTCCTTTTTATTGCGTAGTTTGCTATTTTTGTACAGTATTTTATAAAGTGGACGCGTTTGCACTTATCTTTTAAGATTTCGTTTAGATTTGCTGCATTGAGAGTGGTGTCTATTTGTTGTTCTGCCTCGAACCTTTGCAATCCATACACCGGACACTCAAGAAGGATGTGCGCAACAGTTTCGTTCACCCCCGGTTCGCAGATGCACGATGGGTTCTCTTTGCACTTGAATCTATTCAGGTACTCTGAGAACCCACCGTGCCCCGTCATCACTTGGGTCATTATGCCACTTACTTCCAGCCGCTTGGTCACTTTGTACGCCTCTACCGCGTCAGGGAAGAAGAGCTTTGTGACCGCTGCCGTTTCGCCAGACTTATATCTCCGGTTCCATTCCTGAAGCGACTCCTGACGGATTTGCCGCTTCACGAATGAGACCGGACATCGGTCATAGTTCGGCTTGGTCTTGAGCTTTTGGGCCGCGTCCTTGGCTAGCTGGTCTGCACGCTCGTTCCCTGCCAGTCCCGCGTGTGCTTTAATCCAAAACAGGGATATTTCCTTATTTTGGAGTCGGGCTGCTTTGATGTTTTCGCGCGTTTTCATGGCCAGCGGATGGAGAGAGTGTTGGTCTGCCAAAGTCTCAAGTGAGGAGCGTGAGTCGCTGTACACGCCGAAACTGTCCTCAGGGCGTTTTAAGATGGCCCTCGTGGCTTCGCATATGGCCAGAAGTTCAGCCTGATACACCGTGCAGTGCGGTGACAGCTTTAGTTTGAGGGTTTTGGTCTCGGCATCATTGATCCAAAAGGATAATGCTGCTCCGACCTTGCCCTCAATCTTGCTGCCATCCGTAAAGATTTTGACTGCCTGCTTGTTGTGATTTTCCAACTGCTGCTGGTCTATCAGGCTCACGAACTTCAGGTCTATATGCTCAGCTGGATGAGGAGCCTCGGTGTATGCAGCCACTCGCTCTATTTCTTTGTCTCCGAGCGCTGGCCGTGGCACTCCCCTCTTTGCCTCGTACAGGGCGGCTGCCTCCTGAATCCTGAGGTCGAGGGGGAGTATCCCGGCCAGCACTAGGGCTGAGTTTAGTGAGACTGTGCGGTACGACTTTATCAATTTTTGTGCGAACCCTCTTTGTACTGCGTTGAGCTGCTTCTGTATTGTTATCTTTTTAGTCGCTGAAGCCCAAGCGCTCGCTGCGTACAAGATGACGGGTTCCACCGTAGCCGTATATATCAGGCGAATCACCTCAGGGTGGAGTCCCCAGGTAATTTTTGCGGCTCTGGAAAGCTGTTTGTAAATATTTAGTGCCTTCTTGCACACGTTTGCAGCGTGACTACTGAAAGTTAATTTATGGTCGATCGTGAGCCCTAGGACTTTTATCTCTTCGGACATGACAATGCCCACCCCGCCCATGCTCAGAAGTGGTGTGTCATATTTGAGCTTTCTGGTCATTAGCATTGCTTTGGTCTTCAGCGGACCAAAGTTGAGCTTGTTTTTGACACCCCACTCCCGAACATACGCGAGGGCGGCATTGGCCCGTCCCTGCACCTCCGTCGCTGTGTCACCGTCAAAGACCATCACAACGTCGTCGGCGAAAGCCTGGCAATAGTCACGTCTCCGTTCGAGTCCTTTCAGTAGCGGGTCCAAGAGGAGGTTCCATAGTATTGGTCCGCTTATTGATCCCTGCACACAACCCTTGCTTGTTTCTTTTCCGTATTCCTGTCCGCCATATCTCACCCTTACTTTCCTGTCTTCCAGATAGCTGTTCATTATTCTTCTAATGTTTGTTGGACACTTTTCCTCAGCCAGCCGGACTCTTATTGCAGGCCACCATGCGTTATCGAAGGCTCCCTCTATGTCTAGCGATATCATTGTGACTAGTTTTTTCGCAGCGATTTTTTCGCGTATGTAGTTTATCAAGTCATAGAGGGAGTCTTCGGTGCCTTTTTGGGGCATGAATCCGTACTGGCGAGTACTCATCCTTGGGAGTAAGTGCCACTTGAGTCGTCCCACGATCATCTTCTCCAAGATTTTTCCCATCACAGGTAGCAGTCCTATGGGCCGGTACGACTTCGGGTTTGTATAGTCGTCTTTTCCTGGCTTCCTTAGGGCCACTACCGTGGCTTCTTTCCAGATGGTTGGAAAATGATTCAACTCAAGGCACTTATTCATTAGAGCCAAATGCATTTCTGGGTCCCTGGAGATAACTTGGCCACAAATGTCGGCAGTGAAACCGTCTGCTCCCGGGGCTTTTTTGGGGTTAAAACTTTCCACTGAAACTCTTAGCTCTGCCATCGTAAACGGAGGGTCATGATCATCATGTACCCTCTCGCTTATTTGGTCGGCTTCCTTTCTGGTTTGCTGGTGGTCTAAGTTGTCGCCAATTTCTGAGTCCTCTGGGTAGAATGTTTCCGCCAACACTTTTGCGGATTCTCTCAGGTCGATTTCAGTCCCATTTTTTACTAAGGGCAGATCTTCTTCTCTCTTTGTCGTCCTCCCTATGACCCTATAAATGCCCTGCCATACTCCTTCCTTGTCTTGCTTCCCACAAAAGCCCTTCCAACTCTCTATCTGTGCTTTTTTGGCTTCATACTCATATTTTTGTTTTGCTTGCAGGTACTCTTCGACTACTTTCGCTCTTCGGGTTGGTGCTGCGCATCGGATTCGGCGTTTCTTCGTGACTGCTTCCTTCTTCAACTTGACGAGGGCATCGGACCACCATGGTAATCTTATAGATTCGTTAGGTTAGGTTAGGTTAGGTTAGGTTAGGTTAGGTTAGGTTAGGTTAGGTTAGGTTAGGTTAGGTTAGGTTAGGTTAGGTTAGGTTAGGTTAGGTTAGGTTAGGTTAGGTTAGGTTAGGTTAGGTTAGGTTAGGTTAGGTTAGGTTAGGTTAGGTTAGGTTAGGTTAGGTTAGGTTAGGTTAGGTTAGGTTAGGTTAGGTTAGGTTAGGTTAGGTTAGGTTAGGTTAGGTTAGGTTAGGTTAGGTTAGGTTAGGTTAGGTTAGGTTAGGTTAGGTTAGGTTAGGTTAGGTTAGGTTAGGTTAGGTTAGGTTAGGTTAGGTTAGGTTAGGTTAGGTTAGGTTAGGTTAGGTTAGGTTAGGTTAGGTTAGGTTAGGTTAGGTTAGGTTAGGTTAGGTTAGGTTAGGTTAGGTTAGGTTAGGTTAGGTTAGGTTAGGTTAGGTTAGGTTAGGTTAGGTTAGGTTAGGTTAGGTTAGGTTAGGTTAGGTTAGGTTAGGTTAGGTTAGGTTAGGTTAGGTTAGGTTAGGTTAGGTTAGGTTAGGTTAGGTTAGGTTAGGTTAGGTTAGGTTAGGTTAGGTTAGGTTAGGTTAGGTTAGGTTAGGTTAGGTTAGGTTAGGTTAGGTTAGGTTAGGTTAGGTTAGGTTAGGTTAGGTTAGGTTAGGTTAGGTTAGGTTAGGTTAGGTTAGGTTAGGTTAGGTTAGGTTAGGTTAGGTTAGGTTAGGTTAGGTTAGGTTAGGTTAGGTTAGGTTAGGTTAGGTTAGGTTAGGTTAGGTTAGGTTAGGTTAGGTTAGGTTAGGTTAGGTTAGGTTAGGTTAGGTTAGGTTAGGTTAGGTTAGGTTAGGTTAGGTTAGGTTAGGTTAGGTTAGGTTAGGTTAGGTTAGGTTAGGTTAGGTTAGGTTAGGTTAGGTTAGGTTAGGTTAGGTTAGGTTAGGTTAGGTTAGGTTAGGTTAGGTTAGGTTAGGTTAGGTTAGGTTAGGTTAGGTTAGGTTAGGTTAGGTTAGGTTAGGTTAGGTTAGGTTAGGTTAGGTTAGGTTAGGTTAGGTTAGGTTAGGTTAGGTTAGGTTAGGTTAGGTTAGGTTAGGTTAGGTTAGGTTAGGTTAGGTTAGGTTAGGTTAGGTTAGGTTAGGTTAGGTTAGGTTAGGTTAGGTTAGGTTAGGTTAGGTTAGGTTAGGTTAGGTTAGGTTAGGTTAGGTTAGGTTAGGTTAGGTTAGGTTAGGTTAGGTTAGGTTAGGTTAGGTTAGGTTAGGTTAGGTTAGGTTAGGTTAGGTTAGGTTAGGTTAGGTTAGGTTAGGTTAGGTTAGGTTAGGTTAGGTTAGGTTAGGTTAGGTTAGGTTAGGTTAGGTTAGGTTAGGTTAGGTTAGGTTAGGTTAGGTTAGGTTAGGTTAGGTTAGGTTAGGTTAGGTTAGGTTAGGTTAGGTTAGGTTAGGTTAGGTTAGGTTAGGTTAGGTTAGGTTAGGTTAGGTTAGGTTAGGTTAGGTTAGGTTAGGTTAGGTTAGGTTAGGTTAGGTTAGGTTAGGTTAGGTTAGGTTAGGTTAGGTTAGGTTAGGTTAGGTTAGGTTAGGTTAGGTTAGGTTAGGTTAGGTTAGGTTAGGTTAGGTTAGGTTAGGTTAGGTTAGGTTAGGTTAGGTTAGGTTAGGTTAGGTTAGGTTAGGTTAGGTTAGGTTAGGTTAGGTTAGGTTAGGTTAGGTTAGGTTAGGTTAGGTTAGGTTAGGTTAGGTTAGGTTAGGTTAGGTTAGGTTAGGTTAGGTTAGGTTAGGTTAGGTTAGGTTAGGTTAGGTTAGGTTAGGTTAGGTTAGGTTAGGTTAGGTTAGGTTAGGTTAGGTTAGGTTAGGTTAGGTTAGGTTAGGTTAGGTTAGGTTAGGTTAGGTTAGGTTAGGTTAGGTTAGGTTAGGTTAGGTTAGGTTAGGTTAGGTTAGGTTAGGTTAGGTTAGGTTAGGTTAGGTTAGGTTAGGTTAGGTTAGGTTAGGTTAGGTTAGGTTAGGTTAGGTTAGGTTAGGTTAGGTTAGGTTAGGTTAGGTTAGGTTAGGTTAGGTTAGGTTAGGTTAGGTTAGGTTAGGTTAGGTTAGGTTAGGTTAGGTTAGGTTAGGTTAGGTTAGGTTAGGTTAGGTTAGGTTAGGTTAGGTTAGGTTAGGTTAGGTTAGGTTAGGTTAGGTTAGGTTAGGTTAGGTTAGGTTAGGTTAGGTTAGGTTAGGTTAGGTTAGGTTAGGTTAGGTTAGGTTAGGTTAGGTTAGGTTAGGTTAGGTTAGGTTAGGTTAGGTTAGGTTAGGTTAGGTTAGGTTAGGTTAGGTTAGGTTAGGTTAGGTTAGGTTAGGTTAGGTTAGGTTAGGTTAGGTTAGGTTAGGTTAGGTTAGGTTAGGTTAGGTTAGGTTAGGTTAGGTTAGGTTAGGTTAGGTTAGGTTAGGTTAGGTTAGGTTAGGTTAGGTTAGGTTAGGTTAGGTTAGGTTAGGTTAGGTTAGGTTAGGTTAGGTTAGGTTAGGTTAGGTTAGGTTAGGTTAGGTTAGGTTAGGTTAGGTTAGGTTAGGTTAGGTTAGGTTAGGTTAGGTTAGGTTAGGTTAGGTTAGGTTAGGTTAGGTTAGGTTAGGTTAGGTTAGGTTAGGTTAGGTTAGGTTAGGTTAGGTTAGGTTAGGTTAGGTTAGGTTAGGTTAGGTTAGGTTAGGTTAGGTTAGGTTAGGTTAGGTTAGGTTAGGTTAGGTTAGGTTAGGTTAGGTTAGGTTAGGTTAGGTTAGGTTAGGTTAGGTTAGGTTAGGTTAGGTTAGGTTAGGTTAGGTTAGGTTAGGTTAGGTTAGGTTAGGTTAGGTTAGGTTAGGTTAGGTTAGGTTAGGTTAGGTTAGGTTAGGTTAGGTTAGGTTAGGTTAGGTTAGGTTAGGTTAGGTTAGGTTAGGTTAGGTTAGGTTAGGTTAGGTTAGGTTAGGTTAGGTTAGGTTAGGTTAGGTTAGGTTAGGTTAGGTTAGGTTAGGTTAGGTTAGGTTAGGTTAGGTTAGGTTAGGTTAGGTTAGGTTAGGTTAGGTTAGGTTAGGTTAGGTTAGGTTAGGTTAGGTTAGGTTAGGTTAGGTTAGGTTAGGTTAGGTTAGGTTAGGTTAGGTTAGGTTAGGTTAGGTTAGGTTAGGTTAGGTTAGGTTAGGTTAGGTTAGGTTAGGTTAGGTTAGGTTAGGTTAGGTTAGGTTAGGTTAGGTTAGGTTAGGTTAGGTTAGGTTAGGTTAGGTTAGGTTAGGTTAGGTTAGGTTAGGTTAGGTTAGGTTAGGTTAGGTTAGGTTAGGTTAGGTTAGGTTAGGTTAGGTTAGGTTAGGTTAGGTTAGGTTAGGTTAGGTTAGGTTAGGTTAGGTTAGGTTAGGTTAGGTTAGGTTAGGTTAGGTTAGGTTAGGTTAGGTTAGGTTAGGTTAGGTTAGGTTAGGTTAGGTTAGGTTAGGTTAGGTTAGGTTAGGTTAGGTTAGGTTAGGTTAGGTTAGGTTAGGTTAGGTTAGGTTAGGTTAGGTTAGGTTAGGTTAGGTTAGGTTAGGTTAGGTTAGGTTAGGTTAGGTTAGGTTAGGTTAGGTTAGGTTAGGTTAGGTTAGGTTAGGTTAGGTTAGGTTAGGTTAGGTTAGGTTAGGTTAGGTTAGGTTAGGTTAGGTTAGGTTAGGTTAGGTTAGGTTAGGTTAGGTTAGGTTAGGTTAGGTTAGGTTAGGTTAGGTTAGGTTAGGTTAGGTTAGGTTAGGTTAGGTTAGGTTAGGTTAGGTTAGGTTAGGTTAGGTTAGGTTAGGTTAGGTTAGGTTAGGTTAGGTTAGGTTAGGTTAGGTTAGGTTAGGTTAGGTTAGGTTAGGTTAGGTTAGGTTAGGTTAGGTTAGGTTAGGTTAGGTTAGGTTAGGTTAGGTTAGGTTAGGTTAGGTTAGGTTAGGTTAGGTTAGGTTAGGTTAGGTTAGGTTAGGTTAGGTTAGGTTAGGTTAGGTTAGGTTAGGTTAGGTTAGGTTAGGTTAGGTTAGGTTAGGTTAGGTTAGGTTAGGTTAGGTTAGGTTAGGTTAGGTTAGGTTAGGTTAGGTTAGGTTAGGTTAGGTTAGGTTAGGTTAGGTTAGGTTAGGTTAGGTTAGGTTAGGTTAGGTTAGGTTAGGTTAGGTTAGGTTAGGTTAGGTTAGGTTAGGTTAGGTTAGGTTAGGTTAGGTTAGGTTAGGTTAGGTTAGGTTAGGTTAGGTTAGGTTAGGTTAGGTTAGGTTAGGTTAGGTTAGGTTAGGTTAGGTTAGGTTAGGTTAGGTTAGGTTAGGTTAGGTTAGGTTAGGTTAGGTTAGGTTAGGTTAGGTTAGGTTAGGTTAGGTTAGGTTAGGTTAGGTTAGGTTAGGTTAGGTTAGGTTAGGTTAGGTTAGGTTAGGTTAGGTTAGGTTAGGTTAGGTTAGGTTAGGTTAGGTTAGGTTAGGTTAGGTTAGGTTAGGTTAGGTTAGGTTAGGTTAGGTTAGGTTAGGTTAGGTTAGGTTAGGTTAGGTTAGGTTAGGTTAGGTTAGGTTAGGTTAGGTTAGGTTAGGTTAGGTTAGGTTAGGTTAGGTTAGGTTAGGTTAGGTTAGGTTAGGTTAGGTTAGGTTAGGTTAGGTTAGGTTAGGTTAGGTTAGGTTAGGTTAGGTTAGGTTAGGTTAGGTTAGGTTAGGTTAGGTTAGGTTAGGTTAGGTTAGGTTAGGTTAGGTTAGGTTAGGTTAGGTTAGGTTAGGTTAGGTTAGGTTAGGTTAGGTTAGGTTAGGTTAGGTTAGGTTAGGTTAGGTTAGGTTAGGTTAGGTTAGGTTAGGTTAGGTTAGGTTAGGTTAGGTTAGGTTAGGTTAGGTTAGGTTAGGTTAGGTTAGGTTAGGTTAGGTTAGGTTAGGTTAGGTTAGGTTAGGTTAGGTTAGGTTAGGTTAGGTTAGGTTAGGTTAGGTTAGGTTAGGTTAGGTTAGGTTAGGTTAGGTTAGGTTAGGTTAGGTTAGGTTAGGTTAGGTTAGGTTAGGTTAGGTTAGGTTAGGTTAGGTTAGGTTAGGTTAGGTTAGGTTAGGTTAGGTTAGGTTAGGTTAGGTTAGGTTAGGTTAGGTTAGGTTAGGTTAGGTTAGGTTAGGTTAGGTTAGGTTAGGTTAGGTTAGGTTAGGTTAGGTTAGGTTAGGTTAGGTTAGGTTAGGTTAGGTTAGGTTAGGTTAGGTTAGGTTAGGTTAGGTTAGGTTAGGTTAGGTTAGGTTAGGTTAGGTTAGGTTAGGTTAGGTTAGGTTAGGTTAGGTTAGGTTAGGTTAGGTTAGGTTAGGTTAGGTTAGGTTAGGTTAGGTTAGGTTAGGTTAGGTTAGGTTAGGTTAGGTTAGGTTAGGTTAGGTTAGGTTAGGTTAGGTTAGGTTAGGTTAGGTTAGGTTAGGTTAGGTTAGGTTAGGTTAGGTTAGGTTAGGTTAGGTTAGGTTAGGTTAGGTTAGGTTAGGTTAGGTTAGGTTAGGTTAGGTTAGGTTAGGTTAGGTTAGGTTAGGTTAGGTTAGGTTAGGTTAGGTTAGGTTAGGTTAGGTTAGGTTAGGTTAGGTTAGGTTAGGTTAGGTTAGGTTAGGTTAGGTTAGGTTAGGTTAGGTTAGGTTAGGTTAGGTTAGGTTAGGTTAGGTTAGGTTAGGTTAGGTTAGGTTAGGTTAGGTTAGGTTAGGTTAGGTTAGGTTAGGTTAGGTTAGGTTAGGTTAGGTTAGGTTAGGTTAGGTTAGGTTAGGTTAGGTTAGGTTAGGTTAGGTTAGGTTAGGTTAGGTTAGGTTAGGTTAGGTTAGGTTAGGTTAGGTTAGGTTAGGTTAGGTTAGGTTAGGTTAGGTTAGGTTAGGTTAGGTTAGGTTAGGTTAGGTTAGGTTAGGTTAGGTTAGGTTAGGTTAGGTTAGGTTAGGTTAGGTTAGGTTAGGTTAGGTTAGGTTAGGTTAGGTTAGGTTAGGTTAGGTTAGGTTAGGTTAGGTTAGGTTAGGTTAGGTTAGGTTAGGTTAGGTTAGGTTAGGTTAGGTTAGGTTAGGTTAGGTTAGGTTAGGTTAGGTTAGGTTAGGTTAGGTTAGGTTAGGTTAGGTTAGGTTAGGTTAGGTTAGGTTAGGTTAGGTTAGGTTAGGTTAGGTTAGGTTAGGTTAGGTTAGGTTAGGTTAGGTTAGGTTAGGTTAGGTTAGGTTAGGTTAGGTTAGGTTAGGTTAGGTTAGGTTAGGTTAGGTTAGGTTAGGTTAGGTTAGGTTAGGTTAGGTTAGGTTAGGTTAGGTTAGGTTAGGTTAGGTTAGGTTAGGTTAGGTTAGGTTAGGTTAGGTTAGGTTAGGTTAGGTTAGGTTAGGTTAGGTTAGGTTAGGTTAGGTTAGGTTAGGTTAGGTTAGGTTAGGTTAGGTTAGGTTAGGTTAGGTTAGGTTAGGTTAGGTTAGGTTAGGTTAGGTTAGGTTAGGTTAGGTTAGGTTAGGTTAGGTTAGGTTAGGTTAGGTTAGGTTAGGTTAGGTTAGGTTAGGTTAGGTTAGGTTAGGTTAGGTTAGGTTAGGTTAGGTTAGGTTAGGTTAGGTTAGGTTAGGTTAGGTTAGGTTAGGTTAGGTTAGGTTAGGTTAGGTTAGGTTAGGTTAGGTTAGGTTAGGTTAGGTTAGGTTAGGTTAGGTTAGGTTAGGTTAGGTTAGGTTAGGTTAGGTTAGGTTAGGTTAGGTTAGGTTAGGTTAGGTTAGGTTAGGTTAGGTTAGGTTAGGTTAGGTTAGGTTAGGTTAGGTTAGGTTAGGTTAGGTTAGGTTAGGTTAGGTTAGGTTAGGTTAGGTTAGGTTAGGTTAGGTTAGGTTAGGTTAGGTTAGGTTAGGTTAGGTTAGGTTAGGTTAGGTTAGGTTAGGTTAGGTTAGGTTAGGTTAGGTTAGGTTAGGTTAGGTTAGGTTAGGTTAGGTTAGGTTAGGTTAGGTTAGGTTAGGTTAGGTTAGGTTAGGTTAGGTTAGGTTAGGTTAGGTTAGGTTAGGTTAGGTTAGGTTAGGTTAGGTTAGGTTAGGTTAGGTTAGGTTAGGTTAGGTTAGGTTAGGTTAGGTTAGGTTAGGTTAGGTTAGGTTAGGTTAGGTTAGGTTAGGTTAGGTTAGGTTAGGTTAGGTTAGGTTAGGTTAGGTTAGGTTAGGTTAGGTTAGGTTAGGTTAGGTTAGGTTAGGTTAGGTTAGGTTAGGTTAGGTTAGGTTAGGTTAGGTTAGGTTAGGTTAGGTTAGGTTAGGTTAGGTTAGGTTAGGTTAGGTTAGGTTAGGTTAGGTTAGGTTAGGTTAGGTTAGGTTAGGTTAGGTTAGGTTAGGTTAGGTTAGGTTAGGTTAGGTTAGGTTAGGTTAGGTTAGGTTAGGTTAGGTTAGGTTAGGTTAGGTTAGGTTAGGTTAGGTTAGGTTAGGTTAGGTTAGGTTAGGTTAGGTTAGGTTAGGTTAGGTTAGGTTAGGTTAGGTTAGGTTAGGTTAGGTTAGGTTAGGTTAGGTTAGGTTAGGTTAGGTTAGGTTAGGTTAGGTTAGGTTAGGTTAGGTTAGGTTAGGTTAGGTTAGGTTAGGTTAGGTTAGGTTAGGTTAGGTTAGGTTAGGTTAGGTTAGGTTAGGTTAGGTTAGGTTAGGTTAGGTTAGGTTAGGTTAGGTTAGGTTAGGTTAGGTTAGGTTAGGTTAGGTTAGGTTAGGTTAGGTTAGGTTAGGTTAGGTTAGGTTAGGTTAGGTTAGGTTAGGTTAGGTTAGGTTAGGTTAGGTTAGGTTAGGTTAGGTTAGGTTAGGTTAGGTTAGGTTAGGTTAGGTTAGGTTAGGTTAGGTTAGGTTAGGTTAGGTTAGGTTAGGTTAGGTTAGGTTAGGTTAGGTTAGGTTAGGTTAGGTTAGGTTAGGTTAGGTTAGGTTAGGTTAGGTTAGGTTAGGTTAGGTTAGGTTAGGTTAGGTTAGGTTAGGTTAGGTTAGGTTAGGTTAGGTTAGGTTAGGTTAGGTTAGGTTAGGTTAGGTTAGGTTAGGTTAGGTTAGGTTAGGTTAGGTTAGGTTAGGTTAGGTTAGGTTAGGTTAGGTTAGGTTAGGTTAGGTTAGGTTAGGTTAGGTTAGGTTAGGTTAGGTTAGGTTAGGTTAGGTTAGGTTAGGTTAGGTTAGGTTAGGTTAGGTTAGGTTAGGTTAGGTTAGGTTAGGTTAGGTTAGGTTAGGTTAGGTTAGGTTAGGTTAGGTTAGGTTAGGTTAGGTTAGGTTAGGTTAGGTTAGGTTAGGTTAGGTTAGGTTAGGTTAGGTTAGGTTAGGTTAGGTTAGGTTAGGTTAGGTTAGGTTAGGTTAGGTTAGGTTAGGTTAGGTTAGGTTAGGTTAGGTTAGGTTAGGTTAGGTTAGGTTAGGTTAGGTTAGGTTAGGTTAGGTTAGGTTAGGTTAGGTTAGGTTAGGTTAGGTTAGGTTAGGTTAGGTTAGGTTAGGTTAGGTTAGGTTAGGTTAGGTTAGGTTAGGTTAGGTTAGGTTAGGTTAGGTTAGGTTAGGTTAGGTTAGGTTAGGTTAGGTTAGGTTAGGTTAGGTTAGGTTAGGTTAGGTTAGGTTAGGTTAGGTTAGGTTAGGTTAGGTTAGGTTAGGTTAGGTTAGGTTAGGTTAGGTTAGGTTAGGTTAGGTTAGGTTAGGTTAGGTTAGGTTAGGTTAGGTTAGGTTAGGTTAGGTTAGGTTAGGTTAGGTTAGGTTAGGTTAGGTTAGGTTAGGTTAGGTTAGGTTAGGTTAGGTTAGGTTAGGTTAGGTTAGGTTAGGTTAGGTTAGGTTAGGTTAGGTTAGGTTAGGTTAGGTTAGGTTAGGTTAGGTTAGGTTAGGTTAGGTTAGGTTAGGTTAGGTTAGGTTAGGTTAGGTTAGGTTAGGTTAGGTTAGGTTAGGTTAGGTTAGGTTAGGTTAGGTTAGGTTAGGTTAGGTTAGGTTAGGTTAGGTTAGGTTAGGTTAGGTTAGGTTAGGTTAGGTTAGGTTAGGTTAGGTTAGGTTAGGTTAGGTTAGGTTAGGTTAGGTTAGGTTAGGTTAGGTTAGGTTAGGTTAGGTTAGGTTAGGTTAGGTTAGGTTAGGTTAGGTTAGGTTAGGTTAGGTTAGGTTAGGTTAGGTTAGGTTAGGTTAGGTTAGGTTAGGTTAGGTTAGGTTAGGTTAGGTTAGGTTAGGTTAGGTTAGGTTAGGTTAGGTTAGGTTAGGTTAGGTTAGGTTAGGTTAGGTTAGGTTAGGTTAGGTTAGGTTAGGTTAGGTTAGGTTAGGTTAGGTTAGGTTAGGTTAGGTTAGGTTAGGTTAGGTTAGGTTAGGTTAGGTTAGGTTAGGTTAGGTTAGGTTAGGTTAGGTTAGGTTAGGTTAGGTTAGGTTAGGTTAGGTTAGGTTAGGTTAGGTTAGGTTAGGTTAGGTTAGGTTAGGTTAGGTTAGGTTAGGTTAGGTTAGGTTAGGTTAGGTTAGGTTAGGTTAGGTTAGGTTAGGTTAGGTTAGGTTAGGTTAGGTTAGGTTAGGTTAGGTTAGGTTAGGTTAGGTTAGGTTAGGTTAGGTTAGGTTAGGTTAGGTTAGGTTAGGTTAGGTTAGGTTAGGTTAGGTTAGGTTAGGTTAGGTTAGGTTAGGTTAGGTTAGGTTAGGTTAGGTTAGGTTAGGTTAGGTTAGGTTAGGTTAGGTTAGGTTAGGTTAGGTTAGGTTAGGTTAGGTTAGGTTAGGTTAGGTTAGGTTAGGTTAGGTTAGGTTAGGTTAGGTTAGGTTAGGTTAGGTTAGGTTAGGTTAGGTTAGGTTAGGTTAGGTTAGGTTAGGTTAGGTTAGGTTAGGTTAGGTTAGGTTAGGTTAGGTTAGGTTAGGTTAGGTTAGGTTAGGTTAGGTTAGGTTAGGTTAGGTTAGGTTAGGTTAGGTTAGGTTAGGTTAGGTTAGGTTAGGTTAGGTTAGGTTAGGTTAGGTTAGGTTAGGTTAGGTTAGGTTAGGTTAGGTTAGGTTAGGTTAGGTTAGGTTAGGTTAGGTTAGGTTAGGTTAGGTTAGGTTAGGTTAGGTTAGGTTAGGTTAGGTTAGGTTAGGTTAGGTTAGGTTAGGTTAGGTTAGGTTAGGTTAGGTTAGGTTAGGTTAGGTTAGGTTAGGTTAGGTTAGGTTAGGTTAGGTTAGGTTAGGTTAGGTTAGGTTAGGTTAGGTTAGGTTAGGTTAGGTTAGGTTAGGTTAGGTTAGGTTAGGTTAGGTTAGGTTAGGTTAGGTTAGGTTAGGTTAGGTTAGGTTAGGTTAGGTTAGGTTAGGTTAGGTTAGGTTAGGTTAGGTTAGGTTAGGTTAGGTTAGGTTAGGTTAGGTTAGGTTAGGTTAGGTTAGGTTAGGTTAGGTTAGGTTAGGTTAGGTTAGGTTAGGTTAGGTTAGGTTAGGTTAGGTTAGGTTAGGTTAGGTTAGGTTAGGTTAGGTTAGGTTAGGTTAGGTTAGGTTAGGTTAGGTTAGGTTAGGTTAGGTTAGGTTAGGTTAGGTTAGGTTAGGTTAGGTTAGGTTAGGTTAGGTTAGGTTAGGTTAGGTTAGGTTAGGTTAGGTTAGGTTAGGTTAGGTTAGGTTAGGTTAGGTTAGGTTAGGTTAGGTTAGGTTAGGTTAGGTTAGGTTAGGTTAGGTTAGGTTAGGTTAGGTTAGGTTAGGTTAGGTTAGGTTAGGTTAGGTTAGGTTAGGTTAGGTTAGGTTAGGTTAGGTTAGGTTAGGTTAGGTTAGGTTAGGTTAGGTTAGGTTAGGTTAGGTTAGGTTAGGTTAGGTTAGGTTAGGTTAGGTTAGGTTAGGTTAGGTTAGGTTAGGTTAGGTTAGGTTAGGTTAGGTTAGGTTAGGTTAGGTTAGGTTAGGTTAGGTTAGGTTAGGTTAGGTTAGGTTAGGTTAGGTTAGGTTAGGTTAGGTTAGGTTAGGTTAGGTTAGGTTAGGTTAGGTTAGGTTAGGTTAGGTTAGGTTAGGTTAGGTTAGGTTAGGTTAGGTTAGGTTAGGTTAGGTTAGGTTAGGTTAGGTTAGGTTAGGTTAGGTTAGGTTAGGTTAGGTTAGGTTAGGTTAGGTTAGGTTAGGTTAGGTTAGGTTAGGTTAGGTTAGGTTAGGTTAGGTTAGGTTAGGTTAGGTTAGGTTAGGTTAGGTTAGGTTAGGTTAGGTTAGGTTAGGTTAGGTTAGGTTAGGTTAGGTTAGGTTAGGTTAGGTTAGGTTAGGTTAGGTTAGGTTAGGTTAGGTTAGGTTAGGTTAGGTTAGGTTAGGTTAGGTTAGGTTAGGTTAGGTTAGGTTAGGTTAGGTTAGGTTAGGTTAGGTTAGGTTAGGTTAGGTTAGGTTAGGTTAGGTTAGGTTAGGTTAGGTTAGGTTAGGTTAGGTTAGGTTAGGTTAGGTTAGGTTAGGTTAGGTTAGGTTAGGTTAGGTTAGGTTAGGTTAGGTTAGGTTAGGTTAGGTTAGGTTAGGTTAGGTTAGGTTAGGTTAGGTTAGGTTAGGTTAGGTTAGGTTAGGTTAGGTTAGGTTAGGTTAGGTTAGGTTAGGTTAGGTTAGGTTAGGTTAGGTTAGGTTAGGTTAGGTTAGGTTAGGTTAGGTTAGGTTAGGTTAGGTTAGGTTAGGTTAGGTTAGGTTAGGTTAGGTTAGGTTAGGTTAGGTTAGGTTAGGTTAGGTTAGGTTAGGTTAGGTTAGGTTAGGTTAGGTTAGGTTAGGTTAGGTTAGGTTAGGTTAGGTTAGGTTAGGTTAGGTTAGGTTAGGTTAGGTTAGGTTAGGTTAGGTTAGGTTAGGTTAGGTTAGGTTAGGTTAGGTTAGGTTAGGTTAGGTTAGGTTAGGTTAGGTTAGGTTAGGTTAGGTTAGGTTAGGTTAGGTTAGGTTAGGTTAGGTTAGGTTAGGTTAGGTTAGGTTAGGTTAGGTTAGGTTAGGTTAGGTTAGGTTAGGTTAGGTTAGGTTAGGTTAGGTTAGGTTAGGTTAGGTTAGGTTAGGTTAGGTTAGGTTAGGTTAGGTTAGGTTAGGTTAGGTTAGGTTAGGTTAGGTTAGGTTAGGTTAGGTTAGGTTAGGTTAGGTTAGGTTAGGTTAGGTTAGGTTAGGTTAGGTTAGGTTAGGTTAGGTTAGGTTAGGTTAGGTTAGGTTAGGTTAGGTTAGGTTAGGTTAGGTTAGGTTAGGTTAGGTTAGGTTAGGTTAGGTTAGGTTAGGTTAGGTTAGGTTAGGTTAGGTTAGGTTAGGTTAGGTTAGGTTAGGTTAGGTTAGGTTAGGTTAGGTTAGGTTAGGTTAGGTTAGGTTAGGTTAGGTTAGGTTAGGTTAGGTTAGGTTAGGTTAGGTTAGGTTAGGTTAGGTTAGGTTAGGTTAGGTTAGGTTAGGTTAGGTTAGGTTAGGTTAGGTT
>OX621197.1:18749903-18752001 GCA_951640565.1 Petrophora chlorosata
TTATTCTACTGTGCGTACCTATATTTTTATGCTGAAGTGATTTATTCTTAGAATATATACCCAGCATAATTTTATTTACCTATTTTTGTTTATTACTATTTTAATTAAATTTTTACAAAAAATTTTAAATATGTGCCTTGTATTTTTAGCTTCAATTTTAGATCTTCGAGCGTTCGACGCAGCGACACATTGACTCCTAACAATTTCGTACCTGCTCCTCAACACGGCGAGTTTCTCGGACCACTTTGGCGGTTTTGTAAGTTCTTTTATCTTTTGCAATGTAATTCCTATGTATATTTGTGCTATTATTTTACTAAATTTAACTATTGTTTTATCTGATTTTACTATTTTGATTATTTGTATTCTATTTATAATTTTAACTATTTCCAATTGGTCCATTTTCACATGAAAATATTCCCAATTTGCATGGTTTGTGATATGGCGTCTGATATATGTGAATATGCTAAAGAAAATGCCACTGTGGTCCGAGTGTGTTGGATGCACAATTTGGCATAGGACGCCCTTAGCAGTAGGCCACGGTGGATCTCGCAAGTGCTTCCCACTTGCGCCTCACCGGGCATTCGTTTCCGAAAGCATTGTGGTCCGTCCTATCCATCTTGGCTTTCTGGCAGTTTACGCAGCTGGGGGGTGCATCGGCAAGCCAGTCGGCGCACTCGGTCCTCATGTGCGCGCCTCCACAGTGGCTGCACACATCGACAGCTTCGTGACAGAATCGCTTTCCGTGTCCGTATCCCAAACAGCGCGAGCACTGTATAAGGGGGGACTGGTCCGCGACTCTGATTCGTTGCACATCGATGTGTACAGCCCCTGCGTCGATGAGACGCTGCCAGATCCGAGGCGACACTTTGACGACGATGTGCGCGGTGAGGGGATTTCTCGCTCTTCTTCTGAAACGAATCTCCATGCGGTCGTCCTCACCGCACACATCGCTGAGCAGGTGTTTATTTTGCGCTCTTATTGCTCTGATGATGTCCTCGTTTGTGTGACTTTGGAGGACACCATACAGAACAACCAGAGGATCTTTGTTCTTAACGTCCTCTACGTTTAATTTTGCCCCCCCTTTTGCTACGATCTTGTTCTTAACCTTTTCCATTTCTCCCTTGTCTCTGCATCCTATTATAATCTTACTGTCTCTTGCCTTCCTAATCCTATCAATTCTTACTCCCTCTTCAGTCGCGTTTACAACTTCCCTTATTTTTTCGAACACCTGGTCACCCGTTTCCTGGTCGTCTTTCGACGTGATGATGACGGAGTGCATGGCAGCCGCCTCCGAAGAACGTCGCCTTGGCGAGCTAGCTGCGACGCTGGCGTATGTACCCCTCTGTTCGCACATCGCTTGTTGCGTCGTCAGCAGCTCAGCCAATTTGGCCATCCCTTCCTTGTTCTCCTTCAGCAGCTTTCCATGCTCCTCCATCTGCTCTGTTGTTGGGTGGGCTGGTGTAGTGTCCGGTGTGGGTGTCTTATGTAGCTTTAGGGTTTCTTTTATGTTTTCCATTTCTCTGAATGTATCGTCTATCTTTTGGCCTTGCTCCACAATCATTCTCATAATCTCTTTTCCTTCATTTCCTGTTTTTTCCCTGTTTATTAGAACTTCTTCTCTTTGTTCCTTGTTGTCCACGTTATCTTTCTTCTCCCTGGTCCTCTCCGATTCCCCTTCCTTTACCAGCTGGTAGAGGCGGTCCAGAGCCTGCGTCACCTCCGTTTTAATAACGGTGCTTATGTTGCGTGAGTTGGAGAGATGCAGTTTGGCCTTGTTGAGGCAGGCTCTGGCTTCCGCCACGCGGCCGAGCTGTTTGGGTGGGGTCACCGCGGTCTCCACCGAGGGCTTTCGCGCGCGGGCATGCTCGCGCGAGGGCGCCGCCGTCCCCTGTTTTGTACCAGAGGTGGCGGCGGTCCCCGCTGCAGCACACGTCCGTGGCTTACTATTCGCCTTGACCGACTCCCACTCGCCTATGCTCTTCCGCACGCTTGGGGTCGAGCTGTAGACTAGACTGAGGTGGCCAGTCTTGCCGTCCCCAGGCGCGGGCTGCACTTCGGCGGTGGGTCCGGGATTCGCAGTTGTGTGGCCCTCAGTGGT